>OY744617.1:42142911-42325411 GCA_963556255.1 Allolobophora icterica | reverse complement strand
TTCTGGGTCAAACTTTTCGGTTTTCCCAATCCAGTTAAGGTTGGGGTTGCCTATTTGAAACGGGAAAGCAAGACCAGGTATTGAAACACTGTAAAGATAAAGAAAGTGGAAAAAATAAAAACCGAGGAACTATAGTAAAACAATTTTCAGAGAACTTCTTTGGTTTTTTTTCTGAAGGCGTCGACGTCCGCCAATGCGTATAATTGTGCGAGTACATTTTGTCATCGTGGGTGGTCTGTGGTGGCTTCCCACCCACGTAGCCTGTCTGGACATCAAACGAAGAAATGAGTTGTTAATACTATAGAGTTGGCATTTTGCGTTTGCCTTGATGTGCAACGATGATGAGTTCTGTGTTAGAAGTCAGTTCTCATATAGACGTCGACCATCGAGAAAAGGTGGTAAGTGACAAATAAGCGAATGGAATATGGTTCAGTTAAAAGGAAATTTAAGAGGTTCTTCTGAGCTTTTAATGCATCTTCCAGTATTGTCACTCACCCCTCAACTGCCCCAGGCTCCTCTATCATCCAACAGGCTTTCTACTAAAAGTTAAAGTCTCGCCTCTTAAAGAATTCCTACCCCAGTCCAGCCAATGTTCCGCCTTCCAAGTTTTCTCGTCCTCGACGCGACCCGCCTTAGCAGATCCCTGTCTCCTCTCTCCGTGGTCTCTGTGCAACCGGACCTAGATCTCCTATTTCATTTCTTTGAACGAATATTCATTTACAGTTAAAAGCCCTCTGACTTGACGCAGCGCTCGTGAATAAGCTGGAGCCCTCGGCTTAGCCTTCAAGTGGCGCTTTAGAAATTTGAGTTTACGAATACGACTAGATTCAGGCACGATGCACACATAAAAATCATCTTGTACAACAGCCATTATAACATAACATAACAAAACCTAACATAACATAATATAACACAACATAATATAACAAGGGTTTTAAACTGTGTAGTCTGTGTTAGAACCACTGTTATATATGTATATAATATTCATATTATGTTAGTGATATATATATATGTATATATATATATGCATGTATGTATGTATGTATAACATTAGAACTAAATGGAATATGAAACATTTAGGAAGTTTCGACAGTTTTTGTGCCTAATTTGTTGCTCTTTTGGAAGATATTTATATTATTAGTCGTGTTTCAACGGCCAGTTTAAGAACGCATCTTATGAAGTTGAACGATGCAGAAAGCCAGAATCGCCGCTTGTTTTTCTTCTTTGTTGTTATCTTTGTTAATAATAATTATAGAGAACTGTTTTGTAAAAAAACTATTGAACTCCACTTTGTTAGCATCCAGTATTTACAGAGAACAGTGCTGTTGTTGGGGTCAAATATAGGGCCTACAAAAAATTGTTGTTAACATGAAACGTGAAGACTTGTTTTGCGTAAAATAGAAAGCATTTATTCTACCTAAAATGAAAGTGTAGAGAATATTGCTCTTGATCAAATGAATAGGGAGACTATTGCCCTTGATATAAGAAAACTATAGAAAACATCGTTGTTGCTAACTTAAAATAAAGCATCATTATTAATACTGTTTTTCGTTAACTTTAAGTCTCGAGCTATATACCGAACGCATCAATTTGTAATTAAATGCACTTCGCAAGCATCGACTCAAAAACTTCACTGGAAACCGTCTATTGGCTACATTGTTAGAGCGTACGTCTCATGAAATTCTATGCGTTGTGGTTACGGTTCGCATACCGGCGGTGTCTTGTTTCAGAGTCTATCGGGCCAGCAACGGAACAGGCGCGCTTACAGAGAGGCGTCCTTCTCCGCGAAACAATCACATTGAGAAAGTCATGAGAACTGGTTGAGTACAAAGAGGTCTCAGGAGTCAGCACTCAACAGATTAACTTATATAGGCCTAATACTGCAAGAATATGATGATATTTAGAAGCATGAGACTAGACGGATGATGGATCTGTTACAACAACGAAAACCTTTCACGATATTCCATAATTAAGGCAGATACTTTAAAACCAGAAAGCTATTACACCATGCACCTAATTGCAATTTCATTTTCGCTCGCGAGCGTCTTCTGGATACACGTTTAAAACTCGATTCACGACCAAATAACTAGCGATAACAGACGAGAATCGTACACGCGAGATAAGATAACAATTGAGTGCGTGGCTAATGGTTTCTCGGGGCGCTTTGCCGCAACACGACGTCTTGATAGGATATATATACTTATCCTAGCTGACGTGGGTATCCGCATAGGTGCGAACATTATCATCCATTAGGAGCAGTGCAAAACAGATACGTCACTCTACAGCATCCACTAACGCCGACGCTTAGGTTGCGTCAATCAATTTAAGACAATAATGCAAATAATAACGCCCGTTATGAGCTTCTGTCTTGTGTCTTCGCCCATTACGAGGTGGCGCTGCAGACAACGCTTTTACCGTTTGCTGACGCAACTGCACTTAAAACCGCTCCACGGTCATAAATAGGGTGGGAGCGTGTCGATTATTTCTCTAAAGTGATGATAGTGATAATAGAAGAACGATAGTGTTGTTAAAAGTATCGTGCGAATGTACTTAAGTAACAGTAAAAGTAAACAGGATTTTACATCCTTAAGTAAAAAGTACTCATCAGCAAATTTACGTTAGCAAAAGTAAAAATAGGCCTATTCTTCCAAAGTATTCTTCCTTTAAAAATAAAAGTACCGAGTCTAGTTTCTATAATTCGATTCACTTATTTACTTTCAAGAAGATTAAATTCTCAAAATGCTTGTAATTAAAATAACAGAGTGTGCTTATGGTTCATTGTTAAACCGGCTCAGCTAAAAAGATGTTCGACAACTACACTGACAGGAATTAAACTGTTCAATCTAATAAATATTTCTACTAAACATCCATTCTCTCAACATGTTTCTTCGAAGTGGCGATGGCGAGTTGAATGCACGACATTCAGTGTACTTGGGTGATCACAAGCCGGCGAACCATGCTCACAGCATTTCCTTCTATATAATTATGCTCTAAATATGGTCAAGGTCTTTCTGCTTTGGCAGGGATTTGAATCCTCAACCACGGGATTGACATTCCAGCACGCTAATCACTAGACTATTGCGTCTTAAATTTGACAAACAAAACATGACATGTACAATTTCAGCGAATAATTAATTTTGCTGCTAATCTATATGAGATTCCAGAGGATATGAAAAAATAGACTTAACTACTCTAGATCGCATTAGAATCTTTAAATTAGAATTAGAACCGATTCCGTCCTCATTAAACGAATACAAAAAAATTACTTTCAACGTCGTCGTCATCATCATCATCATCATCATCATCATCATCATCATCATCATCATCATCACCACCACCACCACCACCACCACCACCACCACCACCACCACCACCACCACCACCACCATCATCATCATCATCATCGTTGTCGTCGTCGTCAAAATCATCACATTGTAGTCGCCGTGTCACCGTAAATATCATCGTGTTTTGTAAATGTACGGTGTACACACGTCTTGATGTTTACAGCAACCATAACTTCTATGGCGCTGATGCCTAATGCACCGATGGCGCACCAAAACGAAATCGTAATCACTAACCAGGTCAACATTGTAGAAGATAAGTCCGTAAGACAGAGAGGCAGCCTATGGTGGATAAACACCTGTATGCTGTGTATTGTATTGTATTGTATTGTATTAAGAAATTTATAAAGCGCCTCTCGCAGAATAACTATTCAGAGGCGCTCTCAGCACAGAAGCCACGGGGAAACAGAAATGCCTTTAGAGAACGCGAGCCCGATGAGGAAAAGCCAGTCATTGGTTTGGTCCTGAGCAGAGAGGGAAGGTCATTCCACATCGTGCATGTGTGTATGCGTGTGTATGACTGTGTAGTGTACCTCTGTGTCGATCTCTACCCAACATAGTTGCTCCCATCCTCATCCTACTTATCGTCGTCATAATAATCAAAACTGAACATATATCTTTGGAGATTAAACTGCTCATCTGCGCTTGTCGGTTGCAGATAAAGGCTACTTACTTACTTACTTCATCCCACAGCTCGCGTGAGGTCGAAAAAAGCGAACGGAAGCGATGAAAACGGAACTACGTCAGGAAACTGGAAACCGAAAACCAATATTATCCAATTAAGACCGAAAACGAGAGAAACATCTTACAGCGAACCCATTTAACAACGGATATTAATTTATGTTCTTCTCTGCGCACACGTACTTCGCTTATGTGTGCATCCAGCGATTTATAATCTATGTAAAGATATAATCAATTCATCCACGTTCATACATCATCTTGCGTAAGCTGACATTTAAGCGCTTGTTTACAAAAGTATTGGTATGTATTTCTGATCTACTTAGCCACGCCGACATGTATCATTTTCTGTATAGTTAACTGTTCACCTATAGACACGTTATAAATCTATCCGACGCGGTTTGATAACACAATCCGGCGAGCTCCCGCGTGGCACTTTTCCATTGTCGTCCAATCAACAGCTCTTGAAGGCCGCCTAATTGTAATTCGACCCGAAATAACTTCCGGAAATTATCCCCGACTTCAAATAACAGCGGGCCATCGAATCGGACGCAACGGATATTATTAAAAAACGATATTATTAACTTCTTTTATGAAGCTTGACGCGTCATCAAAGAGGACGGATTATCGGAGGAGTATACGCTCCGGAGGAAATTCCAGCGCCGCCTGGCGGTTGCCAGCTGGTTATCTCTGAACGTCGTCGCGTTGATACTAATTCGACTTCTTTGTTCTCCGATAGCTCATCCGATATCCCATTTAGGCCGTAAAGATATACGGTATGGATGAGATAGCGTATATCTGAGACGTGTGATTTAGGGTTTCTGTGATTGGATGTTTGAACTGGACGGTGTGGCTGTATAGCTGTCGAATTAGAACCGTACAAAGGGCTGAAGAATTAGGAAGCTATATTGATTCAGAATTGTATTGTCTGCTCCGAAAATTACGATAGTTTGAGAGACTTTCTTTGATGTAATTTATCACCGCAACAGCCGGCTCAACTCTTTCTTCAGCTTGTGATCGCGTCTGTCTTCCTGACTGCTTGACTGTACGCTTATTTGAGCGGCTGACTGTCTGTCTGTCTGGCTGCCTGGCTGTTTGTCTGGCTGATTGGTTCGCTGTTTGTCTGGCTAACTGTCTGAATTAAAAGTTGTGTTTGCAAATTCGTTTGCCTGATTGGCGCACATCTCTCAAGTCGTTTTGAAGGGTCATTATTATATGGGTCTATGTCCAACATAAAAAGGTGTCTATAATCAAAGTCGAAAGATGTATTATTATTAATATTAATGTTATTGTTATTATCATTACTTTTGTTTTTTTATTGCCCGATGTAGGCTACACAAGATTTCTCAGGGACTTAGATGTCAATTAAAAAGAGCGAACTAGGCTAGCGTCTGGAGAGGCAACTATTTGTCGAAGTCCAGTGCGGGAATTGTACAGCTGGATATTATCATCATCATCATCATCATCATCATCATCATCATCATCATCATCATCATCATCATCATCATCATCATCGTCATCGTCATCGTCATCGTCATCGTCATCGTCATCGTCATCGTCATCGTCATCATCATCATCATCATCATCATCATCATCATCATCACTGTCATTATTATTATATTTAAATTATTATTATTATTATTATTATTATTATTATTATTATTATTATTATTATTATTATTATTATTATTATTATTATTATGTTATTATTATCGGGTTGATAACGAACAAAAGCTAACAGTAAGGTTGACGTTAACGTCTAAGACAGCCTAAAGACGCCGCTGAAAAGAGATAATACAAATGTTTATTTCAACACCTTTAAAATGATATGTAGGTTTTGTATATATAGGCCTAAATTTTACTGGAAACGTAACTCGTAATCAATCAATACAGGAGAAGTTGACGTCAACTGCTCTGACAGACACGAGATGTCGTTAACAAAAGGAATTAACGATTAACTCCGCTACTCCGCGGTTGCCCGTACTCTGGTGGTGCCAGATTCAAGCCTTGATAAAGGAGGAGGGCGACGCGAGTCAACTTTGTTATGACAGCATCGTTGAACAGTAGGCCTAACTAAACAACTTTTAGTTTAAAAAAGTAAAGTAGGGCCTAAGCCTAGGTAAGGTAAGGTCGACATCAACAACCCTTGCAGTGGCAGCCATGTCGTTAAACACTTAACATCGTAATAGAAAATTGAAAAACCCTCATCTGCATTATAATCGGGTGGCTCCAGTCCCAAGCCTCGATAAAGGAGGAGGGAGAGGCTAATTATTTTCTGTTATGAAATAGCGTCGTTAAATATAAACTATCAGAAGTAAGTTGTAAACGGCTAAGGTGAAAACTGAGCAAAATATTTTTACATGTTTTTACTGCAGCGCTCGTGAATAAGGTGGTGCCCAGCACTTGACTTTAGAGTAGCGCTTTAGAAATTTGGAGTTTACAGTTACGATTACAATTTCTCTTACCTTCGACGTTCAGGCTTTTAAAGCTGTGGTCTCCCTTTAAATTGACGATTTCAGCGGCCATGAGACATTGCAAAACAAGCCTGCCTCGAAATAGATTTCAATATCGACACCTTTATAACAGTTCTACTCAGAGGTATAAAACTATCAACTACGTAAAATCCATGGATCAAATACGCGCTGGTGTCACGAAATATTGTAAGTATCGCGGGTAAGAATTCGTTTTGAAAAGTCGGATACCACAAAATCCTCTTAGACACCTTAAAATGATTGCAACCACAGGCGTAAATAAATTCATAAATAAATTATTGACTGAGTCACTAGACCCAACCTGGAGAAGGGAGGAGGGCAACGCCAACCATCTTTTTTATTCTACAAAGGGTCGCTAAACAGTAGGCCTAACGACCCAACAACAATAACTCCGCCATTATTTCCTACCTGTAGTTGTGTCTGTCCCAGACCTGGAGAAGGGAGGAGGGCGACGTTGATCATTGTTGCATCGACAAAGTTTCGTTTAACAGCAACGAAATAACTAGCATAAAGCAGCTTTTACTATGTCAACAGTTGATGATGATGACGACGATGATGATAATACAACGACGACAATAACGGCGACGATGACGATGATGATGACCTTGGTGTTGAACAAAGCTCTATTTAGATACCTACCTAGAGAAGCATTCGCCTGACGCCTGATTTGAATTATTGCATTTAATCAGTTTACTATATCAAACTGAATTAAATTCAAGCAGTGAGAAATTATCTACAAATTTGTTCCAATCGAATTCAGGGGCACTTGATGCCATGAGAGAGTGTCGTTAAACTGTCAGTAAACACCTTTATTAGGAATATTACTAACCAATAAAGTCATAGCATGCACCATCATCAGTCGCTCGATCCTCTGAATAAGGCCTACACTCAGTTGCAAGGTCGATGTCAACGGCCCTGGCAGCCAAAACATATCTACTCATTAGCAAGTAACACAGTCAAAGGAAATTCAGTTATTAGTAAAAAAAATAATAACAGTATTAATAAGAAGAGGGCAGCACGTCAGGTTGTATTTTTCTTTACTTTACGGTGGATAAATTTCACATCAATGGTGGCTGGCTACAGTCGCCATCTTGTGATTGAATTGATGGCCATCCCGGAAGAGGGTGGGACTGAGCGGATGGGTTTAAGAAGTTTCAGTTAATAAACCTGACGTTACCTGTATTCAAAGAAACACACTTGAAACCAAACCAGAATTATTACCTGCCAGGGTGCAACGTAGAAAGGAGAGATAGACAGTAGACTATATATATATATATAGACGAATGGGGGAATAATAATGTTTAAAATAATTGGCTTATCGTATTCCATCGCCGAACCAATTTCAAATAGAGTAGCGCTAACAGCAAATGTAGGCCTACGTTTGAAAGGAAGACTTATAACGATAGTAATTATGGCTTATCCAGCTGGGGCCGTTTTTATTGACAATTATAAAGATCTGGTTTCAAAGCCCAATTCACTGGTCGCTGGCATATATAACTCAGCTTTGAAGTGTATTTGAAGTGTTTCGAATAACGTTCTGGGCAGTAACCGCTATCCCATCTTAATTAGTATTGAAGAACCTCCGGTGAAAGAAGAAGACGCCACTAAGTATGCTTTCAGACAGGCATATAGGATCAAATTTAAATCATATTGTAAATCATTGTCATTGGAAATCACAGTTAATTAAAATTTAGAACAATATTACAGTGATAAATACCTTGATGAGCTCATTCCAGGCGGCCGCAGACCCTAGCATCTCTAAAACTCGCTGCAGCCTTAGAACAAAACCAGTTAATTCCTGGGCCAAAAATGTGAAGAGGCCGTCAATAACAGGAAATCAGCAGTGAAGGAAATTCCTAAAACAAAGGATCAAAATGATCAAGTAAAATACGGAGAAATTAATGGTAAGGCACAAAGAGTCAACAAGCAAGCTCAAAAAGATTACTGGTAGGGTTACGGCGACACTTAACAAAGATTTCAGCTAGCTAGTAAAATGAGATAGGCCTACTTACACAATCTATAAAGTTCTGCGCATTTTAAAGAACGTCTCTAGTAACTAATTACAACTACTGAAAAGAAACAGTCACTGTAAGTGGGAATGTAAACTTGAATTTTCAGCTCTCTCCATCAAACGGAAGTGTCTGGGTCCATTAACAAGAGACGATTTTCCACGTTTTGTCTAGGTTACCTTAATTTTTCTTCGAATTTCTCCCCGTGAGGGGAGTGGGCCGATCCCGGAGGTACTGCAATACCGGGCCAACCCGTGGAGAAGCCGGAGCAAGCCCCTGCATCTTCTCCCAAGTCCAAAAATCAGTTTAATATCGATGTCCCCGGATAGGGGACGTATCAGATATTAAGCTGATAAGAACAGATACTACACTTTGATCTTAGCCAAAAGGCCGAGAAGCGATACCGATTATTTTCCGAAAATGTCTTATATAGAATTATTTGGCTCAATAAAAAAGGTCGTCAATGGAGCTAATCTTTCTATTACAATTAACTTTTACAGTTCAGCTTTTACAGAAGCGTAACTCTCAGATTTGGAAGTATTTAAATAATGCTATTTATAATGATGCAGTCGTTACAACTTTACGTAAATTATGATAAAATATCTGTAATTTTAGTTTTAGTGTGGTAGCTTTGACATTTTAATTTTTCTATTCGCCAGGTGCTACAACTGACTTCAAAACTTCCTCAAATCAATTTTATTAGTGGTGTGGAAATGTTGTCCTAACAGCGCGCTAAGAATACCTAAAACTCCTAAAAAGATAATCTATAAAACGAATATAACACAAGGAACGAAGCAACTTAATTTTTAAATTGCACTATCTACAAATTCTGTATATATAAATTTATAAAAGAGCATTTCTAAAAATATATGCTTGGCACACCTTCAACAGCCGAGTAGGGTTCATGTTCGTCCTTGATTCGCCAGATGTCGGCACTGAGTTTAAATCACAGAATTTCTAAAGCGCTGCATTAAATCCAAAGCACAGGGAACCAGCTTATTCACGAGCGCTATCTTAGCATAACTTCGCCAGTTTAGAATAAGGCCTAGATAATTATACTTGTGAATTTTCACGCCATCGCCAGTGTAAAGACGTTTTATGGCATCAAATGCTGTTGATTCTAATAGAACGAAAAATCCTGTATAATTTCCACCGTGTATAATAGGCCTACAAGCTACAACAGTATGAACCGTTTTCAGTGCCAATGGTTAGTTGCTGTTTAACGACGATGTGTCATGACAAAGATGATTGGTGTCTCCCTCCCCCTTTCTCCAGGCTTGAGATTGGCACCATCCGAGCATAAGGCAGTGGCTAAGTTTCTTACCGTTGACAAAGGATTTTACCACAATGCCAGTGACTTACTGATCCCTTTGTCGTGCGACATCTTATGACTACATTGGGGTGCTGGATATTATAGTGGTTAGGGGTCATCCATAAAGGACGTCCGCAGTGAGGGGGAGGGAGGGGTCATCGAAATGCGGACAAATGCGGACAAGAGGGAGGGAGGGTTATGACCAGTGTGGACGTCCGCATCTAAACTTTTAAATTTGATAGTTTTTTAAACACCACCTTGTTTCAGCCTTACCCGAGAGACGAAAAGGTCAGTGAAGTGATTGCCGAAAACCTCATGCATGGTATAACCTTTACTGCAACTTTAAAGAGGCTTTTATCACTGCACATCCTGCGATATGAAACCTGAACTGTCACTTAAACTCGGCTATATGATGAGCACGCTAACTGTACACTGTCGGTGGTCAGATGAGACTTCGAGGGAGAGGACTGGCCATCCATTCTCGTATGCCGAGGCTAACAAAAAACGATGTCGCTAACACTACACAGTCATGGATGTCTCAGGGATCGCTTATTTAAGGGACTGCTCTTCATCATTATTACTTCAATGGCTAAAAGACCCTCAGCGCATTCATTACACATTGTACCTCTTACCTACAACGCCCTTCAAACCTCTCAACCTGCTTACATTCGCCAGCTATTCACCATCCAACCGTCAGGGTCTACACGCTCATAATCACATCTTTCTCTATCTCGGCCTCCAGTCCCCTCCTCTATGAAAATCTGCAATCGCTCCTTAGGCTCTTTGGAATGATCTCCCAAAAGTTCTCGGCCAGTTTGCTCATCCTCAATCAAGCAGGTCTACTGCATGGTATTATTTCATATTTTGTGTATGTATAGTGAGGCCTTATGCTCGGATGGTGCCAATCTCAAGCCTGGAGAAAGGGGGAGGGAGACACCAATCATCTTTGTCATGACACATCGTCGTTAAACAGCAAAGGTCCGCAAAGGTTCACCAGTCACTCTGGTACAGAGTAAAGCAGGGAGGCGACCTGACCGACGACTCTGATGAGCGTAGACTCGGATCCGACCTGGGCTGGTGAACCAAAGTCCTCCGTGCCCACCTTCTCGTGGTGCGGACCGTTAGTACCCTTCCTAGGAAGTACTCTTCCTAGGAGGGGGAACGAACGGGCACGGCAGGCAAAACCAGGGGAAGGCAATGGCAAACCACCCCTGTTAATCATGCCAAGAAAATCGTCATGCCACACACCAAACCACGCCGATGGTCGCGGATGGAGGGACTCCCAGGCCGGAGCGCTGAGGTGGGACTCCCAGGCCAAAGCGCGACTCAAGGGCTACTGGGAGAAGTAGCAAGACGGCAACGGAGACTGTGTGGCATGACGATCGCTAGGGCTCCTAGAGCCGACGGCACAAAGACAAAGACATAGTGAGGCCAGAGTCAGCTGCGGTTTCTAGCAGTAGACATCCTTATGCCTACCGTAAGGGGTCACCAGCTGCGACCTGAATCACCACAGCACCAAATACCTTACTCGGTAAGCATGAAAATAACATTGTCTGCATTGATAATAATAATAATAATAATAATAATAATAATAATAATAATAATAATAATAATAATAATAATAATAATACTCACTCAACGATTTAACGCCGTCGCTTTTCGAGGCACATTTGCACAGTTAATTGTGGACGAGGACCGCTAAACTCTGGATCTTAACGCTTCTAAGACAGTTTCAAAGTGTCTGATGGTTCATTTTAAATAATAAAATTTGTTTATAATAATAAAAAAAAATAACAATAATAAGGGGGGACGAGAACCTCTAACTTGATATAGTTTCTTAGAGCCTGAGGGATCCTTGCTACCTCGGGCGATAAAAAAAAAACAATAATAATAATAATAATAATAATAATAATCTTTTTCTTTATTAATTCAAACCGACAAATGCTGTAAGATTATAATGATGTCATGAGATACGACAGTACAATTATCAATACCTTAACTAAACAGACGTTTGAAATAATGACAGCTCTTGTATCTGCTGCGTCTTCTACTTTTTCTATCTTCCGTCAGATGTGTGCTGACGATGAGTTTTTTTTTTACAGGATGGCTCCATTTCTTCCTGTCTCTGATAACAGTATCCAGAGCCGTTGTCATGTCCATATCTTGTTCTTTAAGATCTTTTATGACGTTTTCCATCTATGTCTTTGTTGGTCTTCCTCGACTCCGTGTTCCCTCCAGGTGGCAATGTAATGCCCTTGCTGGTAATCTCTTGTCGTCCATTCTTGTTACATGCCCAAACCATGTCAGTCTTCTTTTTCTGATCTTGTCTAACAGTGTTTCTCTCTGTCCTATCTCCTTCCGGATAATCGCATTTCGAATTCTGTCTCGTCTTGTCCTCCCTGATAATCTTCTTAGCCATCCTATTTCCGCCACTAGGATCCTTCTTTCGTCCTCTTCCGTAAGCACCAACACTCAGATCCATACATCAGAACTGGGATGACAAATGTCTTGTATAGTTTTATTTTTGTTCTTTGTCATCTTGTACAGTTTTATTTTGTTCTTGTTGATATGCTGCTTGTCTTCCACATCCTACTCAAACTGTCAAACATCGTGCCGCCAGGCCAATCCTGCGTTTTATGTCCTTTTTACATTGGCCATCTTCCGTTATTAATACTCCGAGGTACACAAACTCTGTGACTTTCACCAGCTCCTCTCCATCCAGCCTCACTTTCAGCTCTGTATGTTGTCTTCCGATAGTCATTGTCTTCTTTTTTTTGCACATTTATTCTGAGTTCAAACATATGACTGCTGTCATATATCCTGTCTGCCAGTTCCTGCAGTTGGTATGGCGATTCTGCAATCACGTCAATGTCACCAGCAAAGCGCAGATTGTTAAGTGACTGTACATTTAGTGTCACTCCAGCTTCAACAGAATTCAGTGCGCAGCTCATCATGGCCTCCAGGAGTAGGTTAAACAGGTCTGGTAACAGGCCGCATCCTTGCCTTGCACCTACTGTGATCTTGAACTACTCTGTTAGTACTGTTCTCCATCCACTTTGACTGAGCTCATTGACTTGCTGCATAGATCTTCTAGTAGCATCACCAACTCCTCTGGAATTCCAAAGTTCCTTAGTACTTGCCACAGTTCCTGTAGCCATATACAATCGAATGCTTGTTTAAAATCAATGAAATTGTTGTACAAAGTTCGATTTTTTTAGAAGTACTTTTCTGGTTGTTGTCGAACAACGAAGAGTTGATCTATTGTGCTTCTTCCTGCTCTGAATCCCGCCTGCTCTTCAGCAACCTCCTCCTCGGCATATTTCCTCAGACGTTGTTGTAGTACCCGTGTGTATACTTTCCCAGGAACGCTTAACAGACTAATGTCTCGATAATTGCTGCATTTCCTCTTATCATTTCACTTAGGGGACCTATGTTTTGGGACGATTATGCTGCTACCAAGCATAAAATACCCGAGGACGTCCATAGCAACAAAGACGTCATAGTTAAAATTGGTATTCTTTAAGTGACGTAAGAATAACAATAATGATAATGATAATAATTAATATACGTATGGCAGCTACATTTCTAAAGCGCTACTTGAAACCCAAGCGCAGGGCACCAGCTTATTCAAGAGCGCTATCTTATCACAACCTGGCCACTTTAGAATAGATATTCTTATGAATTTTCATGCCATCACCAGTTTAAAGACGTTTTATGGCATCAAAGGCCATTAAACGTCGTTAAACAACAACTAACCATTGGCACTTAAACCTGTTCGAACTGTTCTATAGTCTACATTGGAAATCAACAGATTTTGATTTCGACACGAATCATTCCTATAGCTTCCAATGTAAAAATATAGGCCTACGCCCTTTCTCGTATTTTTAATATTAAAACACTCGCTTTGTATAGAAGCCACGATACGTGTTAATATCTACAAACTAGTTTGAATTAAAATCGCTTGTTTAGCACGTATTACCACAGTATAAATAATTACCTCTGATTTCATTTTTAGTTGTAAGGCAGTATCGCAACTGAATTTAGCACCTCCTGTACACGATATAAACTCCCTAATGACGTAATGATCACAAAAATGACGACATTACTAATATCAGCGATAGCTACGTTGGATACTTGGATATTAAAAGTCTACTTTTTGAAAATTCATTCATACTGTTCGATTAATTATCAAGTAAGTTTTCACAGATTTATCAATTTATAATAATCAGTTTAAAGATTTAAAAGTTGCGGACCCCAATCCACTACTGTGGCGTTTGCCTATCCGTCGTTCATAAGTTTCGTCAGAGTGCAACTGTATATAGGCCTACGTAAGGGTAATTGTCCTATATCCCTTCTCTTTATCAACCATTTCTACGCATTTTACATGTGTGAGATATCGCTATAGATGGCTTTCTATCTGGAATGTATGTTGAAGTTTTCATTTCGAATGTTTTCTACTTTAAATTGTGGCTCTCACGTTTTTCTTAGATTCTAAGTCTGCCTCTGTCTGTCTGTCTGTCTCTCTCTTACCACTCTGTCTGCTGTCTGTCATAAACAATTCGCTATTGTTCATTCTTGAAGCAAAACTAAGATTAGATAATTATAGAAAAGATGGCATTGCCAAAATATAGAATTCCGTATTTACCCACTAAATAAATCACTTGATGATTGTTTTGAGTCGCCTATTGGCACCTCAAAAATTAGACCAAATCTAATGTTGTTTTGCATACAAAATGCGTTCCTTCTTGTGCATCTTTTGCATACTCTGCCGATCCCAACATGTCATTATATTTTTTCATTCAATCCTTTTGGAGAATTATGACCATACTCAAGAAAAGAAGGTTCACGTTAAGTCGCGTGAACAGGGGCGTCTACACCATAGAAACCTTGGACCAAATGCTCCATCCAAGAAATAGGGGATCTGTCAGTGTGTGTGCCACCATTTTAGGGGGGAAGGAACGGGGAGGGAAGAAGAGGGGAAAAGGGACGTTGCTCCAATGACTTGAGGTGGGGGGGATAGACGCCCCTGCGCGTGAATATAGATCATCCAACTCTGGAGGGAAATATTCTGGTCTTAAGGCAAAAAACAACTCGCCTTCTTTTACGAGCAACAAAGAAACAAACTTCTATACTTTAAACATATAATTACTACTGAGGTGTTGCTATTCTTCATTTAAATAGGTGAATGCATGACGCTGTTCCCTTTATCAAGTGCATTAAGAAGAAGACCAACAACATTTTTTTAACTTCAATGTGAGTTGTAAAAGTCGATCTGCATTCTGCATCTCACTGATCATCATCGAGAACATTTCAGTGGATTTATTTCAATGCAGAACTCTTTTATGATCGTCAAACATTTACTGTCAGATAGCATCGCTACTGAACAATAAGACAATGGCGTGCTATTCTAAAGACAGCCAAACTGGTTTAAACATTTGGTCCCAAAGATAATTGCTTGAATGTGTGATTAATTTCTTACTACATTCGAAGAGGAGCTATTACTGACCCATGGAACAAGACTCGAACTTTTAAGCATCTCAAACACAATACGAAAGTAAGGCATCATAAATGTCAGTAACTGCAAATTGCTGATGTTGGGAAGATTACCAGGAGTTACAACTGCACTTTCATCAACCCCGACAGAAGGTATTTACACAGAACATTGCTTTGAAATGCATGCCAAAACTAGTGCTAAAGAAACGCCCCAAAAATCCCAGTTATGTGAAGTTCTACAACCTGTTGACATGGAGAGGCATGCAAGAACCCATACTGGAGCACAACCAGTTCAGTATTTCTTACCTCAGAAATCGGAAGCTCAAGGTGATCACCTGGCAGTTCATCCGAGAACCCATCCTGGAGAGACACCAAACAAATTGCAGTTATGTGAGAAATCATATAAAACAGTAGATCGGATGACAGTGCATATGGAAACCGATACTGATAAAAAACCATACAGCTGCCAGCAATGTCAGAAGTCATTTGCTTGTGATAGTAAGCTGCAAAGACACACGAGAACCCATACTGGCGAAAAACCATACAGGTGCCAGCTATGTCAGAAATCATTTGCTAGAGATTGTCATCTGAAAATACATACGAGAACCCACACAGGCGAAAAACCATACAGGTGCCAGCTATGTCAGAAGTCATTTCCTAGTGATAGTAATCTGAAAAGACACACGAGAACCCATACTGACGAAAAACCATGCAGGTGCCAGCTATGTCAGAAATCATTTGCTCAAGGTAATCATCTGAAAATGCACACGAAAACACATACTGACGAAAAACCATACAGGTGCCAGCTATGTCAGAAATCATTTGCTCAAGGTAATCATCTGAAAATGCACACGAGAACCCATACTGGCGAGAAACCGTACAGGTGCCAGCTATGTCAGAAGTCATTTGCTCGAGATAGTAATCTGAAAAGACACACCAGAACCCATACTGGCGAGAAACCATACAGGTGCCAGCTATGTCAGAAATCATTTGCGCATGAGAGTTATCTGAAAATACACACGAGAACCCATACTGGGGAGAAACCATACAGGTGTCAGCTATGTCAGAAATCATTTGCTAGAGATGGTCATCTGAAAGTACACACGAGAACCCATACTGGTGAAAAACCATACAGGTGTCATTTATGTCGGAAATTATTTTCTGAATTTATTCAACTAAAAATACACATGACAACTCATACTGGAGAGAAGCCATACAAGTGCCTGTTGTGTAAGAAATCATTTGCTCGTGGTAGATATCTGAAAATTCACACGAGAACCCATACTGGCGAAAAACCATACAGGTGTCAGTTATGCCAGAAATCGTTTGCTCGAGATGGTCAACTGAAAAGGCACATGAGAACCCATACTGGAGATAAACCATTTATATGTGAGATTTGTAGTAAAGGCTTCACAATACTTGAAAGTCTAAAGAGACACAGAAGAAGAACTCATGCGACTGAGAATGTACAACCATTTCTGACAAAATCTTTTGGATGTTGTATATGTGATGAAATGTTTGAAATAGAAGAGGAATTTCTGGGGCATTGTTCTAGTCATGGCAAATCACCTGAGAATGAACAACCGGTTCTGGCAAATTCTTTTGGATGTGGTATATGTGATGAAATGTTTGAAATAGAAGAGGAATTTCTAGGGCATTGTTCTAGTCATTGCAAATTACCTGAGAATGCACAACCGTTTCTGGCAAATTCTTTCGGATGTGGTATATGTGATGAAATGTTTGAAATAGAAGAGGAATTTCTAGGGCATTGTTCTAGTCATTGCAAATTACCTGAGAATGCACAACCGTTTCTGGCAAAATCTTTCAGATGTGGTATATGTGATGAAATGTTTGAAATAGAAGAGGAATTTCTAGGACATTGTTCTAGTCATGGCTATTCTCCAACAGATGACTTATTAAATTTTCTTGACGCGTGCCGAATTACAGATACCCAGCGTTAAATATTGAAGAAAGATTGAGACACTGAATTGTGATTTGAGATACATATGAAAGATAAACTAGAAGTGCCAGGTTACACGAGTATGTAAATATAATTATACTCTGTCATTTGAGTTTATGAAATTTATAGACATTATTCTGTTTTATGGTGTCCTCGTCTTCCTTTTAATGTGCTAAGTCTTCTAAGATGCCAAGTTTCATGCCACATATTTGAAAAAGTAATAGTACATTGTTTTAGGTTATGAAATAGGAATTATCTGTTTGTTACGAAGGACGCATTGAATTGTTTGGTTCTGGATTCTACTTTTGACAAATTGACCGTTAGTCTTGAATTTAGCTGCATGACTCTTCTGTGGGATAAGCACTTTGTATATTAGATTTGCATTACTTTGGGAGATTTTGTATTAGACTTTTGATTTTCTTGATGTTTTCAGCAACAATATTGGATAGCTTTTTGACTTTCATTGAGTCATGGTGTTATATTTTGTCCGTTTTAAGGATAAAATAATATATGTAATCTAATTTGTCGTTTATCCCAAGTAGTTGCTGCTTTGTTGTTTTTTCTGATTTCATGATTCATTTGATTCTATTCTTAGCCTGTAAGTCGGCTGCATGTCATAAATTGCACATACTTACATGTATATTTCTGCGTATGGTGTCGTTGAAACACTGAAATGTATTTCATTCATTTGACCGGCGCCGTGTTTGGGACACTATCTGTATAGCACCATTTCGCATACACTGATATGTGCTCATGTACTTCATTTGATCTCTATTATCAAATTTTAATTTGTTTCAAGAATTTGTTAAGGCCTTCAGGAGGAAATAATTAGAGACGGTCCAGACTTGAGAACTCTAATCTACAGTGAAATAGAATAGTTGTAAAGCTCTGTATACAGGAATAGTTCCAGGAGCTCATATCTGTCGCAGCTTGCTGCGAAACTTATTTATAAAAATGGATCGACTACAGAGATTCTTTGCTGGACGGTTGAAAGTTTGGCCGAGGGAACAATCTGACATTCGGCCGGAGAGCGAAGAAATCTACCTGCCATGGATAGAAGAAACCGTATAGCTCCATAAGATAAGATGGAGCAAACCTTGCAAGACTACGCATAAGCATTAACATCCCGAACTCAATGTGTCTCTGTATAACTAGTGTAGTTCCTCCCACATGTAACTGCTATAGGGCTATTCGCAAACTTAGGTAAGACAAACGTCAATATATAAGATAAAGATTGATGCGGAACACAGGCCTGCACAAATGGCATTGTCATAGACTATATCATACGTGTATGTTCTAATTCAATGTAATGTTACGTAGCAGTCACCTATAGCCTTTCACTTACCTCCTAAAAGCTCTGCTTGCATGACATTTTAAGGGAAACACGAAATGTGTTGAGTTGAATCTCTTGAAACAGTACGTACATTTAAAGAAATATTATTACAAGATGCACGAAAAAAAGCCCGACGAGTTTTTCAGCGATGAGTGGAAGCTGTAAATCATTCCGCTGAATTGCAGTGCCATTCATCGCGAACTGTGCAAATTGGAGAATCTTGTTTAGAAACCGCTTCTCCGCAGAAAGCCAGTGCAGCGTTTCTCGCATGTATTCTCATATATTCGCGTATATTTCCAGGTCGAATTGCTTAAGTCAGATGAACCAAAAGTCTCTCTACGTTGGGAAAGAGACTGAAACAGAATAGGTTTTGATTAGTTCTGACTTACATTAAACTAGGCAGTGGAATCCAGTGCTCCAAACCAGCCAAGAGGGAGAGGCAGTGAGTGAGTTAGAGAGAGACAGAGAGACAGACAGACAGAGAGAGAGAATCCCATTCTGCTGTTTCTGCTATTCGTGTTTATAGGCATATCAGGTGATAATCATTTCGATTCTCTTCATCAGCGCAAACTGTCATTGTCCCAGTAGCAACTAAAGCAATCTAAAACAAATGCGTGTCCGAAACCAAATAAACTTTTAAAGTTACGTATGCAGAAGATAAATCAAAATGCTTTGTTAAGAAGCAAAGTATAAAAATGTCCCCGAAAGAAATGTTCTTGAGACAACCTAGAATCAGCACCAGTGTGAAATGCTAGCACCTTCACTCTTCTTATTGCTTGCATGCAAGCGTGGGTAGGCCTATAGCCAATCGCTCCTCTCGTCGCCTGAAATTCCCATCTAGGTCCTACAGCGTAGATTAACGCGTGAGTATAATCATATCATAATTGAATTCACTAGGCGTGCAAGTGGAGTCATCAAGGACCAAAAATGAATTGGCTTCATATCCAAGCGACGAACTGACAGTATATTAGCTGATCGGCCTACTATATCTAGGCCTACCGTAAAGTCTGTCTCAACGAATTTTTTTAATTTCCGACTTGTGAGTTGACCATCCATTTAAGTAATACTCGGATAAGATAAAATTTGGAAAACTAAATTGTCATCAAATCGAAATGAAAGTTCAGACAGCCATCAATTAATGTTTTAATGATTAATTGATTTCTTATCTTCAGCGGATCCGTTGTTTAAGATCCAGCGGAGTATTTAAAGAGAGGATTTCAAAGTAGGCCTATGTGGAATAAGTCCGACACGTGGTTCTCTTATTGCGTTTTCTTCTTCGTATCCCGTATTTTGAATATTAAAACATACGCTTTGTATAGAAGCCATTATACGTGTCAAATACTTACAAACTTCTCTGAATAATAAACTCGCTTGCTAAGTGTATTATATAACTTCTGATTTTAGTTGCTAGGGATCATCGCAACTGAATTTAACAACAGTACTCTTGTAAAATACATAAACTCCCTAGTGATGTAATATTATTATCACAAATAATGACGACGTCACCAATATCAGCGACATTCTTATCTTCAGAAATAAAAGTTTCAACGAATCCGTATTAAGATTCAGCGTAGTATTTGAATTAACTCTATTAGGTAACGTTGCAAGTCTACTTTTAAAAAATTAAGTAGTCCTAACTGTTCGATTATCAGTAAGTTTTCACAGATTTATCAATTTTTCAGTAGAATGTGTCGTTACAATAATCAGTTTAAAGATTTCAATGTTCCGGACCCCAGTCCAATATTGGGGCGCTTGCCTCTCCGTCGTTCATAATTTTCGTCAATGTGTAGCCCTGTAGACGTAAGGGTACTCTTCCTATATTTCTTTTCTTTATCAAACATTTCATCGCATTTTACATTTGTGAGATATCGCAGTAACCAATAACGATCACCCAGATATCTTCCTTAAAACAAGCAGGCTGCCTCCAAACAATACATATACAGTATAGAATATTTTGTGTATTATTTACACCAACAGTAGGGGCCTACATTAAGATACATGTGAGTAGAGTGGAATCAACGTATTTGTTATTTTATAAGATCGAGTATATGCTAAGGACGATTCCCATTTGGTCCCCATCTGATCTCCATTGAGAAAGAGCGACTTTGGCACATCACTTTTTCGTCATCTGTTGTCTGAAAGGCGAGTGCGTTAGATATCGGAAATGGCAGTACAAACTCGAGTGCATAGTCTTATGATTCTTATCAGATGGGTTTACCGGTGCAAAGGGTGCTGAAAAAAGTGGCCGCACTGAAGCGCTGGATAGAATAGAAAAGTGCTGAAAGAAGAAAGTAGTCTATTTATTATTTAACGTATTTGAGCAAATCAGTAGCCGAGGATGTTTATCAGAACAATGCCATTGTTTTATTGGGTCACTAGACCTAGCGTCAAGCCATGAAGTGATCCATTACTTTGTTGGTGAGATTTAAACAGGGCAAACACAAAATATATTAAATCATTTACTGAAACTGTGCCATATCACAACTTCTTTCACTATCTGTTCACTCAACTCTCGAGGGAAAACATTCTGGTCTTAATGCAAAAAAACAATTTGCCTTCATTAACGAGCAACAAAGAAACAATCTTCCATATTTTAAAACATGTTACTACTGAGCAGGGCTGTAATGGTCAAATTTGAGGTGAGTATACGCTACCGGTGTGACCCAAAAAAATCTGAAGACCTTTTTTTAGGAATTCGTCTAAGAAAAATGTCAGACTTTTTACCAATTCTCTGACAATTTTCTGACTTTTTACGATTTCGTCTCTGAAAAAGTTGATGACCTTTTTTTAGTCATTCGCCCTCAAAACCTTTCAAAACCTCTCTTTTTCCTCTAGATTTCATTGCTCAGTGGCTATACGGTCTCTGTAGGAGGTAGGTATACGCTGTATACCCGCGTATACCCTCGGCTACAACCCTGAGTATACGCTCTCAAATTTCTCCAGAGGTGAGTATACGCTGTAACGGCTGTATACCCTCGACTACAGCCCTGCTACTGAGGTGTTGTTATTCTTCATTTTAACAGGTATATATGCATGAAGCTGTTCTCTTTAGCAGGTGCATCAAGAATACGACCAACAATGTTGGAACTTCAATGTGAGTTGTAAAAGTAGATTCTCTGCATCTCATTGATCATCATCGAGAACATTTCAGTGGATTTATTTCAATTCATAGTTCTTTCAGGATCGTCAACCATTTTACTGTCAGATAGCATCGCTACTGAACAATAAGACAATGGCGTGCTATTCTAAAGACAGCTTAAACATTTGGTCCCAAAGATAATTGCTTTTATGTGTGATTAATATTTAACTGCACTCGAAGAGGAACTATTACTGACCCATGAAACAAGACTCGAACTTTTAAGCATCTTAAACGCAATACCAGTTAACCGTTTCTTACATCAGAAATCGGACGTTGAAGGTGATCACCTGGCAGTTCATACGAGAACCCATCCTGGAGAGAGACCAAATAAATGTCAGTTATGTGAGAAATCATATGAAAAAGTAGATAGGATGACGGTGCAAATGAGAACCCATACTAGCGAAAACCCATACAGGTGCCAGCTCTGTCAGAAATCATTTGCTAAAGATAGTAATCTGAAAATACACACGAGAACCCATACTGATAAAAAACCAAACAGGTGCCAGCTGTGTCAGAAATCATTTGCTAAAGATAGTAATCTGAAAATACACACGAGAACCCATACTGATAAAAAACCAAACAGGTGCCAGCTGTGTCAGAAATCATTTGCTAAAGATAGTAATCTGAAAATACACACGAGAACCCATACTGGCGAAAAACCATACCGGTGCCAGCTATGTCAGAAATCATTTCCTCAACATAGTAATCTGAAAAGACACACGAGAACTCACACTGGCGAAAAACCATACAGGTGCCAGCTATGTCAGAAATCATTTGCTCAAGATAGTAATCTGAAAATGCACACGAGAATCCATACTGGTGAAAAACAATACAGGTGCCACCTATGTCAGAAATCATTTGCTAGAGATAGTAATCTGAAAATACACACGAGAACCCATACTGGCGAGAAACCATACAGGTGCCAGCTATGTCAGAAATCATTTGCTCAAGATAATATTCTGAAAAGGCACACGAGAACCCATACTGGGGAAAAACCATACAGGTGCCAGCTATGTCAGAAATCATTTGCTGCAGATAGTAATCTGAAAAGGCACACGAGAACCCATACTGGGGAAAAACAAAACAGGTGCCAGCTATGTCATAAATCATTTGCTAAAGATAGTAATCTGAAAATACACACGAGAACCCATACTGATAAAAAACCAAACAGGTGCCAGCTGTGTCAGAAATCATTTGCTAAAGATAGTAATCTGAAAATACACGCGAGAACCCATACTGGCGAAAAACCATACCGGTGCCAGCTATGTCAGAAATCATTTCCTCAACATAGTAATCTGAAAAGACACACGAGAACCCATACTGGCGAAAAACCATACAGGTGCCAGCTATGTCAGAAATCATTTGCTCAAGATAGTAATCTGAAAATGCACACGAGAATCCATACTGGCGAAAAACAATACAGGTGCCACCTATGTCAGAAATCATTTGCTAGAGATAGTAATCTGAAAATACACACGAGAACCCATACTGTCGAGAAACCATACAGGTGCCATCTATGTCAGAAATCATTTGCTCAAGATAATATTCTGAAAATACACACGAGAACCCATACTGGCGAAAAGCCGTACAGGTGCCAGCTATGTCAGAAATAATTTGCTGCAGATAGTAATCTGAAAAGACACACGAGAACCCATACTGGGGAAAAACAATACAGGTGCCAGCTATGTCATGAATCATTTGCTAAAGAGTGTTATCTGAAAAGACACACGAGAACCCATACTGGCGAAAAACCATACCGGTGTCAGTTATGTAAGAAATCATTTACCCAAGGTATTCATCTGAAAACGCATATGAGCATTCATACTGGAGAGAAGCCATACACGTGCCTGTTATGTCAGAAAACATTTGCTCTGGGTAAATATCTCAAATTACACACGAGGACCCATACTGGCAAAAAACCATACAAGTGCCAGATATGTAAGAAATCATTTTCGTATAATCTTAAGATTCATATGAGAACCCATACAGGAGATAAACCATACATATGTGAGATTTGTAGTAAAGGATTCGCAACACTTTACGGTCTAAAGACACACAGAAGAACTCATGCGACCGAGAAGCAACACACGGGTGATGAACCATATATCAAGAGCCGTTCTTCAACCATGCAGTTTCAGCTTCATGCAGAGATACAGTCACAGGATCTTATATTGGAAAGTCCAGCAACTGCTAACCTATCTGATCGATCCACTACATTTAGTAATGCAGGCTTTATTGGTCAACGAAGTGAAGACTTTATAAGTAGCATGAGTCTTGATTCTGATGACACTGTTGGTCATCTACCGAAACTTTTTCGTGGAGAATGTCTTCGTATTCACAAATCACCTGAGAATGCACAACCGTTTCTGGCAAAATCTTTTGGATGTGGTAAATGTGATGAAATGTTTGAAGCAGAAGAGGAATTTGTAGGGCATTGTTCTAGTCAGTGCAAATTACCTGAGAATGTACAACCGCTTCTGGCAAAATCTTTTGGATGTGGTATATGTGATGTAATGTTTGAAATAGAAGAGGACTTTCTAGGGCATTGTTGTAGTCATGGCTTATCTCCACCTGACGACGTATTTCTTGACCCTAGCCTAATTACAAATCCCCAGAGTTAAACATTGAAGAAAGATCGAGACACTTAATTGTGATTTGAGATACGTATGAAGATAAAATAGAAGTGCCAGGTTACCCGAGTATGTAAATACATACTGTGTCATTTTAATTTGAGAAATAAACATTAATTATTCTGTTTTATTATGTCCTCGTGGTCTTGTTGCATGTCGCATGATTGAAAAAGTAAGAGTATACGTTGTTTCAGGTTATGAAATTGGAATTATGTAGTTGTAACGAAGGGCGCACTGAAGTGCTTGGCTCTGGATTCCACTCTTGACAACTTGAACGTTAAGTCTTGAATTTAACTGCATGACTCTTCTGTGGGACAGGGCATATTTTAACTGTATAACTAGTGGGACAAATGTCCCAGTAGTCTTAGGATTTGTCCCAGTAGTCAGGCTGATATGTCCCAGGCAATGTATGTATAAAGTATAACTAGTGGGACAAATGTTGGAAGAATTTTAAGATTTGTCCCAGTAGTATTGTTGAATGACCCCCTTAATTAATTATTACCTTATTATTGGTTGGGAGACCTGAGAAAAGTTGTAAAAAAGGTGATGACTAAAAAAAGGTCATCAACTTTTTTGGGAGATGAATTCCCCCAAAAAAGTCTTAAAGTTTGCGGAGATGAATTCCGACAAAAAGGTTCTTCGACTGATTTTGTCCCAGTAGTCAAAATTCCTTAAAATATGCACTGCTGTGGGATAAGCACTTTATAGAGCTGTTAGCTTTGCATTACTTTGTGAGAATTTGTATTAGACTGTTGCTTTTATTGATGTTTTCAGCAACAAAATTGGTTAGCCTTTTAACTTTGATTGAGTCCCGGTGCTATATTTTGTCATTATTAAAGATAAAATAAATGTAATATAGTTAATCAAAGCGCTTACAGGAATAGGTCCACGAACTCATATCTGTCGCGTAACTTATTTATGAAGATGGGTCGACCACATGTTCTTTGCTGGAAGGTGGAAAGTTTGGCCGAGGGAACAATCTGACATTCGGCAGGAGAGCGAAGAAATCTGCGGCCATGACTAGAAGAAACCGTATGGCTCCATAAGATAATATGGAGCACACCTTACAAGACTACGCATAAGCATTAACATCCGAACTCAATGTGTACCTGTATACAGTAGTGTAGTTCCTCCCACATGCAACTGCTATATATAGGACCTATTCGCAAACTTAGGAAAGCCACACATCAATATTTAAGAAAGATTGATTGGGGCACAGGCCTGCACAATATTATTGGCATCATCATAGTCTATATCATACGTGAATGAGCTAATGCAGTATAACGTTACAAAACAGTCACCTATAGTGTTTCGCATGCCGCCCAAAAGCGCTGCTCGCATGACTATAATAGAAGAAAAACACAAAATGTCTTGAAGTAGTACATAATACGACTGTCCGATGCACGTTAAACCCCGTCGAGTTATCAACGATGAGCAGAAGCTGTATAATTATCATCCCGCTGAACTCGCGAACTCTGTTAATTATTATACGCAGGACGGGAACGTCCTTATTTAAGGACTTGTAGTATTCAGAGTGCAGCCCTCTGGCGGCCAAGAAGGTATCGCGTCTTGTTTACATAAAAAAATTTAGTTTATTTTGCGTATACGAAGGACCATTGACGAATTATTTTATTCACAGAGTAAAACATAACCTTAAGATATTTAAAATATCATATATAACCTGACGAATTAGTTCCCCGTTGAAGTACATTATAGAGAGAGATCATAAATGTTACATTTTAAAGGTGTCCAATTAAAGACCTATTTCACGTACTCGAGGGCGGGTAAAACAATTTGACCCAGGTCAGGTTTTTGTCGCCTGCAGCGTCTAAGTTCAGTTTTAGCAATTTTCATTTTTGTTTAAGAAAAACACAAACAATTCAGACGCCTCTGAGAACAAGACAACCTTAAAATGCATATAATTAGTTATTTATTAACTTATTATTGTCTCGCTCACACTTTTAACTAAGGTTCAATGTTGACATTTAAGTTTTTATTGATAAGTTTTCCACCCTTTGGACTGTGCAGTCATTGCCTCGTCTATTAAAAATTGTGCACTGCGCATTTAATATTGTTAAAGCTACACAAATATATAGCATAATATAAATCCGTAATAAAGGTGTTTAGGATGAACTCTTAATTGTGGTATAAATCATCTCTATAGCAAATTCGATAATGCCAGAACGTAAGGCATAATTAGGCCTACATTTATCTTTGAAATCCCTTACCTTTCTTCACCTCGCCTCGATATCCTTCGACTATCATACCTATCCCACATTTTGCTTATCTTACCCTACCAACTCTTATCTTACCATTCTTACCTGAATATGCATTATTCTAGGCTTACGTCTCTGCGTTTCATTACCTTTCTTAACTGATTAACGACATTTTAATGGCTTGCCAGGGCCGTTGGACTGGTGCAGTACGTTTAAAATATGTCTAAGAAAGCACTATACCATTATGTGTAATTCTATACCGCCTGAATTATATATGTACATAATTAGTTATAGCTCTCTTTAAAGACACCTTTTATACATAGTCTACCAATAATATATAAGCTTAGCATACGCACAGAATTTAATTGGAAAAAGTTCTTTTTATACGGTAAAGTCAACAATTCTCTCCATAGGATCTTCTTTAAACAACGGAAACGATAAAATATGAATTTAAATTACACACCCGTCAAACATTTTTAACCGATGCAATATATTCATATTGAAAAATTTCTTTATAAAATAAAATACAGGCTGTAATATGCCAAAATAATTTCTGTCGACGTCAACAACCTTTGTTGCTATAAGATGTGCATGGTTGAAAGCTGCAGACCCATCTGTATTCAATGATTTCTGTCGATTTCAATGGCCTTTGTTTCCACAAGACCATAAACTCTACTGTCTTGGATTTGTTAGTTACTGAATCAACTTAACCGATGAGCGCGGAGCACTGGCGTCACTATGGCTGGTGTCACCCGGTGCGGTAAGTCATGGTGTCACCCTAAAAAAGTTGACCTTTTTTGGGAATTCGTCTCCCAAAAAACTTTTTAAAGGATTTCATCTCCCAAAAAAAAGTTGATGACCTTTTTTTTTTAGTCATCCGCCTGTTTTTTTACTTCTTACATCCTTCTTTTCCGGTCTCCTACTCCTTTTCCGGTCTCCTACCATAATGCCATTACCTCTTTACCTTTGACAGGAATTCGTATCCCCAAAAAAGTGATGACCTGATCTTTAAAAAAATTTCATTTTCTCATCTTGGGTGTCACCCCCCTCCTAGGGTGTCATCCGGTGCGGTCCGCACCCCCCGCACCCTTAGTGACGCCACTGGCGCGGAGTTTCTGCCGGGTCTCTTTTGAATCGAATTCATACACTGGACCATCCAATCCTCCGTCTTTCAAACCTACTATTACTAAACCAAACTTCCGTAGCAGTTTCTGTGCCTCCTTCTCTCTTGTCTCTTTGGCAACCGATCTGGATCCCCACTTTGTATCCCTGAACAACCTCTGTGACGCGACGCAGCACCAGTAAATTAGCTGATACCCTGTGCTTAGCTTTCGAGTAGCGCTTTAGAAGTTTAGAGATTACGATTACGGAAACGACGATTATTAAACGTAATATATTCTCCAGTAGAGAGTATTTAAAACTCGAGCTCTTCACTCCACCACCACCCATACTCTGGTAACGACAGTCCGAAGCCCTGATAAGGAGAAAGGCGACGTTAATCATCTATGTTATGACACAGCGTCGTTAAACAGACTGTAGGCCTAACAAAAAATAACCCAAAACGTTGCACACTATTTCTAAGCCGATATATACACGTCGTCGTGCAATGTTCTCTTTAGACACCCCATAAACGTTTTCATTCAATGCCACATATACGATACTCGTGAGAAATCAAAATAATCAATACAACAGCTCACTTCACCTCATAGATGCAACAATAGTCAGACACAAAAATTGTAAATGTAAACTTTTTATGAACATGGGATTCTTAATAGAGTTTTTAAAAAAATTATGAGAATTTTAAAACAGCTTCAATTACAAGTTTAAAACATTCTTATTCTACTACTACTAGTAGTAGCAGTAGTAGTAGTAGTAGTAGTAGTAGTAGTAGTAGTAGTAGTAGTAGTAGTAGTAGTAGTAGTAGTAGTAGTAGTTGTTGTTGTTGTTGTTGTAGTAGTAGTAGTAGTAGTAGTAGTAGTAGTAGTAGTAGTAGTAGTAGTAGTAGTAGTAGTAGTTGTAGTAGTAGTAGTAGTAGTAGTAGTAGTAGTAGTAGTAGTAGTAGTAGTAGTAGTAGTAGTAGTAGTAGTAGTAGTAGTAGTAGTAGTAGTAGTAGTAGTAGTAGTAGTAGTAGTAGTATATGATTGGTTAATTTTAGTAAATAGTATTTAGTTTATTTACAGTTTTCCTTATAGTGCGAAAGCGATCGATTTGTGACTTAAAAATCTGAAGGCGATTGATTCTTATATATAGAACGCGTTTCAAGAGTTATAAAGGTGTCGAAATTAAACCCTTTTACCCAGAAATATTCAGTATTCGATGACATCTAGCGCTTGCAAAGGGGCCGTCCATAAATGACGTCACGCTATTTTGGCCGATTTTTTACCCCCCCTCCCCCCTCGTCACACGTCGTCACAAAAGTAACACCCCCTCTTGTCACACATCGTCACAAATTTCTGACCCCCCTCCCTCCCCTAGGTGCGTGACGTCATTTATGGACGGCCCCAAAGCACGTTAGTTAGTCAGTGTTTAACGACGCAGTGCCAGAACAGAATTATGATTAGCGTCACCCTCCTCCTTTATCCAGGCTTGGGGGGATAATACTGGAGTACGGTCAGAGGCAAAGTTGAAAAGAACGCTGATGTGTAATTTCAGATTAAAAATTGACCCAATTATTATTACTATGATAATTATTATTTAGAGTAAAGAAAATATGCAAACAAGTAGAGAAGTAAGTAGGTAGCTATCGATCTCACATTCTACTCGGTTAATCTTCGCGGCATTAGTCAGTCCCATGTTTTACATGTGGACATGGTCATCAATTGGCCAAATAATAATTTAAAAAAATGGTTTCCAAGCCCTTACAGAATAGACCAGGGTTCCCAACCTCTTCTGCAACCCTAGGAAATGTTTGATGCATGTTCACACTCCCTACAAAAGTAATATCAAATTTGAAGAAGAATAAGTCAAACCTCTATTTTTCGAATTACAGATTGAACCATAATATACACTCGTAAAGTGCAAATATAAATCGAGCAATTAGAAAAAATTGTAAACAGTAAAAAAACCTTGCTTCCCTCTTTGTCACACCCCATGATATACCATCTAGCACCCCCTGTGGATGCGAACATCCCAGGTTGGAAATCCCCGGAATAGAGGTATAGAGCGGTGGAGAAGCTCACGTCGTAAGCTGCTAGGTAACTTATTCCAGAAAGTTAGAACAACCACAGCGAAGCTTCTGTGCTCAATGCTGAAAAAGGCAATTAGGCGGAACACCTGTGACGATGAGTAAGGGCATGAATGCTTTTTTTATAAAGACACTTAATATATTCCCTTTACAAATCGTTAGATTAATTTAATTAAGGTTAGTTTGTGTGTGGGGATGCGTGCGTGCGTGTGTTTGACATATCGTTAAAAGATACCTTCTGGATTTTGTTATTTGCCGATTCTTTGTGAACGTGGAATTTCTCTCTGGTCTCTATTGAACAGTCAGCGGCCGCAGTCAGGACTTAGACAGAGAGTCGAATAATTCAATTACAGGGATTGTCTTTTGAAATATACCGCGTTACAACTCAACTCTGGAACGATCTCCCACCTGAAGTCCAGAAGTTCACATCTGCCCCACCAATGTCGCCGCTCACCCACAACAGTCTGCCCCATTGCAAGCTCATATATCTTAGGTATTCCACTCCAAATCAAAGTCCCACCTGTTCAAGAATTCCAACAATAATCCGCCTTCCAAACTTTCTCGTCCTAAACGAAACCTCACTAGCAGCTTCGCTGCCTCCTCCTCTCCTTGGTCTTTCTGGAAACCGATCTTAGATCTCCACTTGGTATCTTTGAACAACCCCTCGGACGTGACGCAGCACCAGTGAATAAGCTTCTGACATGCGCTATAGAAATTTAGAGATTACGACTACGGAAATAAACGATTATTTATCGTAAGATATTCTCCAGCGGAGAGTATTTAAAACGCGAGCTCTTTACTCCATCTTTGCCCGTACTCTGTTAGAGCCAGTCCCAAGGCTCGATAAAGGGGAGGGCGACGTTAATCATCTATCTTATGACACAGCGTCGTTAAACAGTAACTAACCAACCAACCAACGTAAAAATCGTTCTTCACTATTTCTAAGCCAAAATACGTCATAATGCGATGCTCTCTTTAGACACCTCAAAAACGTTTTCAATCAACGCTACATATGAGATACTCGTCTGAAATAATTCACTCAGTTCTTATACTCTACCTCACGTCATAATGCAACTATTATCATTCCTAAACAAGAAAATTTAATGTTTTAATGAACAACCCTAATTTAGTGTGCATGATAGCGCATTGGATAACATCTGGCGTAGAGTGCGAGAGGTACAGAGATCGAGTCCCATAGGCGGACATGCTTTGTAGGCTGCAGGTTGCGCCGTGAATTGCAGGCTGTCTGTTCTGTTAGTAGTTAAGATTTATCGCATAACATGTACTGATTTGTAATCATACTGCGTTGTTGTCAGTTTGAAGATATTAAACGAAGATTATTATTATTATTATTATTATTATTATTATTATTATTATTATTATTATTATTATTATTATTATTATGAGATTCTTAATCCAGTTATTAAAATTTTAACATAGGCCCTACGGGCTGTTTTCGAATCAGGAAATATTTAGCAGCGCCTCAATTATTCTCATATATATCTGACAGAACCCAATGTTTTAAAAGTGAACTGTACGTAATGCGAAAATTTTACGTCTTTATGATGCTACTAGGCCTACTAATTTGCCGCCAAAAATTCGCAGCAATAACAACATCACAGACCTTTGATGAAACGCTTGTGTAATATTTCTATCGTAAATTCCCTTGCTAAAGTGATATCTTTAAAACTTTTTTTAACCATCAGTTTAATGACATCTCATGGCACCATCGACCGCTGACGTCATATCAAACATCGTACATTAGCCGTTTTACAAACAGCATGCACATTTAAACTATACAGTTCGTTAACACGATTTTCGTTAAACTGTTCCGGTAGCTAACATATTTGAGTCTCAGTTTCATTTACTAGTAATATATACAAGAACCATTTGTGATTATGTTAAACATTTCTAACAGGAATTCAAGTAAACTGTATAAACCATAGTTCGAGAATTCGTGATTTTCGGTTTGAAAATTCGTAAAAAATCGCGAATTTTTGGTCTATTTTAAAATTCGTAAAAATTCGTAAAAATTCGTTGGGCCCTTGTTGGACCTTTTTTATATTGACAGTGGGTTTTGCAAAAACAGTGTAAGCAATAACAACAAATGTGATGACGTCTTGATAAGCTTCTGCTTAGAATTTAATGTAAAATTCAATATAAAAGTTTATTACGTAACGAGTTAATTTAGTTGAAATCTAATTTGTTAAATATGAAAGAACAGGGACCGGAGTGGAAGTAGGCTATGTTGTAATTTTGGAGGAGAAGGAAAGGGTAATCCAAAAAATACAGTGTTGTTTTTGTGACAAGCTATTTTGTTGGTTGTTCTGCCGGAATTCGGGAGCATTTGCATGGCGAAAATACAGAAACCAGAGTCAAGTGGGAGCAGTGGGCTGTTCGTGACTCAGAATCAGAGGACGATGAAGTAGAAGACACAGCTCGGTGAACGTTGCCAACCCTTTTTAACCATGTTTGGTTGCAAGCTGTGTTAGTGGCTGACTGGTGACACTGGGCGGCATGGGCCACTGGTGGTTTTTCGTGCCGCTGCCTGACACTCCCAGTTACACACCCCAACTATGATAGAAATTGAAGTTAAAGACTAAGTAGAACAGTAACTGAATATCAGTACTATTGTGTTGCTAGTCAGCTATCTTTTACGGTTCAGTGATTGCCTATGACATTGACATTTACTTTCTTAAAAAGTTCAAAAGTAAACAAATAATAAAATTCGTTGCTATGGCAAAGAATTTTATTATTTTAGTATTTTACGAATTTTTACGAATTTTAAAACTGCAGTTTTAAAATTCGTTAAAATTCGTGAATTTTAAAAATTCGTAAAATTCGTAAAATGCGAATTCTCGAACTATGGTATAAACGTTCTTCAGTATATAAGTCTAGGCACAGACCATTAATAGACAAGAATCTTAGTTTGACATATAGATATACGTACATATATAAGCATATACAATTATACATATACACGAAGGTTGCATAAAACTTTAATGATATTCCTATATATACGACATATGGAAAAGGTTTTAAAGGTGTCGAAAAGAAATCCTTTCACTCAGTAATGTTCAGTATTCAACGACATCTAGCGGTGGCAAAGCCCGTTGCTGGTTAGTCAGTTTTTATCAACGCTGTGCCATAGCAAAATGATGACTAGCGTCACCCTCCTTCTTTATCGGAGTTTGAGACTGGCACTACCGGAGTACAATCAGTGGCGGAGTTGAAAAGAACGTTTGATTCGCGATTGAACCGAATGGTATCTTAAGACTCGAATTTGATCGATGGTAATTATAATATGGAAAGTAAATAAGTAAGTAAGTAAGTAAATGAGTAAGTATATAAGTTAGTGAGTAATTAAGTAAGTAAGTAGGTGCTTATTGTTCTCACAAGCAAATGTTCACGGCATTAGTAGGTACAATTTTTCACATGTGCGACACCGTAACCGATTATTTAGAGCGCTGTCTTTAGACACCTCTAAACCGGATTCAAAAATTCCTATATAAAATTGGAACACATTAACGCGCGATAACATTGTCGCGTGAGGAGATCGACAACAACGACGAGATGGCATCATCATTATGATGTAAGCGTCGTTGCCGGTCGAGATAGGATGATGACGGACGAAAAGCCAGTCTCCACTTGGGCAACAATGTAGGCAGCGAGGCCCAGGTGTAATCGGACACCACACAGCCAAGGTGTAATAGGACACCTCGCGGCTATGGTGTAACCAGACACCGCCCGCGCTGCAGGCGAGCGACGACCCGCGTATCGAGGAGCAATCTGACACTAATTGACGATAGCTTGACGTGGGGAGGGGGGGCTGACTGATGCACGCTGGAGTTCCTACTTAACAGAAGGGAACGGAGAACACGGGACTTGTACTGCTGACGAACGCGACGTGTGAACATCGGTCGAGCGAGAAACATCGAGAGGAGCGACCAGCGGCGACGGCAGAGTATTAGTCCGTCAGATTCAGAGACTGACGCGAAAGAACGATCTGTAGTTAGGCTGTACGAAGCAACATTTGAGATAGTCCGATTTAATATCTAAACGCTTTAATACTACGTGGAAGTTCCCGTAGAGTTAGTGTATATATATTTGTTTCTTTAATTAAATTCATTTATTAATTAAACAAAGTTCGTCGTGAATCTTCTATAGAAAAGTTAGGCACGTAAAATAAAAGTGCAAGTAAAAGAACAAGCAATCGAGGGTCGACATCAACACACGGCAAACACACGACAGGGCGACCTCCGATTGCGACATTGGCGCAGTCGACAGGGTTTTCAACTGAAGACGTCACGACGAAGAGCGGAACCGGAAACGGAAAAGAGGAATCTCAACAGATCGGGACCAGCGGCGAATACAACCCTTCGCAACTGGAGAAATCGAGTGCCGGACTCCTGAGGACGAAGGACTCGAAGGAACCGACAGCAACAGGCAAGGACGAGGAACAAGAGCGCCAACGGACGACCGACCATCGCTAGCAACGACGGACGGGAGTGGCAACGGAGGACAGCGGATCAGCCAAGATACCAAAAGACGGAACACGCTCGACGTATCAGAGGGTAAGTCCTTACTGGTAGTCGTGGTAATCTGTGAGGTTGCGGTTGAGGTCTGGATGAGGATTGGTGTGCGAATAGCCGAGGCTTTTGCGTAGCTCCTTTTGCTCAGTTCTGTTCTTGTTGTATTTGTGGTAGAATTTTAGGACGTTGTTTTCTTTGATTTCTGACCAACGGTGACTCTCCTCTAACTTACTTATCTTTTTCTATTAGTGAGCGGACTGTTGGAAGATGGATAAGTTGTCGGTAGGGAAAAGAGTGAGGGTGCAGAACATGCCCCGTCACAGACTAGTCGCATATCTGATAAAGATGGGACTAGGAGAGGAGGAATTGGGTTCCATGAGTACGGGCCAACTCCAAGAGGCGAGTGCTGAAATAATTGTGTCTGGACGGGAAACCCCGCCAGAAGTAAGTGAGGAAGTAAGCACGGGTAGCATAGAAAGCAGTATCGATTCGGCAGCGCAAACGCCGTTATACGAATTAAAACGCTTAAAATACGAGAGAGAGGAAGCCGCGAGGCTGAGAAGAGAAGTGAGAGAGGAAGCGGAGAGAATAGAAAGAGTGAGGAAAGAAGAGAAAGAGGAAGCAGAGAAAGTAAGGCTTCGGGAGGAGAAGCAGCGAAGAGAAGAGAAAGAGGAAGCGGAGAAGCTGCGAAGAGAAGAGAGAGAGGAAGCGGAGAGAAAAGAAAGAGTGAGGAAAGAAGAGAAAGAGGAAGCGGAGAAACAGCGAAGAGAAGAGAGAGAGGAAGCGGAGAGAAAAGAGAGAAGAGAGGAAGAGAAAGAGAGGAGAAGAGAAGAGAAAGAAGAAAGACGGAAGAAAGAAGAGAAGGAGGAGGCTGAGAAGTTAAGGCTTCAGGAGGAGAAGCGGAGGAGAGAAGAAAAGGAGGAGGCAGAGAAGAGAGAGAAGGAGGTCCGAGAGGAAAGGGACGCAGAGAGGAGACTCAGAGACGAAAGGGACTATAACTTGAGGCATTCGGTCGTAGGACGAATGAAAACGTATAGTGAAAGCTTGCGAGGACTCTTACCGAGATTCCCCAGCGACCATGCGCAAATCCCTGGTTTCTTTGTGCATTGCGAAAGGTTATTCGACTCTTGCGCTGTCCCGGACGACCTTCGAAGCAGATTACTCTTGACCTGTCTAGATAATCAGGCCAGAGCACTGACGGCCAGACTCACACAAGAGGAGCTTGATAATTACGGGAAGCTAAAAACCTTCTTGTTGAAAGAGTTCAAAGGGAGCGCAGTCTCTTTACGAGAGCGATTCATGAACGCAAAAAAGGCGGTAGATGAATCATACACAACATTAGCTTCGAGACTGCATAATTTACTTTCTTACTATCTGCAAGATCGCAAGGCAATGACTTTTGATGAGGTTACAAGCCTCTTGATTGCAGATAAAATGAAAGAAATGTTGCCCAGAGGATGTTTGAATTTCATCCTCAGTCAAGAGCAACAGAATTGGTTAGGGCACAAAGAGTTAGCTGCAGCGGCTGACACTTACGCCGCCACACACCCTTGGGAAAGTGACTATACGAAGCATAGTCTAGGCACGGGTAAGACGGAGGCTCGCTATGCGAAAGCATCAGCACCTCCTCAGACGACAGCTAAACAGACGGACACGTGGACTGACCGACCGGGAGGGACACAGACAAATAACAGGACAGACGGACGTCCAACCCCCGACGAGATTAGAAAGCGTGGCCTTTGTTTCCTATGCTTTTCGCCAGACCACAGAGCTAAACTGTGTTCGAAGAACAAACAAACTAAAAGCAAGCAGGTGAGCGCGTGTGCGGTCCAGCCAACCGTGACCAGAGCTCAAGGCAGACAGGCAGACAGACAAAGCGAGACGCGACAAGACGGGCCGCCATCGATACAAGAGATAGAACAGCATGCATTGCCGACAAGCCCGGATTGCATTGACGTGGAGGAGACTTATGTAAGAGAGTACATGAAAGTGTATATTACAGGGCTCCCTGTGACATCGTCTCTAATAGATAGCGGGGCCGAATACAATTGTGCGCGAGCAGAACTAATCAGGCCGCTCAACCTACCTGTGGTCAAGCAGATAGAGGTGAAGGGGCTGAACGGTCAATCAATGATTGTGGACGTGGTGCGGCTGAGACTAAAGGGGTCTCAGGCCGGCGAGGACAGGGAGGGGGAGGTAAATTACGCCCCTGATGTTCGGATATGGGCGGCACTCATTAAAGACCTTAATGAACCGTTAATTATCACGCCCACTACAGCCGACTTGCTGCGCGAGACAGCGTTGTACTCGTGTCACGCGGCCAGCGCTCCTGAAATAGATCAAATTTCAGAAGCGCAGGCGGTCGCAAGGACTGAGACGAGTGAGGAAGAGGAGAGAGGGGAGGAGGTAGAGGGACTTAGGACGCTGATAGGCGAGGATTACTTCACGGTCGCTCAAGCAGACAGTGGGAGTGCAGGAGAAATCAGCCCCGAAGAAACGGATAATGAAGAGCTATTCTTCAATCCTGAGATACCACCCCCACCCAAGGAAGACACAATAGTAGGCAGAAGCAAGATGGCGGCCGAACAAGCACAATGTTCGACACTAGCACCATTCTTGGCCCACGGGAAAATTGGGGCGAAGAACTTCTTCATTGAAGACAATTTGCTCTTTCATAAAGACAAAATAGCTGGGCATTCTGTAAAACAACTGTGTTTACCTAAAGAAAGAATAGACAAGGTCTTAAACTTAGCACATGACGCTGCGTTCGCAGGTCATATGGCGTTGAAAACGACTAAGGACCGAATCAAACTGAATTTCTGGTTTCCCAACGTGGAGGATATAGTGAAGGAATATTGTGCATCTTGCGACATTTGCCAAAGGCATGCGCCGCTGCGAGTGGCGCAGCGAGCCCCCATAACTCCTATCCCTCGCAACGACGAGACCAGATTCGGTTGTCTAGTGGCAGATTGTATAGGGCCTATAGTTACCAACGTAGACCCCACAAGCCCAAAACCCGAGTACAACTACGCCTTAGTGGTAGTTGACCAATTTTCAAGATGGCCGATGGCCTATCCTCTGAAATCATTAACGGAAAAAGCGACATGTGATGCATACATGCAAATCTTCACGACCTTCGGTTTTCCAAAAACGATTAGGTCCGATAACGGGTCGAATTTCAACAGCAAATTAACCCAAGAGTTTCTGCATCGTATGGGGTGCTCACCACGCTTTGGGCCAGTCGCACATCCTGAGTCACAAGGTCTAGTGGAGCGCTGCAATGCTACACTGAAGACCATGATTCATAAATTGGCAGAAGAAAACCCGAGGGGATGGCACAGACTGTTACCTTACGTGCTTTGGAGCTTAAGGGAACGCCCCTCGGCAACCACCCACGTGAGTCCCTACACCCTGGTGTATGGTACCCTGCCTAAAGGACCTCTATCTGTCCTTTCTGAGGAATGGGCGGGAGAGCGGGATTCTCCATTAAGTCTGGGCACAGGCGCCGCAGCTTACTTGGACCAATTAAGGGATAACCTTGAAATGTCTAAATTATATGCCGAATATTATTCAGACATTGAACAACAGCGCTATGCTACTCATTACAATTTAAGAAGCATGGACAGGCGTTACGAAGTAGGGGATAAAGTCATCATCCAATCACCGGAAGCGCGAGGAGCAAAGAAGGAGGGCCAATGGCAAGGCCCGGCCGTCATCGCTCAGGTGAAATCGCCCTACACATACATCGTGGAAATAGGGGGCAAAAGCCGCTTATTACATGCAAATCGTATTCGCAAGTATAACGAAAGAATACAGCAAGCATTGATTAACAATTGCTCCATTCTGTTCGAGAAGGACGAAGACTTCGGTCACGTGGAAGCAGTGGGTAGCTTCGTCACGAGTCAGACACGGCCCAGTGAACAAGTAGACCCTATTGCCGTTGCACACTTAACGGTACCCGAGCGGAAACAGCTGTTTAATCTGTTAGACAGGTTTCCAGATGTGTTCTCGGACAAACCAGGTTTCTGTCCCGTCCTAGAACACACAATCAATGTTAGCGCGGAGTTCAGGCCGAAGAGTTTGCGAGCCTATAAGGTGCCGGAGCTGCTCAAACCGGAGATGGAGAAGCAGATCCGCGAACTTTTGGCCCTAGGTATCATCACTCCCTCACATAGTGAAATGGCTAGTCCCGTTGTGTGCGTTGTGAAAAAGGGAGGTCAAGGCGGTTTAAGACTGGCCATTGACTACCGATATGTAAACAAGTTCTCGGCGGGTGACGCATACCCCACCCCCGACATCCAGGAAGTGTTACAGAAGGTAGGAAGTGCAAACTTCATATCCTGCTTTGACGCACGTCAAGGATACTACCAGATTGGACTCCACAAGGACTCTCGTTGGTTATCAGCCTTCGTATGTGACGCTGGCCTATTTGAGTTCGTACGACTGCCCTTTGGTTTAAAGTCAGCCTCAAATTCTTTTATCCGATGCATGTCAAAGGTCCTTCATCCCATTCGCGACTTCACTGAGACGTTTGTGGATGACATGGCAGTACACTCGATGACGGGGCCGGATCACATGAAACACCTAGAGAAATACTTAATGACTATTCAACAGTCGGGTCTGACCCTTAACATTAAGAAGAGTTCGTTTGCTAGGCGACAAACAACGTTTGTAGGTCACCTGATCGGATCAGGGAGCATTGAACCGGATCCTATGAAAATCGCAGGGCTAGGGAAAATCCCCCAACCCGAGTCCAAAAAGGACATACGGAGATTAATTGGCTTCTTCAGTTATTTTAGGAACTTCACCCCTAACCTGGCTGAGACAGCCAGAATTCTCACTGACTTGACCCAGAAATCGGTGCCTGCTAAGATACCCTGGCGAATTGAACATCAAAATGCGCTAGATAAACTTACGCACGATTTGAATAACGCTGTATGTTTGCAGACAATTGACTACGGCAGAGAGTTTGGTTTATCGACTGACGCTTCAGACAAAGCAGTCGGGTGCTGCTTATTCCAAATTCAAGACGATGGAACAGAACGGCCAATATGTTTCGCCAGTTCTAAATTAGATGCTACGCAAGCGCGTTGGTCCACTGTGGAACGCGAAGCGTATGCCGTAATCTTTGCGTTGAAGAAGTTTAGGAACTGGATTTTTATGTCAAGGACCACCCTCTATTCTGATCACAATCCCTTGACTTTCCTAACTGCTTCTACGCCCACAAGTGCTAAACTTGCGAGATGGGCTCTGGCACTCCAGGACTTTGATATCGCTTTTAAATATCGTCCTGGGGCGCTGAATATTCCCGCTGATCTTTTGTCCAGACTATGATTGAGGAAGAAGGCGGACTACCATGTAAGGCACCGCGATAACTGTAAATATAATTTCTAACTGTGCTGATATTTTGTATTTTCATGGGAACGACGAGGACATGGTCTGGAGGAAATCGATGGAGGGAACGACATCATTCTCAGCCGGGAGGCGAACCAATGACTGGCTTTGTCCTCCCCCGGGAAGGGAGGTGTCGCGTGAGGAGATCGACAACAACGACGAGATGGCATCATCATTATGATGTAAGCGTCGTTGCCGGTCGAGATAGGATGATGACGGACGAAAAGCCAGTCTCCACTTGGGCAACAATGAAGGCAGCGAGGCCCAGGTGTAATCGGACACCACACAGCCAAGGTGTAATAGGACACCTCGCGGCTATGGTGTAACCAGACACCGCCCGCGCTGCAGGCGAGCGACGACCCGCGTATCGAGGAGCAATCTGACACTAATTGACGATAGCTTGACGTGGGGAGGGGGGGCTGACTGATGCACGCTGGAGTTCCTACTTAACAGAAGGGAACGGAGAACACGGGACTTGTACTGCTGACGAACGCGACGTGTGAACATCGGTCGAGCGAGAAACATCGAGAGGAGCGACCAGCGGCGACGGCAGAGTATTAGTCCGTCAGATTCAGAGACTGACGCGAAAGAACGATCTGTAGTTAGGCTGTACGAAGCAACATTTGAGATAGTCCGATTTAATATCTAAACGCTTTAATACTACGTGGAAGTTCCCGTAGAGTTAGTGTATATATATTTGTTTCTTTAATTAAATTCATTTATTAATTAAACAAAGTTCGTCGTGAATCTTCTATAGAAAAGTTAGGCACGTAAAATAAAAGTGCAAGTAAAAGAACAAGCAATCGAGGGTCGACATCAACACACGGCAAACACACGACAGGGCGACCTCCGATTGCGACAAACATAACTTGAAATAAAACGATTGCTATGTTAACGTCCATTGTAGCCATAAGGTATACACTCACACATGCAAGAAGACGCGCATACATCTAGTGGTTGCAAACCCCGATGGTAAGTTACTGCTTAAGGAATCTGTGTGATACTAGGAAGATAATTAGTATCGCCCTCCCCCTTATCAAGGCTCAGGACTGACACAATCAGAAGCGAATTTCAAGTTCAATTTTCAACCTTTGTTAATATATATATATATATATATATATATATATATATATATATATATATATATATATATATATATATATATATATATATTAATGGATTTGTTAGTTTAAGTAAATAGAATTTAACATCTCTACAGTTTCCCCGTAGCACAAGATCGAAACGTTCGAGAGACATATAAAGAACACGAGTTTCACCAAGCTGTAATATGTCAAACTAATTTCTGTCGACGTCAACAGCCTTTGTTGCTATAAGATGTCGTTAAACCGTGGATCAATCCATCCAATATAATTATTATCACTTTAATAATATTCGTATATATAGAATATATTTAAAGAATTTTAAAGGTGTCGAACAAAACCCTTCGTTTCAATGTAGCGTTCAGTATTCAACGACATCTAGCGGTCGTTGGTTAGTCAGACGCTGTGCCATACCAGAATGACGATTTGAGTCGCCCTCCTTCTATGTCTCGGCTTGAGACTGGCAATATAGCAGAATGCAGTCATTGGTGGAGTTGAAAAGATCACTTTATTTACGATTGAACCAAGCTGAATAATAAGACTAGAATAGAAATTTATCCTCTCATATTTCTCAGGTGTAATTTTAATAAAGAAAGAAAGTAAGTAAGTAGATAACTAAGTAAGTAAGTAGGTAGCTATCATTCTCACAGGCACACTCTCCTCAGTTAATGGTCGAAGTATTGGCAGTCCCATTTATCACATTTGCGATATGGTAATCGATCGGTTAGAGAGCTTTCTTTACATACCTTTAAAACGTTCTCAACCGATGATATATAAATGTGAAACTCGGACGCATTGGATGGTGGAGTTTCAAAAAGATTAACTCACGAACGTCTGTTGCATCCATTAGATGCTAAACAATGTAAACTAATTGTAATTATGCATACATGCATACATACACACATTCATTCATAAATAAATACACAAACAGACATGCAGACAGGCAGTCAGAAGACTGGCAGACAGACAGACAGACAGACAGACAGACAGACAGACAGACAGACAGTTCGCTAGAAATATAAAAGAGAAATAGTATGTCTCTTAAATATCATGAAACCAATGTATGCCTGCAGTCACCGAGACCACAGCATGGCATAATAGCCGAATGGATAAAGCGCTCGCCTTATAACGTGGAGAGTACGGGTTCGATCTTCCTGCCCTGAAACGGTTACTGTGTAGGGACCTTGAGCAAGTCCTTCACTCACAATTGCTCAGCGCCATCGATGTTCTATCGTCTTTTTGTGTTTGCACTTCTGAACGTTACAAGGGCGGCAACATCAAAAGCAGTTGTATTACATTGTAGTGTATGGTTTGTATTGTACCGCATTGTGAAAGGTCAATTTTAATCCCACATCCTGTATAGCATCGTTATCGTTTTACACGGTGGATCGATCGTCTGCTCGGCTGATGGAGTGACTGGAAGTGAGCGCGGCCGGTGACGTCTTGCCCGGAAATTGGCCAAACAAGGAGGTCATTATAGCGCTTTTGAACACAGATGGGTCGGAGAAACACATTCGGTAGATGGCGCAAGCTGTTCGGACGCAGCGGCCACCTGGCGATCGGTAAAAGACGTTCTCTGGCAAATGCCATTGGCAATAAAGAAAGGCCAAAGATAAAACTCGGCTATTGGAGCTCAGTAGGTCCATTGTGTGAGCGTATGTTTGGATGTTTGCGTGTGCGCGCATGCTTGCATGTGTGCGTGCCTAGGTGTCAATGTGTGTGTAAACATGTGCATGTGAAGAGTGTAATCGTATTCGTAATCGTAAACTCAAAATTTCTAAAGCGTTAATCTAAAGTTAATCGCAGAATACCAGCCGCCCCTTCACGAGTGCTGCGTCGTGTCAGGGTGGTTGTCCAGAGTCCGGTTACCAGAGAGACCAGAGAGCGGAGGCAGTGCATGTGACTGTTTTTGGTTAATCATTGCCGCCAGAATTCGTAGTCTTTCCCATTTGTGCTGTTAAGTTATACAGTGCTTACATTCGACTAGAAAGTGTTTTATCGTTTCTTGAGCGTTGCAATGGTCACATTTTCCGGTTTGATGCTGACCCATTTTTAAAAGATAGTGGATGAGCTTAGTGACCTAGCCTTAATCTGGTAATTAAGCTTAATTCACCTTTTTTATGTTTATGAAGTTGTATTTTATAACTTACCGTTGGCAGTAGTTTCATAGTGCAAACTTGATGTCTGGCTGCCATATTCATTCTGTCATAGAACTAATATCATTATTATCAATGTCATCATAGCATATTATTCCTCACTAATTTCAAGGGGTGTGAAGTTCTAATAAGTCGGCCACCTCATTCCGCTTGATGAATGTCAAATTCACTTATTCGTCTGTCGGTCTCATCCTTATATAGCTATGGTTAGCAACGTTTAAAAGGTGTCTAAGTCTACCGCTCTAACCAATCCTATACAGTGCGTCAATTTTATATAAAGGTATTAGACAGCGCTTCTGATAATCGCTTTCTTATATAGCGACCTTTGACACTATTTCAAATATGTCTAAGAAGAGACCCGTAACCCATAGGCTACTGGGGACCACAAGCAATTTAGCGTGTATATGAATTTAGGTACGTATGCACGTGTGCATACACTTATATACAGAGGCGTTTACACCATAGAAACCTTGGAGCACAGTCATGCTCCATCCAAGAAAGGGAGGGGGAGATCTGTAAGTGTATTTGCAATCATTTACGGTGGGAAGGAAGGGGGAAGGGGAAGAGGAGGGGGACGGGAAGTTGCTCCAATGACTTGGAATATATGTATCTCTGTCTATAAATGTGCATGCATGCACACACGTATCTACGCAGTGGCGGCGATCTTGTCTGAGAGGTGGGGGGGGGGACAAAGTCCCCCATGGTCTGGTCGATGACTTTTTAAGGAAAATTCTTGTTCCTAGAAAAAAATTCTTACTTTTCAGAAAAACTAAAATTCTTCTCCAAAAAAAGTTAATGACTTTTTTAGTCATCGACCTCTTTTTACAACTTTTCCGGTCTCCCAACCATGTGATTACCTTTTTTGTATGGATTACTCTAGCAAAGAAATTCATTACCTTTCTTTTGGCAGATTCATCCCCTAAAATTTAAAATTTCTTGACTTTTTCTACGAATTTCTTAGAATTTTCGGGGGACACTTCTGCTCAAAAATAAATTTTTTCCTCATCTGGTCAAAAAAGGACGTGAAAGCCTTCACGCGCTATTACATTTCTTTGCCTTTTTTCGTGGTTCTTCTAAATTTGGGGGGAGGACAAATGTATGGCGTGTCACTGTCCCCCCACTCTTAAAGGTGGCGGGACATGTCCCCCATGTCCCCTCATGATCGCCGCCCATGTATGTACGTACGTATGAGATAGTGGGTCAAAGTTCAATGCCGATAAGAAAAATGTGTTTCAAATGCCTTTATTTCAGTTCATTGTTTTGTTCATCTTTGTTGAGATTTAACAGCGCGAACAGACTTCCGGTTCAATTTATCCGAACGAGAATAATGATTGGTTCATTTCGGAGTTAAGAGAAAATCAATCAACCGCCAGACGTTGCTAGATTGAGAGACGATCGTTACTAGGGTTGCCAGATGTCCGGCAAAGGGAGAACATGTCCTTTTTGGGCTCATGTCCTCTGTCCGGAAGGCAACGATAAAAACCTGGAAAATGTCCTGGTTTTTTCCATGTTTGTTGTACTGGACTATTGGCTATTATGTTGAGACCGTTGTCCCTAAGTGCTCCTAACTAATCTACATATGTATTTTTTTTATTGCAGCTCTATTTTACAGACGTATCTAGTCCATGATCTGAGTAATGTTACATTGTATCTATGGTCAAAGTGCTAATTTTATTTCCGGCAGCTTTTTAGTGTGACTTCGTTTCTTGGTTATTTAGGAGACCCTCTGACTCAGAAGTGAAACATTAAATGCGTTAAACTTCATCACTTTTCGGGAGAGAATAACGTAACAAGGAAAATGCGCTTCAATATTTCATTCGTGACTTGACGTTCGGTTGTCTATTTTTACTACTGCTATTATTATTTTGAAAATGCTATTATTATTATAACTGTTATTATTGTGTACTATTCATAGATAGGTATTTGTAAGTATCGTTATTTTATATATATATATATATATATATATATATATATATATATATATATATATATATATATATATTATCATTGATTGTAAGAAGTCTTCTTGTGGCTCTGGAGGCCGTTACTATCGACTTTCCGAACTTTACGTAACGCTGATGCGCAAGCTATTGATTAAGCGAAACTGTACTATATATAAGATTAATTTGAAACTGAATTTAGGGGTGTTAAATAGTAAAGAAAAATTGCACGTATAGTCTCCAGCATTTATCGCCATCTCCTGGCTACTAATGCTTTCTGATATAGTTACTTATGATATTATCAAATGTATGTGGCTTCCGATTTAGTCAAAGTCGACGTCACAAGATGTCGTTAAACTCTGGAATAAAAAATAGGCTATTGGTAAGCACTGAAAATAGGCTATTGGTAAGCACTGGCGTACACTTGTCCAAAATATGGGGGTTTGGGAGCGTTTGGCTATTAATTCTACACTTGTTGCATTGGATGTACAGTTCATCTCAATTATTGGGGCACGTGGCCCGGCTGCTCCCTCCAGAGTCTACGCCTATGCTGGTAAGTGACAAGAGTGTTTAGTTTCAGTAGGTCAGTTACGTTGAAATTAGTTTGTTGAGACCCCTTTGAAATACGTAATAAGAAGGAGTGGCGGTATATAAATTCTCGATTACAATTACAATAACACAATTACAATGCGTGTATTAAGCCATTATTTCTGTCGAAGTCAACGGTGTTTGTTGCCGAAGGATTTCGTTAAATTCTGGTTCCGTCTCGCTCATGTATGGATTGGTTTGCGCGCTCTAAAAGACACCTTTAAAACGTTGCTAAACGAATCTATATAAGGCTGGGACACGACCAGCGTTTCATGATCGGTCAAAAACTGCAGAAAGCAAGAGAAAATCTCCACGTAAAAGCGACTGAAGAGAAACGATCGGAAAGAAGTCAGAGAGAGAATGAAAACTTGAAAAGCAAAACACAAAACAATACTCATAAGTAATCGGAACGCACGCAGCAGAGTCAAACAGCCACCTCGGAAAAACCTGAAAACAATTAGAAACAGCAGAAAAACAACAGCCTCCGGAAACAACTGAAAACACCAAAGAGACGAAAACAGAGGCAGATACGACAGTATGAACGACATCACCCAACGCAGGAAAGAGTAGAAGAAACATCAAAAGAGAAAGAACAGAAATTAAACAAACTTTACTGAAGACGTCAACATGATATCGTTTAACCTGCGAAGAAGAAGACTTTCTATTACAAGGATAATTCTACATTGTAACACATGAACGGCTTAACCTTGGAAAAAAATATGACGTTTAACATTAGATGATGCAATGCTCTGTTTAGACCCTTAAAAATTCTTACCATCGACAAATAGACCTATATTAAACACCTGCTATTTTCTCCGCCACTGCTCGAACTCTGGCAGTGCCAGTCCCAAGCCTGGATAAAGGAGGAGGGCGACGCTAATGATCTTTGTTATCACACAGTGTCGTTAAACTGAAACTACTACTACTCCTATTATCTGTTAGAATTTTGACAATATGATCGCAAACTGTAAGGTCGGGATAGGAAAAGAGTTTGGCACAGCTTTTAATAATGGCAGTTATATTGTCCAAACATCTTACAACTAGTTGGCTAGTTGTTGTTTAACGAGAATGTGTTATAAAAAAGATGATTATCGTCGCCCCAGTCTTTCATACCAGCTTGGGACTGGCACTACCAGAGTATGAGAATTGGCACGGCTTAAGTGATTGGGTAGTCATTGTTTGACAACGATATATGTCATAACAAAAGGTCATTAGAGCTCCTTCCTTCGTAAGCGAGGCTTGGGACTGGCACCACCATAATACGGGCAGTGGCGGAATGCATTAAGCTATTTATTTTACAGTGCTTAACGACATCTTATGACTGCCAGGCCCGTTGACATGGACTTTGCATTTACCTAATTTAAATTGAAACGTCATTGAGGCTTAGTAGATTTACGACGACCTTACCTTTACCCAATTTGATGAAAAGATCATTGAAGATGACGGCGGTTCGCGAAATTTATAAGTGGGAAACAACCATCTTAAAGGTGTGTAAGAGCAGCACATTGAAAGCGTAGTTGGACCGTGAATATCTTGATGAAGGTAGTAGGTTTTAGAGGATCAAGAGTGTTGCAGGTAAGTGATAGGATGATTCTGTATCCTATTCGTCCACCCATTTCAAGACAGTATAGTTATTTAAGGATAGGAGGATGTTGTGGTTTTTGCGGGTGTTATTGACAACACGAGCGAGAACATTCTGAATAGCTTGGACTAGTAATAATTGTTCTATATATATACAAAAGACGATTAGCGTCGCTCTCCTCCTTAATCCAGGCTTGAAACTGGCACTGCCAACGTACGCGCCGTGGCGGAGTTTAATTTTTGACCAAACAGTTTTTCACCAAGAGGCATTAATAATCCACTGTTTAACGACATCCTACAACACCTTTAAAACGGTAAAAACGTACAGTATAAAAGATGCAAATCCTTTTCGCTTTCACGTAAATTGATGGCTATAAATTACGCATTGTAGCTTGTGCTCTTGATTCGATATGTTCTAAGCGGAAAGCGAGTTTTGGATAGGCCTACTTTATGTATTTTACGGAACTGTGTAATCCATTGTTAGAAATCCTATGACTACAAACTCCGTTGACGTCGTTAAAGTTCATTGATATAGTTCAGTTCATTTTCATATGACTTTCGTTCATCAGTTTCTTGGTTTTGTTAGCTACCGATTCAAACTGATGCCTTTGTGAACGCACAATTCATGTCAGGACTTAGAGAGTGTCTTTTGAAATATGCAACTCAACTCTGAAAGGATCTCCAACCCTCTGCCACACCAATGTCGCCGCTCACCCACCACATCTGCCCCAACCTCATCTTTCCACTCTAAATCAAAGTCCCACCCGTTCAAGAATTCCAACCCTAACCCATTCAATCTTCCGCCTGTCCAAATATTCTCGTAATAAACGAAATCTCCTCAGCAGCGCCTCTGCGTCGTTCTCTCCCTGGTCTCTCTGGCAACCTATATTGGATCTTCACTTCGTATCTCTGGACAACCCCTCTGACGTGACAAAGCACCAGTAAATAAGCTGGTTCCCTATGCTTTAGAAATCTAGAGTTAACGATTACGATTACGAAAACAACGATCATTTGTCGAAAGATATTCTCCAGTGGAGAGTATTTCGTAGGCGAGCTCTTTACTCCGCCAATGTCCATACTCTGGTAATGCCAGTCCCAACCCTGGGTAAAGGAGGGCGACGCATGTCCTCACAAAAACAGCGTCGTTAAGCAATAACTAAGCAACTCACGTAGAAATCGCTGCTCACTATTTCTAAACGGGAACACGTCATAATGCGATGCTCTCTTAAACACCTTTAAAAAGTTTTCTTTCAATGCTACACATACTCAAGCTATGGAGGTCCTTTCTGCTTGGTTAGCCTCCAACCGCTTGCTCTTAAATGCTACTAAAACTCAATTTATCTGGCTGGGTGGTGGTAGGCGATTAGCGGGTGTTAATTGGCCCCTGGTGGCAGAGGCTTTTCCCATATCACCTTCCTGGACGTGGTTCGAGATTTAGGAGTCCTCCTGGATCGTACTCTTAGCTTCTCCCAACATGTTAACCAGCTTACCCGTAGCTGTTATTATCAACTGCGCCAGTTGCGGCTTATTTCTCGTTCTCTGTCTCATGATGCTACTGTCATCCTTATACATGCTTTTGTAACAAGCAGGCTGGATCACTGCAGTGCGATCTTGGTTGGTCTGCCGCTTGGATTGATTGGCCGCCTCGACCGGGTTCTTCGGTCAGCTGCTCGGCTTATTGGACGCATCCCTAAATATGCCCCTATTTCTGCATACATGCGTGATGTGCTGCATTGGCTCCCTGTCCCGCAGCGTATCTGTTATAGGGTTGCTGTACTGGTATGGCGCTGTCTCTTAGGCTGTGCCCCGGCCTATCTGTGTGAGCTCTGCCGCCCGGTCTCTGATTCAGTTGGTCGGCGTGCTCTTCGGTCTTCTTCTGGGGGAGAACTTTTGGTCCCTCGGGCTCGCTCCACAATTAGGCAACGCCGGGATTTCTCTATAGCTGGGCCCTCCATTTGGAATGGTCTTCCATTAGAGATTCGCCTTCTCCCTAGGGGTAACACATCTGCTTTTTACAAGCTGCTCAAGTCTAATCTCTATTGCCGTGGCTGGGCTGGGAGCGCTTCTGAGTAGGTTTCTTGAAGGTGCGCTATATTAAATTTATGAATGAATGAATGAATGAATATAAGATGCTTGCGAAAACTCATTTATTTCTGTTTCCGAACTTTACAATGCCACCATTGTCAGACACAAAATATTTAAAAATTTAATATTTTCATGAACAATTTTAATGTACCTAAGATTCTTAATTAAGTTTAAAAAATTTTAAAACATCTTCGCTTACAATTTTAAAACATATGTTCATTCATTCATTCATTCATTTGAGCATTTATATAGCGCCCCTTCAAGGGGGCTACTCAGAGGCGCTCCCGACTCCAGCACGAACGAACAAAGCGGTTGTATTTGTATTTGTGATAGGACATTCCTATTCTACTTTATTATTTTATTTGCGAACATTTATTAGGGGTCCCAAGTCACACAGTACATTGCTGTAAAATGTTGCTTAATATGTTATGATAACACATGTATCATGGACATTTGGTGTCTTGAAACAATAAATATTAAAAACGTAGTAAATTTCTTTCTGACATCTTTAAATAAGGTAATAGATTGAGAATCTGGAGTAAAGTTGCGGTTCTCTTTTATTGTCAACCCTGTATCACATGATAGATAAATGTCTTTTTAACTTTTTGAATTTACTTCCCTAATATTATTTTATTGTATTGATTAACAATTTCTTGAAAATTCAAAAATTGAACAAGAATCTCATGCAAAATTACATGTCTCATGAACTTTAAATAATTTTTTCAATTTCTACTTTGGAACGATTTTCGCAGATTTTCTGTGCCTCCAACATGATTGCCACTTGCCCTCCATCCTTCTCCTCTGCTCCTCTATACATCACCACTGAAAGCTGAAGAGTCATCTTTCAAGAAATTCTACCCTCACTCATCTGATCCTAGGCCTTCCAATTCTTCTCGGCCTAAACGACACCCACCTTAGCTGCTCCTCTGCCTCTTCTCTTCATCTGGACTCCCTGAAATCCGGACTTGCACTTCCTTTGGACTACCCTTTGAAAAACCCTACTGATTTGACACAGCGCTTGTGAATAAGTTGGTATCCTGCGCTTCGTTTTCGAGTGGCACTTTAGAAGTTTGGAGTTTGCGATTACGCTACGTAATTCCGTCACTGTTGTTTTCGGGTGATGCCAGTCCAAAGCCGGGATTAAGAAAAAGGGCGACATTAAACGTCTTCGGCTATGCAACCTATGTCTGAATCGAATCATTAGCTGAGAGATCGGCCAAAACGAGGCCCGCGCGCATGGCTGCGCACGATTCGGTATGCCTATGACGCTTCGACACGCTTCAATGGCTCCGAATCCGTTCCCTTTCACAAACCAGATCGATTCGTTTGAGTGACATTACTGAAAATCCTTATTTGCCGGTAGAGGCGCTGTAGCAGTCTCCCTGGATAAATAGACCATTCGAAGTGTATAACGAAGTCGCTCTTGATTCGCTAGGCCTGCTTCTCTTCGTGAATCACTTGCTCAAGTAGATGTTATTTATCATGCGTAGCGAAATTTTCGTCGGGGCAGTCATGCGTGGGTGGTCAACGGAAGACGACCACACGCAGCGAACTGATTGATAAATGTCAGACATGTCGCAGCCACGTGCAGAGTCGAACTGGATTGTTGCAACGGCCTCCTCTTACCTCATACTGGTTACGCCTATGCCCATCACTATCAGCATCATCAACCGATCACTTCAGTTACTGCATCAGGAGACAGGATAAGCTCCAGACGGCATGAATGGATGGCGTTCATCGCTTGACCTTCTGACCTGTTAGTCATGACGTGTCTGCCCGTCGGACTCTGACGAGAATTAATCCCTTATCTTAATTAGTTGTAATGTCTCAAAAAATCAGATACAAATGTGGCCAGAAAGACGACGTTATAACTTTTGGTTGTGTGAAGAATCGACTTATTATTCGGTTTTAGCGACACTTTGTGTCTGCTACAGTCGTTCACGTTACATTCACACTTCTTCCCGTGAATTTGCAGAATACCGCTTTCTACCCGAAGGACCGAAGGGATTGCTACATTTATATTTTAAGAAGAGAATCAGTTTTAAGGTGTTTAAGTAGAGCAATGTTTGCACGAGATTGATACATATCTAACTTTTATTTGGATGGATGGATCCAGAAACTAACGACATCTTATGGCAACAAAGGCCGTTGACATAAATTACTTAGCCTGTTACATGTTATTTATAGCCAAGAACAATCTCATTTAAAAGAAGTTGTTTGATTTCTGGCATAGTCTCTTTGTCTTTGTGCCGTCGGCTCTAGGAGCCCTAGCGATCGTCATGCCACACAGTCTCCGTTGCCGTCTTGCTACTTCTCCCAGTAGCCCTTGAGTCGCGCTTTGGCCTGGGAGTCCCACCTCAGCGCTCCGGCCTGGGAGTCCCTCCATCCGCGACCATCGGCGTGGTTTGGTGTGTGGCATGACGATTTTCTTGGCATGATTAACAGGGGTGGTTTGCCATTGCCTTCCCCTGGTTTTGCCTGCCGTGCCCGTTCGTTCCCCCTCCTAGGAAGAGTACTTCCTAGGAAGGGTACTAACGGTCCGCACCACGAGAAGGTGGGCACGGAGGACTTTGGTTCACCAGCCCAGGTCGGATCCGAGTCTACGCTCATCAGAGTCGTCGGTCAGGTCGCCTCCCTGCTTTACTCTGTACCAGAGTGACTGGTGAACCTTTGCGGATCTGGCATAGTACGCAGTTCAAATACACGGATTTCGTTACGCTTGAAGAATAGTGGAAAAATCTCTTGAATAATATGTTTATAAAAAAATTATGTCTATAGTGACAAATATTTCCTATTCTGTATACTGTGTAAGGGGCCATCGTCGTAGTCATAACTACTTCCCAAACTCCAATAAATAACAACAGACGATTGGTTACGATATGAAGAAATTCAGGGTTTCATTTAGACACAGTTTAAACGCTTTCATTCTAAGCTCTAGATTAGCAATATCGCGTCTTTGAGAATCTTAGACTAAACGAGATTGCTGAATTTATATCGCCGAGTAAAATCATTTAAAAGGTGTCGAAATGGAGCTGTGTATTTCATAATTTTAAAGTGACAGTTGTAATTATTTTTCAGCGACATCTGGTGTCTAGAGGAGGGCGACGCTGAACAACGTTGTTTTGACACGGCAACTAACCAGCTGATTTTTTCGATCTTAAAAATACAAGTTTGAAGTTAACTGCCTGACAGCCACGAAATATCTCTGGATGATAGATTAAAAGTAACAATTTGAAATTTTGAAATACATGACTTCATTTAGACACCCTTAAATTTGCGTAGCCAAATAATTCCGCCATTCCTCGTACTCTGGTAAGGCCAGTCCCAAGCCTGGAGAAAGGAGGGGGACGCTAATCATCTTTGTTATAACACAGAGTCGTTAAACAGGAACCAACTCAACGTATAGGCATATCATATCGATTCCTAGCTAATTTGCACTGACAGGAAATGAGATGGCAGACACTTTGGCAAAGCAGTCTGTAATTAACAGAGATAGCTCTACGTAGTATACGACATTAAATATAAATACATTCTTTAATTAAAGAATAATAATTAATAAATGGCAGTGTGAATATGATAATAGTTCCAAAGGAATATCTTATATATAGATTCAGCCTTTTGTTTCCACGGCCATTAAATATACGCGCACACCAAGAAGAAGTAAACAAACCAACTACTTTACGCGAACAATCGCTTATAGACCGTGTGTTAAATCCATTGTAAAGGTGTCTTAGGAATTTCTTTCCTGCTGATTAAACGCGATTACCATTGGCGCCCTCTTACAGCAAAGCAGTGCAATCGTTCGGTGTTTAAAATTATCTGAACTCACGTCAAAATAAATAAAGTTTAAGTTTCTTTATGTGCAAAACTTACGATTGAACGCGGCTTATGAATATTTTGCTTAGAATTGAAACTTCTTTAAGGTCGACAGGAGAAATGTTTGAGTGGCAGTTGTATTGTCCAAAGATCTTGCAACTGGTTGGCTAGTTTCTGTGTAACGACACTGTTGTCAAAACAAAAATATGTTATCGTCGACCTCCTCCTTTGTACCAGCTTGGGACTGGCACTACCAGAGTATGGCAATTGGCGTGGTTTAATTGATTGGTTACTTACACCAGCTTCATCTGCCCCACCAATGTCACCGCTCACCCACCACCATCTGCCTCAAACTCACCTTTCCACTCTGTCAACCCAATCCTTCCGTTGACAATCCTTCTGATTAAATCCTTGTTCTCTCTCTACTTAACGCCTATTTAACGTTCACCTTTTGAACACTAATTCTACGTATAAGTATAACCTGAATTAATCAGCAACACAGTTTAATATCTTTTAGTTTAATAAGAAACAAACAGACAGAACTCAATTCGATTACAACTCGACTAGTCAGCCACACTACTACAGCGAACACACTCGAATTCAAACTTTTTTAGTCAGCATAATTCTTCGCGCCTCTTGACACACCTGTCTTCTGTGCGCCTAGGCGAACTCTAATAATATACATATAGCGCGCCGCTGCCGATATCGGCCGGCCGCGCGTGTCACTAAGACTAAACGTTATACATCTATCATATATACATATACACGTGAAACTAAAGTAAGCGCACTAAATATATACGCTAAATATCTCGCACTGCAAAACTGTACACAAAACTCAGTTCACATTACCTCCTTCCTTTTTCTGGAATTGAGCAAATTAAATTTCAAAATTTGCGAAATTACCAAAATACATGAAACATATATATATCTAACTAATCAATAAACAGTCTTACGATTACTTATAACCTTGACAAACAATCAGCAATAATATTCAATCTGCCCTTCTTGTACTTCACCTCAACATCAAAAGTTTGTAAGGCTAACGCCCAACGCACAAGTTTAGCAGACTTAGACATTGACTCAGTCAAGTATGTAAGAGGATTGTGATCAGTAAAAATGAAAATTTTTGATCCAATTATAATTTCTTTTAACTTGTTTAGAGCCCAAACAATAGCATAGGCTTCCTTTTCCACAGTAGCCCATCTCTTCTGGGTATCAGTTAACTTCTGACTGATAAATGACACAGGGCGTTCTATTCCCTTGTCGTCCATCTGTGTTAAAACAGCACCGACTGCAAAGTCACTACTATCGCAGTACAAATTGAATGGTTTTCCCACTTCAAAAACATATAACACTACTTTGGATCGCACAGCCTCTTTAAGTAAATCAAATGCTTGCTGATGTTCAACAGTCCAATCAATCTTATCAGAAACACGTTTACTAGTTAAATCAGATAAAGGTTTCGCAATCTGTGCAAAGTCCTTAATAAACTGTCTGTAATAATTAAAAAATCCAAGCAGTTGCTTAACTTGCTTCTTAGTTTCTGGGATCTTCAAATTAGTCAAATTTTCAATTCTGTCTGGATTCATCTTTATCTTACCAGACCCAACCACATGACCGATAAACCTTACCTCACTCTTACCAAATATGCATTTTTTCAAATTCAAAGTAACGTTATGCAATCTCATTTGCATCAAAAATGCATCTAGATGCTGCAAGTGAACTTTCCAACTGTCAGAATGCACAGCAATGTCATCAACATACGGTTCTGCAAAGTCGCTTATAGGCTGTAAAACTAAATTTATCGCTTTAACAAAAGTTCGTCCAGAATTTATCATTCCAAAAGGAACACGAGTAAATTCATACAGTCCATTATGTGTTACAAAAGCTGTCTTCCATTGATCAGATTGTTTTACAGGACAAGTCCAATAAGCACTTCGACAGTCCAAAATAGAAATCACATTAGACTTTCCAACTTTGTTCAAAACGTCTCTGACAATCGGCATCGGATATTTACAATCCACTGTGAATGAGTTAATGTATCTGTAGTCACAGGCAAGTCTTAAAGATCCGTCTTTCTTTTTAACAATAACCAAAGGGCTTGCCATTCTGCTCGATGATGGTTTGATAATGTTTGTTTTTAACATTTCTTTGATCTGACGTTCCACTTCTGATCGATAAATCAAAGGAATTCGATATGCTGCAAATTCCTTTGTGTCTTGCTCTCTTGTTATACTGATTTGTGTATTGCAACTGCTTTTCTTGAGAGTAAGATTCTGCAAACAATAATGCTTTCTCCGTATTTTCTTTGAGTTCTTTCAAATGATTTTCGTGAAAAGGAATTATCCTGTGCCATTTCCTCGGGTTGTCTATTAGGTCCATTGTCATTCTCCTGAAGGCGACCTCTTCTCTTGAGACCGGAGTGATAGGCACTCTATCCATCACCAGACTCCTTGCCTTTAGTTGACACTTCTCGCAAGACTTACAAAATTTCACAATGTCTCTTCTCATCTTTGGCCATACAAAAGATAATTTTATTCGTTCTCTTGTTTTCTCTTCTCCTAGATGTCCTCCAAATACTGATTCATGCGCCAATTCCATCACTTTAATTCGTCTCTCTTTTGGTAACACTAGTTGATATATCGTCTGGTCTAATATCTGATATTTCTTATGCAATAAACCGTTGATCACACAGAATTCAGATTCTTTCTCTTGTGCTAATTTCCACCACGGCTTCAACGATTCATCCTTTCTCTGTTGCTCTTCGAACTTCTTCGAATCAGCAATCTGCACCTTTTGTTCTTCATCCATTTCTTCATCTCTATACAAGTCTCCTATCCCCACATCACATTCATTGTCTTCTTCAGTTTCATTTAATGTGCCATTCTCGCATGCAACCATCTCTTGCTCATTCATCTCTGATGTTACACCATCTCGCGATAAGCTTCGTTGCTCATTACTTTCGTTTTCCTCATCACTTGAACTTTCAGTTTCACTCTTCTCATCAACATCTACCATTTCCTGTTTCCGACTCTGCGCTCTCGTCATTACATTTGCTCGTACACTCACATCTCCTGGTATCGTTTTAACTTTCATCTGTGGTACGGCTTTTAATTCGGCAATTATCTCTGGATGCAACAAGAATCTTTCTGTACTGCCCATCTTTGCAATACTAGCACACATCAAGGTGACATAAGGTGTAAGTGAACACTGGATTTTACGCGGAAATCCCTCTTCTTCCACGTCACTATCACACAGTCTAACATCGACTTTCACTAACTTCGCAGGAATGGCATCTCCTGCCACACATTGCAAATTCACTTTTCCAATTTGTTCCACCTTCATGCCTTCCAGTAATTCTTCACTAATCACCGGAATTTCTGCTCCCGAGTCGCTCAGTGCTTTGACTTTCACTGGCTCTTTACCGTCTACTGCACGAATTTCGACCTCGACATATTGCAAGAACGATTTCTTCAATATTCGACTGTCATCTTTTCCTATGACTTCTCTCTGAATTTCAGCATCCAATAGAATTTCTTTTTGAATACCACATTTCATTACCGACTTTACTTCAGTCTCTTGGTTTTCTTGACTCGCGGTTTGATTATCTGTATCACTAACCACTTGAATCAAATTCACCCTTGTGTGTTCTTGATTTCTGCTAGAACTAGCTGCTGCCACTGGAACTGGACAAAATTTAACCAAATGTTTATCTGAACCACAGTTGTGACAACGCTTCACAACTGTATGGTATGGTTGTGAAATACCTCGTTGTTCATTTCCTTCATATCTCTTATACTGCGTAAACGATGTGTTGCCTTCCCTCTTGGCGAACGGCGCTGACGATTTGTTAAATCCCTGACGACCAAACGTCACTTCTCTGGTTTCATTGGGTACAGGGACATTAGCCTTGACTTCTTTACCTTTGAACTGATTCCCTGTTTCTGGATTACTTTTCCACTTTCCACTCTGGCTTTGGTTTACGGAACGTTGAGAAGGATAACTGTTTATATTTGGGATCGCAAACCCAATTCGATTGTTTACATGAATGTCTGCTAGGTCTGCCACTGCACTAGCTTGGAGACAGTCAGTTCCTTCCTTCGACAATACAAACTGTAGTGGACCTGGCGGTAAACATTCTTTTAGCTTATCCGCTACCAGCAAATCAAAGAGCGTATCATACTCTCTGTTCACGTTTCGACTTCTCACGTAATAGTTTAGCAAGTTCTTCAGTCTTGCCGTAAACATCGTATAAGTCTCTTCTGTTGTCTTCTTAGCATCCACAAATCTGGCTCTGTATTCTCTGGAGGTCAATTTAAATTCTTTTAATAAGTGCTGCTTGACTCTATCATAATTGTCTAGATCATCGAATGACAATCTATTCAGAACGGTTCGAGCTTTCGGCGTCATCAATGGTAGTAATAATTTCACCCAAAACGGCTTTTCCACAGCAAAACTACGAAACGCGTTCTCGACTGTTTCAAAATATAATGGCACCTCCATCATATCAGTTGGCATTTGAGGCAATACATGCTTCATTGCATCACCTATTTTCTTAATTTTTGACACCAAAGTTTCACTTTCTTGCTGTTTCCTTCTTTCTGCTTCCCGTTCTTCTCTCATTTGCGTTTCTTTCAATGTCAATTTTGATTTCTCCAGTTTCAGACGTTCTTGTCTTTCTGCCTCTGCCTTTTCCAAACTTTCTTTCTGAAATTTGAGTTCTTCTTGTCTGATCTGTTCTGCACGTTCTAACTCTAACGTTCGCGCTTTTTCTTTTTCTTCTTCACGCATTCTCTTTGCTTCAATCTGTTGCTGACGAACCTCTTCATCACTTTTTCTAGCTTTTTCAAATTCAATCATCTGCTCCAATCTTCTTCTTTCAGCATCTTCCCTATCTCTTTTCAACTGTTCTAACTGAATCTCAAACTGATTCTTTTGCAATTCAAGTTCTGCCTTACGCACTTGTTCTGCTTTATCTTCTCTCTCTCTTTGCAGACGCAATTCCTCTTGCCTTGCAAGTTCCGCTTTCTCTTCTTTCTCTCGCTGCAAGCGCAATTCTTTCTCTTCTTTCTCTCTCTGCAAACGTTCTGCTTTCTCTTCTTTCTCTCTCTGCAGACGTTCTGCTTTCTCTTCTTTCTCTCTCTGCAAGCGCAATTCGTCTTGTCTTACACGTTCTGCTTCTTGTCTCCGTTTATCTTCTCTATCTTCTTTCATCATCATCCACTGTATTAACATTTCCATAGACATAGGCGCAGGAGGTTTTTCAATAGCCTTTTCTACGGCACCGCCAACGGCACCTTCTTCTTCGACTTCTTCTTTCACCCACACTTCAGCGAGTTCCTGTATCATGTCACCACGTGACATACCTTCTAATTGTTCTTCTTTAAAACCGGCTTTCAACAAACGCTGTTTTAGCCTTTCCGTAGACATCTTCTTAATAATTGCTTGTCTTTCAGCACTTAGTTTCTCCATCTTACTTGTTTACTTTGGTGATTTCTCTTTTCAAAGAAGTCACGGTTTTTCTTGTTGTGTGAATCGATAAACAAACGGGATTTCTTTTATATTTGTTCGTGGAAAACAACGAAATTTTTATACCGTTTCTCGTGTTCCACCGTCGTTGATATCGTAAACTCGTCACACAGCACACAACGCGTAGATTCTTCTAACACCGTTGTAAATTCTTTTATCACCGTCGTAGATTCTTCTATCCGCCGAAGGAGGTGATAACGTGAATTTTAATCCACCGTGAGTTTATATCCACCGTGAGTATTTATTCCACCGTGAGTATTTATTCACACCGACGCTGTTCCACCGTGAGTTTTTATCCCACCGCTGCCACCAATAATGTCAACCCAATCCTTCCGTTGACAATCCTTCTGATTAAATCCTTGTTCTCTCTCTACTTAACGCCTATTTAACGTTCACCTTTTGAACACTAATTCTACGTATAAGTATAACCTGAATTAATCAGCAACACAGTTTAATATCTTTTAGTTTAATAAGAAACAAACAGACAGAACTCAATTCGATTACAACTCGACTAGTCAGCCACACTACTACAGCGAACACACTCGAATTCAAACTTTTTTAGTCAGCATAATTCTTCGCGCCTCTTGACACACCTGTCTTCTGTGCGCCTAGGCGAACTCTAATAATATACATATAGCGCGCCGCTGCCGATATCGGCCGGCCGCGCGTGTCACTAAGACTAAACGTTATACATCTATCATATATACATATACACGTGAAACTAAAGTAAGCGCACTAAATATATACGCTAAATATCTCGCACTGCAAAACTGTACACAAAACTCAGTTCACACACTCCAAATCAAAGTCCTACATGTTCAGTAATTCCTACCCTAATCCATCCAATCCTCTGCCTTCTAAGCTTACTCTTCTTAAACGAAACCTCCTTAGCAGCTACTCTACCGCCTGCTCTCCCTGGTCTCTCTGGCAACCGATCTGCTTCCCCAATTGGTATCTCTTGACAGCCCCTCTAACGTGACGCAGCACCAGTGAATCAGCTGGTGCCCTGTGCTTAGCTTTAGAGTTGCGCTTTAGAAATCTAGAGTTTATGATTACGATTACAGAAACAACGATCATTTATCGTAAGATTATTCTCCAGTGTAAAGTGCTCTTTACTCCGCCACTGTCCGTTCTCTAGTAGTGCCAGTCCCAAGCCTAGATCAAGGAGGAGGGCGACGTTAATCATCTATGTTATAAAACAGCGTCGTTAAAATAGCAACTATAGCCAACTAACTTAAAAATTGCTGCCGAGTACTACAAAACCGACACGTCATAATGCTATGCTCTCTTTAGACACCCCAAAAACGTATTCATTCAACGCTACATATAAACTACTCGTGAGAAATCATTTATTACGCCGTCTTACCTTACGTCATAATGCAACAATTGTCATACACCAAAAAAACCTTAATGTCAGTCCCTTTGTGTGTAGTTCAGCTTGTTCAAATCTCATAGTGACTCAAACTTATCAAGATTCTGACTATGGAATTTTTGTTGATCGGCGCCCCGAGGCAGCCGTCGGTGTCGCGTGACAGACTATCCGTCCTAAACCTATCAGGGGGATGAATAAATTTATCCCCCGGATGGAATATACCGGTATAGTTATCCGGGGGATTAACCATTTCTATCCCCCATCGTGTAAAATCATCCCTCGGGGGATAAAATTCAGCCTTGATTAAAGAGGAGGGCGACGCAAATCATTTTAACAACAACTAGCTAAGCTGATCATCGGTTGTAAATTTAGTAGTCGCTAGATGTCGTCGAGCAAAGGAAATGGATGCATGGAATTTTAGCACAATTTAGACACCTTTCTTACTAGATTTATTTAGGCTGTAATTACGCCAACAAACGCGTTCATCTGTAATTTCTTCAGCAAGAGCACGACGTATTATTATATCATAAGCAGGATTGAAAATACGCTCAACTTTAGAAACCTTGGAAGGTTGACATCCTAAGCTATACATTCCCGGTTGCTAAAACATTTATCGCTTATTGCCTCAATATCTAGATTAAGAATCGTATGTTCATTATGACTGTTTTTCAATAATTTTAATATTTAAAATTTCTGGTATAAGAAAATTATTGCAAAATATTTCTGAATTCGCCTCAAGGACGAACTCACAATAATAAAAGTATCTTAGACATTATTAGCTGTTATAGTTTCTGCCGCTAAACAATGAATATTAATGACATTGTAGATTACTGTTTTGACACCTTTAAATGGTGTCTCTGATCTCAGATGACGACGTTAAACTTCGGAATTATATAACAGAGATTGATCGCTTATCTTTTACACTCAGCTTGGACACCTTTAAAATGATGGCACTCTAAGCTATACATACCCGGTTTACTCTCCAACATCCCTAAAACTCGCTGCAGCTTTAGAACAAAACCAGTTCCTTACTGGACCAAAGAATGTAAAGAGGCAGTAGATAATAGAAAATCAGCAGAAAAGGTAATGCTTAAAACAAAAGATTTAAGCGATCAAGCAAAATACCGAGAAATGAAAGGTAAGGCTCAAAGAGTCATCAAGCAAGCTCAAAAAGATTACTGGGAGGGCTACTGTGACACTTTAACGAATGACTCTAAATTGTCATCCGTATGGAAAATGGCCAAAAGGATGTCTGGAACAAATTCACGCTCTGGCATACCAAACTTAACCGAAAATGATGAAATAATTGAAACCTCCTTAGACAAAGCAAATCTCATAGGTAAAGTTCTAGCGAAAACAAGTAGCGATGAAAATTATCCCACAAGCTTCCGCCAAAGAAAGGCAGCAATGGAATTAAAATGGAAATGTAAATCGATGCCCAACTCGGAAGCACCTAGTGAAATTAATGAAATCTTTAACATGCAAGAGCTTCAAGCAGCAATTAGGCAAAGCAAAAAGAACTCTTCCCCCGGTGGTGATAACATCTCCTATGAAATGATAAAACACCTCCCGAAGTCTAGTTTAGAAATATTATTGGATTTTTATAATACACTGTGGCTTAGCGGTCAAATCATCTCTGAATGGAAAGAAGCTATAGTACTCCCAATCATAAAGCCAGGAACTGATGCTTCAAAACCTCAGTCATACCGACCCATATCTCTCACCCCCGTCCTATGTAAAATAATGGAACGGATGATAACTAATCGACTGGTGTGGTTTTTAGAGAAAAATAATCTATTTAATAAAGCGCAATCTGGTTATAGGAAAGCCCGATCTACTTTAGACCAATTGAGTCGCCTACATGATAGTATAAATAAGTCCATAAACAATAAAGGTTTCACTGTAGGAGTTTTTATAGATTTCAGCAGAGCGTATGATATGCTGTGGAAAGATGGACTTTTATTCAAGCTAAGAAATATGGGAATAACAGGAAATATTTATAACTGGATAAATGATTTCTTAACAGATCGCAGTTTAAGAGTGAAAATAGGCAACACGCTATCAGATAAATTTCTACTACAAAATGGTACACCACAAGGCAGCGTTATATCGCCTATTTTATTTCTGTTGATGATCAATGATATACCATCTGGCAATGATGACAAAACGATGTGTTCGTTATATGCAGATGACAGTGCTGTATGGAGATCAGGAAGAAATCTCACTTTTATATTCAGTGAGTTACAGGAGCAAATCAATGCAATCAATAAGTGGTGTAATAAATGGGGTTTTCAAATAAATGAAGATAAAACTGTCTTAATGATATTCACAAGAAAAAGTGTAGCAAAGTATTCTAATTTAAATATAAAAATTAACGATAAAATTGTTCAAATTGTGGATAAGGTTAAATTCCTTGGATTAATTTTTGATCCCAGACTGACTTGGAAAGAACATATTCAACACTTAGTAAATAGAAGTAAATGCAAAATAAATTTGTTAAGGAGTCTTACAGGCCAGAAATGGGGTGCCAGCAAAAGATCTCTATTAACAATCTACAGAACTCTTATCAGGTCTAGACTAGATTATGGGTGTCAGGTTCTGTATACAGCGAGCAAACGACTTCTAAAGCAACTTGACATTATCCAATCAACCTGTCTCCGAATCTGCTGTGGAGCAATGAAATCCACCCCAATCCATGCCCTCCAACAAGAATGCGGTGAGATGCCTCTTTCCTTAAGGAGGCATAAACTGCAGCTACAATACGTCACTAAACTACAGACATCAAAAAACAATCCAGCTAAATCAATTATAGCAGATTCATGGGAAACTCAGTACGGAAATTTCAAATTAGGAGCCGAACCAATGAGCACAATTGTTAAGGAATATCTGGGGACCCTTGAAAATGAAATAGAAGGGCAAATTATCTCTGACACACCGCCCTGGCACTTCCCCCAGACAGACACCGATATGGAACTTAGAGAGGTTATAAGTAAGAAAGATAACCCAGAGATAATAAAATGTTATGCTCTTGAATTCATGGAAAAGTATAAAAACGTAAGGAAGATATTCACGGATGGCTCTAAAACCGAGAAAGGCCAAGTGGGATCGGCTTACTATATCCCTGAACTAAAAGTGGAAAAGCTCAGAATAACCGATCATTCGTCAGTTTTCACTGCAGAATTAGTAGCAATAGAACAAGCTTTAAATTGGCTAATCTCTAGCCGGATTAGTGAACCAGTTGTAATCTTTACTGACTCCTTAAGCAGCGTCGAAGCCATTCAGGCTCGAACATCGGACTCCAAGCCGAACCTGGTCCTTAAAATTATGAAATTATTAAAAATTCTGCAACCTCAAAACTGCCCAGTTACCTTTGCATGGATACCAAGCCACGTGGGTATAGCAGGGAATGAGAAAGCTGACGCATTATGTAAGGAAGCAACCGCACACCCCACTATCAACCTTGAAGTAAGTAACGAATTAAAAGACGCATATAATGACATAGATAAATATATCATAGCACTATGGCAGAAAGAATATGATAGCCAGACAACAGGATTGCACTATAAAACTTTGGAGCCAACTGTAAGTAATAAAATAAAGCTCAATGTGAATAAACGGGGTAAAGAAAGACTAATTACCAGACTAAGGCTAGGACACTGTAGACTAAACCATTATCTTTTTAAAATAGGTCAACATCCAACCGGAAAATGTGACCACTGCAACACTCAGGAAACGATAACACACTTTCTATTCGAATGCAAGCACTATAACTTAACAGCACAAATGGTAAAGAATACTGGTGGCAATTTTAAACCAAAAACAGTTCAAGAACTTCTATCCAATAGATCATATGACAACGCACTACACTCCATAATAAATAAAACAAATAGATTACTATAGACGTATAAATGTTGTTTAATGATAAGATGATACTGCAAAAAGTTTCACCACTTGATCTTTCAGAAAAGAATATGAAAAGACAACGCCGCAAAGAGCGAAACAGAAACTCGATGACATCTACAGTTGGAAGCAGCCTGAAACATCAAAGAGACTCTCCAACAAAACAGCTGAACTGGGGAGGAAGAGTAAACTTCCTAAAGCTGGTCTGGAGCACTGGATAAATCCTACCTCCCTCATCCTGCAATGGCAGGGACTAGGGTCGGGTAGCCGGCTCGCAGCAACCCCCGAGAGCAGCTCTAAGACAGTGGAATCATCGAATATATTAACTAAAAGCAGAAAAAACTTTTGTACATATGTTCTGAGACAGACACTATTTTAACAACATGTAGACTATAGTTGTATACTGCGTAAGGGGGCCATCATCTTAGTCATGAGTGCTCCCAAAATTCCAATAAACAACAACAACAACATTTGGATATTACACCTTGAACCCAGTTTGAGTACAGAATATTAGCATGTCGAAAATGTAACTTCTGATGGTGTTTAGTAATGTTAACGTTAAAGGGCCTAACAACCGCTAGATGTTGTTAAATCATAAAAATTACTATTGGTTGGAAATATACGGTCAACGTAGACACAGTTCAATGCCGATAAAACGTCTGTCTATATCTGTCTATTTGTCAGTCTGCACAGATGTCAATCTCTGTTTGCGAGTCTATGTATGTTTGCATGTGATTTGTGTGTGTATTAAATAAAAATGGCGCATATTACATTACTGTATAGTTTGAAGTCCCGGTCTTATATATTTAAAATCGGTGCTTTGAGGGTTTGGCTTCTCCATACCTCAATAGAGTAGTGGTAACATCACTGGCGTGAAGAGCAGTAGGTAGCGGGATCTCTTGCCGCAACCCTCCAAAAGGTCCACTCAGCCTATCATTCGGGAGATGGCGCGTTGTGAAAATGAGATGTAGGACGTGAAAGGCGCCTTGCATGGCTGCCGTATACAGTTAAAATTCGACTCCTGTAATAACTTGTGATCATCCGTTCATACTGAATTGTAATCATACTGCGTAACTGTCGGTTTGAAGATATTAAACGACGATTATTATTATAAGCTTACCTGCGGGAGCTCTGCTGTCCCACCTCATGTTCACAGCGCCTTTGCTTTCTCCGCTCAGCTGCGCAACCTGAGCTTATTATTCCCCGCGCGCGGACTGCCATACGGCAGCGCCGTGCCTTCTCTGTGGTCGAACCCATGACCTCGAATGGGCTCCCTACCACACTCCGCCAAATACCGACAGGTCATTTCTTTTTAAAATACCTTTAAACCTTAACGACTACTGGTCTATAATAATGGAAGACGTCAGCCGATTGGTTAGGATAATATTATGATGAAATTCATAACTTCACTTAAACACATTTAGATGTTTTATTTATAATCCATAAACTACCGCTCTTACAAATGAGAAAGTTAATCAACCAAGGGACGCGATTACTTTATTTATACCTTCAAGTAAAATTATTTTAAAGGTGTTTAATATAGCCAAGTATTTCATAATTATTAAGTCGCAGTTTTATCTATACTGAACGACATCTAAGCTTCGTTCAACATCAACTTACCAACCGTCCGATTTTTTCGATCTTGAAAATAAAAATTCGAGGTAAATTGCCTGAGAGCCACAGAATGTCACTGAATGATTAATGAAAGTATGACTGTGAAATTTTGAAATTGTGGACTACATCTAGACATCTTAAAATTCACGACAGCAAAGAATTGGTAAAACACATTTTATTGGTAATTGATAATACACAACTTCATCAAAATTACGAGATCCGCTGGGACACCTTTAACATGCGGAAAGTGTAGCCTATATAATCTTGCCAGTAAAAAAATTTTGATTCTATGTGAGAGATTTTACTTCGGTAAACTTGGCGCTAACGGTCGCCACTAGATGTAGTTAAACAATGTAAAGAACTGGTGTTGCTAATATTCATGGGTGTGTAAAGAGGTTAGTTTAGCTGATCAAATGACCGTCGTGATTAGATGTCAGAGATTGGTATCTTGGGCTAGCACGTTTTATCTGCCAGGTGGGAAGAATGCCGTCCTCCATAATCGTAGTTAAATTAGTAGCTTCTATGGAGTTGATGTCTAATGCAAAAGGCATCAAGTTCAAGAACTCCGAATCTCCTGACTACCCTAAGGTTGGTGCAGAAGTACACGCGGTGCTATTGTAAATACATCGATACATACATTCATGCAAACATACACACATACATACATACCTGCATATATACATGCATAAATCTATTATCTCGTATCTCTTATATCGATCAGGTATGCCATCTAGCCAATCAGACAAATCCTCTCTTCAGTACTCTAGCAGTTACAGTCCCAAACAGAGGTAAAGGAGGAGGGCGACGCTAATCATCTTTATTATGACACATCGTCTGTTAAACAGCAACTCGCTAAGCTTATCCTGTGTTGAAAATTTTGATGTCGTTGAACAGTGGAAACGGTAGCATAACATTACATCACTATTTAGACACCTTTCTAGTAGTTGTACTCTAAGCTATATAGGCCAACAATCGACTTTATCTTTAATTTTTTTCTCGAAAGAACTGCTTGTGAGTAAGCTGGAGCTCGAAACATTAAAGAAATAGTAGAAAGGAAATCCTCAGTTCAATTACAACAGAATTTGGCTTGTTATCAGTTACATGATTATGGTTAGACCATTGATCCTTCATGATATCCGCCGAAATAATTTCTGATAATTAATCTTTATTTAGCCTTTTTATACTTATTGTGTTTGTTTTCTTACTTACCTTTAGTTCTAGAGTTTTATAGTGCAAAACTGATGTCTGGCTATCATGTTCTATCTGCCACAGAGCAAGGATATACTTATCAACGTCAGTATAAGCAATTGAGCATCTTTACGTAAGTTGCTCACTTATTTCAAAGTCAACAGTGGGGAGGGGGATAGAGTAGTGGTAACACTCATGGCCAGGAGAGCATAAGGTACGCGGTTCGACTCCCGCAACCCTCCTCTAGAGCGGCGCCTTGCATGGCTGCCAAACCGTGTGTTAATTAGTTAAGATCTTGATTGTACTTTCATGTTTCGATGTAATCTTACTGCTTTTGTCGGTTTGAAATAATAAAGAATATAATTATTATTATTTAATTTTATGAACTTGGTTCCTTACAACGAGTCAGATATTTCACGTAGCTTGGTGCCCAGTGGCCCGTCAGAATGCAGTTGATCGTCTATTGTGTCCCGTCCTTATATAGCAATGGTAAATACCGTTTTAAAGGTGTCTAAGACGAGCGCTGTAACCAATAGGCCAATTGGTCCCAAAATCAATTAAATGTATTTATGTATCTAATTATGTGTACATACACTTATATGTGAATATCTATCTGTCTATTTATGTGTATGCATGTACCCTCGTATGTACGTTCGTATGAGATGGTGGGTCAAAGTTCAATGTCGATAAAAACGTGTCTCAAATGCCTTCATTTCAATTCATTTTTGGGTTCATCCTTGTCGAGATTTATCATCGCGAACAGACTTCCGGTTCAATTTATCCGAACGAGAATATTGATTGGTTCTTTTCGGGGCCACGAGAAAATCAATCAACCGCCAGATGTCGTTAGATTGAGATTCGATCGTTACTCGCCGCCAGAGTGCACCGCATGCTGACCCCGTCGTGACCCCTCATAGTCAGAGAGTCAGGAACGGTCAACGATGCTGACCAACGTATGTTTGGCTTCGTCGCTTTTCGCGGGATAGAATCACGTGACAAGGAAATGCACAATTCGTTTATTTACCAACTCATGCCTGGGTCTATTTATAGATGACTGATCATGTTGGAGCGCGCGTCGTTGAGGTAGAATATCTGTAAGTGCGTCTGTCTGTCTGTCTGCCTGTCTGTCTGTCTGCCTGTCTGTCTGCCTGTCTGTCTCTCTGAATGTTTGTCTGTCTGTCTGTCTGTCTGGTTATCTTTCTATCAGTCGATCTCTCTGGGTGCCTAACTGCCTGTCTGCCTGCCTCTCTGTCTGTCTGTATGTCTGTCTGCCTGTCTATCTGCAGTCTCTCTGAAGGCCTGAGTGCCTGCCTGTCTGCCCATGTGTCTGCCTGTCTGTTTGTCTGCCTGTCTTTCTATCAATCTGTCTCTCTGTGTGCCTCTCTGTCCATCTGGCTATCTCTCAGGATGCCTGCTTGTCTGTCTGATTGCATGTCTGTCTGTCTGTCTGTCTGTCTGTCTGTGAATCTGTCTGTCTGTCTATCTGCCTGTGTCCCTGCCTGTCTGTATGTCTGTCAGTCTATCTGTCTGTCTGTCTGCTTGTCTGTCTGTTTGTCTGCCTGCCTCTCCGTTGAATGGACTGACAAGGTTTGGATTAGTGTTGGTTGTGTTCGACAGAGGGAGCTAGAGTTTGGAATAATTGGGTCACTGGATCCGGTTTCTATCACTCTCTCGAGGAATCTACTTGTAGCGCTTCGGAAGCTCTGCTTCGAACTCCGCCACTGTCCGTGTTCTCGTAGTGCCAGACAAAAGGTCAAAAAGGCAGAGGGTGACGCTAATCATATTTGTCATAGCACAGCGTCGTTAAACAGCAACTAACCAACCGTCCGAATTTTGCGATTTAAAAAATGCAAGTTTGAGGTCGACTGCCTCACGCGATGTGTATACCTCAAGATTAGTATGCATGACGTCACGACGATATGTGTAAACATGGCGAGTGCGACCGTTCTCCATGAAGTTTCTGCAGCTTAAAAAAATCGCAGAAATCTTCAGGATCGTTAGCGCGACATAGGAATAGTCGCGTTTGAATATTTATTGTATTGTATTGTATTGTATTGTATTGTATTTAAACATTTATAAAGCGCCTCTAGTAGGGTTTACCGTTCAGAGGCGCTCCCAGTGCGCAAGGCCGAGAGAAAAGAAATAAGTCCTGAGGAAAGCAAAAGAAGATGAGGGGTTACTTATTAAAATTTGAGAGCGAGTAGAAGGAGACAGTGTATTCCAGAGAGAGGGACCAATTGAGGCAAAAGATCGGGACTGAGCCATAGCTGTTCTAGTATGAGGAACTGAGAGATCAAATCTGTCTGAGGAGCGAAGTGGACGATGCGAGGAGACAGAAAGAGGCCGGTGAATTACATCAATTAAATATTTGGGGGCGAGACTCCGCTGTGTCTTTGACACCAGAATAAGGATTTTGAACTTAATACGTGCAGAGAGAGGAAGCCAATGCAGTTTCTCAAACATGAAGGATGAAATGCGTGAGTAGCGTGGCAGACGGGCAATTAATCTCGCAGCTGCATTTAGGACTGACTGCAGAGGCATGAGACGGACCTTAGGAAGACCGATTAGAAGCGAATTGCAGTAGTCAATTCTGGAGCAAATGAAAGCATGGACCAGCGTTGTGAAAACAGAGGAAGAGACAGATCGTCGAACAGCCCTGGGACGCCTTAAGTGGAAGTAGGAAACACGTGTGAGGTTAGAGATGTAACTATGTTTCTCACAGCACATTCTCCTTGGCTAGTGGCTGCGGCATTAGTAGGTCCCACTTTCAGGATGTGGGATATGGTTACAGATTACTTAGAGCGCGTTCTTAAATTAAGACGCTTTAAAATGTGGTTAAAGATGCTTTATAGGCATGGGGCATTGTGGCCAATCAATCGGTCAGAGTGCTCTCCTTAGATACCTTTTATATGTTGATGTTCCTGCCACTTCCGTGATTCTAACAAACACTGCCAGATAAAGTTTAGGCAATTGCTTTTCGAATAATACAACCACACCACTACCATGGTTTAAGGCGCATTTTTGAAACCGTCTCAAAAGCGGGGCCCTTCCTCTTTCTCTTTCCTCGCCTTCACTATCTCTCGGATTCTGGTAATAAGATTTACTTCACACTTGTTATCTTTCGACAAACCTCTGACTTGACGCAGCGGTTGTTAATAGACTAGTGTCCTGTGCTTTGTTTCTAAGTAGTGCTTTAGAGATTCCAACATTACAATAACGATAACGATTCTTACGATTACGCTTCGTCTTCTTCTTCTTCTTCTTCTTCCTCCTCGTCCTCGTCCTCGTCCTCGTCCTTCTCCTCCTCCTCCTCCTCGTTCTCCTCCTCCTACTCTAGAAAAGGCGCTATACAAATTATGTATTTACAAACTATTTTATTATATCACATTTATTCATTGTTAGACCTTTGATGCTTAGGCCTATACGTTGTTGGGGAGAAACTATAAATCGATAATGCGCAAAATACTAGACCACACGGAGACACCTTCATATTGATTCTCAAACACAATATATAGAAGTTATTTTTTTTTCAACACCTAGTTTCAATGGAACTCGCGAAAATTCGTTTAGAAACTGTAAGGAATGTTTTCTATAAATATCAAATGCCAAAATCCTTTGATTCTATAAGAAATCATTAAATTGTGTGGATCCAATATGCTTTGTCTTAATATGCTACGGTGAGAATTAACGGATAGATTAAAATTGGCTAAGAGTGAACCACTGCGTGATTTAATGATTCTCGAAGCCGAGAACACCGTCCTTAATCCATTGTACCTTCAAAGACTGCTTACCACAATCAGTGGTTTAGACTTTTTCTCTCTTCTTCTATCATGGCTTATAGCTACAACTGTTGTGGATTCACCTGGCTGACGTTCTCGTTGACTTTTAGATGTCGTCAGGTTCACTTTAGACATAAGAAGAGAAGGATACTGAAGATAGTTATTGGTTGGATGGATCGAGAGTTTAACGACATCTTATGGCAGCAAATGCCTTGACATCCGCAGCAATTACTTTGATACAGTTCTAGTAGCAATTAACCGAAAATTAGGTTGACTTAGCCTTCTACTCGCTAGGGACCAGCCCTCACTGCCTAGGTGACAGTAGCAAAATTAGTAGTCGCCTAACCGGCTGGCAAGACGCGTGTTCTATAAGAACTAGACTTTGCAACGTCATAGGCTTTCAATGTTGCTGTTTCTAGTGTTTAACGACAAATATGAAAGGTGAATGATTCCTCAGAGTGGCTCAGGAAATTTATAAGCGAGAAAAAACCGTTTTAAAGGTGTTTAATTGAATTTTGGATTCAGTGAGGTGACGAAAGGGCGGGTAAACACTGGTGTAAACTTGTCCAAAATAATGGGAGCGGGGGAGGATTTGGTAATTCATTCTAAACTTGTTGCAATGGGTGTACAGTCCATTTCAATTATTGGGGCACGTGCCCCGGCTGCTCCCACCCAGAGTCTGCGCCTATGCGGGGAAGTGTGAGGGCGGACGAGAAGGAGCAGGTTGAATGTTGCGGTTGGGCTGTGAATAACTGACGAAGATAGGAGGGTTGCGAGGATCGCTTTAATAATATTCCTATATTATAGTTTAGATTGAGACCCGTGCCTGATGTGCATTTGGATGTACATCGGTTGAAAAATTGTAGAGCATTGTGAAATTCACACTGGTTTAAGACCTAGGCCCTACTGTGCATTTCATTGCACATATATTGCAGCGTCACCTAGCGAATAGATGAGATGAAATGAAGTTCCTAAAACAGTTTGGCCTGCACATGACTAGGGGCATTACCTAAATCGGTGTGCATTTAAATGCACACGGGTCTCAGGAGGATAAGTGATGTAGTAGGTATACGTCTAAGATGTAGTAGGTATACGTCTTTTTAGTAATATTATTACTTTTCAATTTATTAACCAAACGTTACCGGCGTATCTTACTTATCTTATGTAGTAGCCCTACTGACACCGCACAAAGTTATGTATTTTAAGTATTTATACCGCTCACTGGAATCATTAAAAAGGTGTCTAAATTGAAATTCATTTACATAATGGTAGTCATGGTTTAGCGCCATCATATGGCCACTGACGTCGTCATCTTACACGGTGACCACAGCTTTAAAGGCCGTTGACGTCGAAGGTAAGAGAAATCGTAATCGCAACTGCGAACCTTAAATTTATAGAGCGCTACTCTAAAGCCAAACGCCGGGCACCACCTTATTCAAGAGTGCTGCAGCAAATATTTTAAAACTATTGGCCGTAGTGGTGAGCGCAGAGGCGCTGTATAAATGTTTTATTACATTACATTGACACTTACAATTAAAGGTTTCTATTTAACGAAGCTGTATCGTAACTAAGATAACTAGCATCGCCCTCCTCCTTTATTGAGGCTTGGTACTGGCGCCATACGATTATGAGGCAGAGGAAGAGTTTTATTCAACTTATTATTATGATGTTCAGTGCTTAAAGTCATTACGTCGAAACTTGCTGTCACGGGGTGAATGCGGAGTTAAGGGGACACCATTCGAGCGGGTGGTAAAACGTCGCCCTCTGTTTAGAGAATTCTTGAAACAACTCTCAAATCAGTTCATCTAAAGCAGAAAAAACGAAATTTAGGAAGAAAGGAATTTAATTTGAGCGCCTCTGAATAGTTGCCTTGAAGAGCGCGCTATATAAATGTCTAGTTGATTGATTGATTGATTGATTAACAAAAGCAAATCGAAGCAAAAATATGAGGTGAAGCAGATCAACTACAAGATGTCGCTAGACATCGTACATCACAAAATTTAAATATACACTTTATCTTACACCTTTTGAAATAGTCTGGCTTTCACAATGGCTGTACATTCATCAATCGCGTTCAATGTATCAAACTATTGGCATTTTTAGTTACGATGAAACCTGAGAAAAATATTCCTACAGACCTTAATGGACTATTATTATTATATCTTCGTTTATTAGTAAATTCTCACTGACAGAACGCAATGAGGTACAATTCACTTGGGTACTGATTATATGCCAATTAACACATTTTTTAAAACGTCACGGAAGTCAAAATTATTACTATCAGTAACTGTTTTTATACGTCATCCGAGCTAGAAAGTTCCTATTGTCTTTGATAGGAAGGGCAAACGGATGCAATCTAGGTCTTAAAGTGTGCCCTGTGTCCTCCTTTCAGTGCATAGCGATCTCAAAACATGCCGCTTGTTAGATATTATAGCCCTAAACAGAGTTTCGTCTGCTGCGTCAGCCATTCTGTCCAACGAAAGGGCATCAGCAGGAAGAAACCCAGTCCGCACCATCCGACCAAGGAAAAATATCGAAAAATCGCTAACGCAGATTTTAGACTCCTTGAAAACGGTTAATACGGATGCTATATCTGAGAAAAAGTCGTTAAACAATATATATGTATGACTCAATGTTTTAGACACCTTTAAAACGGTATCCTCCAAAGCTATATCTGAGAGCAGCTGCGTTTCGTTGACAATAGGACGTATGAAGTGTAGCAAATGTGTAAAGGTGTCTCCAACCGATGTCAACCGTTTTGATGCCCAACATAAACAATGCTCAATAAGTCAGTGCCCTGTTAAAAAAACCTTTAAAACGGTGTAAACCGACTGTTTAAATAATCCATTATCCCAACCATAATTATAGACGTCGCTATTTTTGAGACGACGTCAATCACCTCAATATAACAGCGTCGTTTAACCAACGTGTTAACTTCGGGTTATATAAACGACATGTGAACCGATGCTGTATGTTTAACTGCTGCTTTCAATCGCTTTTTCAGAAAAGTTAGAACACAGTATTTCATACCGTCGTCAAAGTCTCGCGGTCTTCCATGAGGTTTGGCGACTGTTCCTACTCTGTCGCTGGACCGAGTCTTCCTGACCACGTGAAGGATGTGCCATCTCTGAACACATTCAAATCACATCTCTGGCTTCAAATTATCGCAGGTCAATTTTTATTAGCGCGGGAAAACATAGGCTTAACTCCACGCTTAAAAATTCCTCCAGCTGATAATTATCCCACAACAAAGAGTAAAACATATCAAGCAATGCGCTAAAGTTTGTATAAGAAAAGACACAATAACAAAATTTGCGGTGTCCAAATCTTATATATCATCGCTTAACATCATTTTTGAGATGTCTAATAGAGCGCTCTTTGAATGGCGCCGTTTTAAAGAGAGCGCTCAAACTCGTTGTATCCTGGAATTGCAGAATATTACACGAAATTGACTGAAAATAGGAAGAAATTATTTTGAACAGTTCTCACTGTTCCTATATTGGAACTGTACCATGCCAACAATATTTCTGTCGACTTCAATAGCATTTGTTGCTATAAGATGTCGTTAAACAGTGGATCCATTTTATTACTCCACGGTGAATAAGGGGTGACCTTGGATTGTGTTTTACCTTGAGCTACGAATTAATATCGTTGATTCAGTCTTTTACGGACAAGTTTATCTGTCTGGATAGCCTGCCATGAAAATCACTTATACGTCATCTGCAGTGGTTAGACTTTAATCGTAAAATTGTTGTGTTTTAACATGTTTATGTACTGTAACACAGCCTACCAATGCTTGTAATTTCAATTATTGTGATAAAATTTATCAAGAAATCGTAATCATAATCTTCTGACTTTTAAAGCGCCACTCGATGGCAAAGCGAAGGGCACCAGCATATTCACCAGCGCTACGTCAAATCACATAGGGTTTTCAAGAGAGTGGTCCAAAGGGGTCTAAGTCCAATTTCAAATTGGCCAGAATAACGCATGCGCCGAAAAATCTATTTCTAGAGGAAGAGGAAGAGTATAAAATATTTGGCTACGCTTTAGACGTGAATTATGCAATACAAGAACATCGAGAATTGTTCAAAATATTGCACACCTCTTTTTTGGAATTTATACGCCTATAAGTAAGAGCTGTAAGCGCTGAGCGCAATGCAAACTAGTTACACACCTCTTTTAGGTATAGTGGTTGCTCTATAAGTTTCGCAAGACGAAAACTCCTAATGCTGGGAATTTCATAAATTCCAGTGGTGGAAATCGAAAATAACTTCTCTCGAAGTCAACTGCGTTTGTTGCTATGGGATGCGGCTAAACTTCAGAAACGAGTTAGAAATATCTCCGCCAGTGATCGTACTCTGGTAATACCAGAATATGAGCAGTCCCAAGTCAGAGGGAGACACTAATGCTGTTTGTTTCAAGAGAGCGTCGTAAAACAAAACTATCTATCTTCCCATTTTCAATAAACTTCGCTTAATTATTCAGACTATTCCTTAGACAGCTCTGTTGATGCACATTTAAAACATTCTCAACGGATGCTACGTTAGAATGATCTGGAGTTGTAGTACGATGAAAATAATTTTTTTCGACGTCAACGGCCTTTGTTGCAATAAGATACTCTGGATCTCCTCCTCCGTTCGGTAAAAATAGAAATACCATTGGTAAAGAAATTAAAACTCCCCACTCCCCATTCCTTGGCAGTGACAGTTCTAACCCGACGAGAAAACAGGAGGGGAAGCTAATCATCTCTGTTATGCAACAGTGTCGTTATACAACAAGTAAGTAAGTATTCGTTCATTACAAAATAGTAGTTTGACACACCGCAAACCATTACAATCAAAATCATGAAACATGTTAAAGCAAGGATACAACAATGAAACTGTACAAATCTATTAATATAAATCATTTAGAATATTAAACAAGACATAATCTGCGTGAGCTCTGTTCTCGTGCCTCTGCTCCAACTGGTCACCGCTCTCTTCGCTCTACCACCCGTGGTGATCTCTCTGTTCCTTTCGCACGCACCGCTACTACGCAGCAGCGCGCTTTTTCCGTCGTTGGTCCCACAATTTGGAATGGGCTTCCTTCTGAGTTGCGGTGTCCTCCTCGATACTCGTCCATCGCTTCCTTCTCAGCTCTAAAGACTGTTCTCTTTCGCCGGTTTTGGGCTGGGAGCGCCTCTGAATAGTTGCCTTGAAAGAGCACTACATAAGCGCTTATTTGATTGATTGACTGACTGACTGATTGATTGATTTATGGATGGATTGATTGATTGATTTATTGATTTATTGATTTATTTATTTATTTATTTATTTATTGGTAGCGGCGTTTTTGCCCCGAGACAAGAGCCGAATAGTTAGAGATCTCTTCTTAGACACCTCTAAAAGATTTCAACCGATGGAATAGGCATGGAATACGATGGCCGATTTCATAGAGCACTCTAAAAAACACCGTTAAACGCTGTTAATCGATACTATAATATTAAGCGTTGCGAACTCTCAAATGATCTGACTATGACGTCACGACCATAATATTATGTGTACACATGGTGAGAGCAACCGTTTTCCAAGAAGTTTCTGCAGAACTTCAAAAGTTGTAGAAAATCGGAGGATCGTTAGCGCGAGATGGGAATATGCGAGTTTGAATGCTTATGGGCTTAGATAAAATTATCATCAGGTATTTGATAAGGGACCTACACCTAATTTTCAGGGAAACCGAAATCGGTTAATTCAGGGCTTCCTTTATAAGCATTTCACATGCTTTTTTTATAAGCTACATGTATAAGTTAGCTAATCAAATTTGGGTCGAAATCAAGTGGCGCAACGGATTGCTGACTTTATAGCTTCTAATAAAATTAGTTTAAAGGTGTCGAAGTGGAGCCAGTATTTCATAATATTTAACTCGCAGATGTATTTGTTATTGAGCGACATTTGGTGTCTGGAGAAGGGTGGCGCTAATAGAATCAAATCATTTCAAATATTCATTTATTGCAGAAATTTCTATCGACACAAACGCGATAGGATTACACGGTTTTTAAAACAAAAGTCAGCAGTTGTAATTAACTCGGACCTCGATTTGATAACGGAGGCTGTGACGGGATATAAAATTATTATCGTCCTTTTCGTCAGATTGCTTTCGATAAAAATACAAATTATGTGTCAACCGTCCTCACAGCCACCAAATGTCGCTAGATGATAGATACAAGTAAAACATCGAAATTTTAGATTGTAAGACTCCATCTAGACACCTTTAACTTTATTCTACTATAAGCTATAAATTAATCAATCGCCACTGATAGGCATTTATATTTCCGGGTATCCACGAAAAATAAAGTTCCTTTTAGATACTTTTAACAGAATTCCAGTACTGCCTTATTCTTGGATTACAACGCCAATATTCTTAGTGCCAGCAGTGTCAGGTAGAGCCAGTCCCAAGCTTCAAGAAAGGAGAAGGGCGACGTTAATCATCTTTGTTATGACACTGCGTCATTAAACAGCAACTAACCAACGTGATGCGAAGAAAGAGTCCGCTAAGTTTCTCTGTATGAGGAGTAAGTGGAAGTTGATGACGATGAAGGAGGATGAAATATCAGAAAGGGAGGAGGAGGAGGAAACAAGGAAGGTCGATGAGAAAGAGCAGAATGAGGAGAAAAAGGAGTTGGAGGGGAAAAGGAGGAAGAAGAAGAGGAGGATAAAACAGCGGAAGATAATGAAGAGGAAGAAGCGAGTAGGATTGAGGAAGAGGAATAAAAGAAGGAGGAGGAGGAGTAACAGGAGGAAGAAAAGGAAGAATATGAGGAGTAACAGGAAGAGGATGAAGATGGTTACGGTTTCTATAGTTGTGGAGGAGGTTAGAATCGTAGACGACCCTATTTATAAATGGAAACCATCCCTGGGTCACATTAAATAAGCTTATACACGCATTATACGAACGATGTCGTAACATGCATCCACATAAGACTTATAAATAAATATACCTAATATTATTATATATATATATATTTATATTTATGTGCGTATATATAGATATATGTAGAAATATACATCGTCATACATATATTTGTAGCAATAAACAGACGATTTGTATAGCGCCATAGCCCGGCCGAGGTCGAAGAAAAGGACGTTTGTGTCATGAGTTTTAAAAGTCAAAGGCAGTCAAAGAATTGCTTAAAAAGATAGACCTTGAGCGATGATTTGAATATTGCCAGACTGTTCTATGCAGTGGGTCCAGCGACAGAGAAGGAACAGTCGCCAAACCTCGCAATCCGTGATTTGTAATAAGGCAGATTGGAGAGGTATTAATTGAAGTTGACTTTAATAGCTTTTGTCTTTGGCTGAATCCCGTTGCCTATTTCTGTTTGACCTTCTGCGTCGTGTCAAAAGCAGATATTACGATTACTACTACTATTTTACAACTGAATAGGGCCTACTCCTTGGAAGGTTAAGAACATCAGGAAATGGAGCAAAATTAGAGATGTTGGTTAGTAACTGTTTAACGCCGCTGCTGGTCATGACATAAAATATTAGCGTCGCCCTCTTCCTTTATCCAGGCTTGGTCTGGCCCTCCTAGATTACGGGCAGTAGCGGATTGAACTAGAGGCGCCGATAGAGACACGTTTACGTCATGTTAATTAATGACGTTTTCTTAATACTCGCGTGCAGAAATAATAGTTTATGCTGACGTCATCTTATACCTGACGTCACATCATGTATTCACAGGGATTATACAGTTGGATATTCACAGTCGGCGTAAGTTGTGCTTTAACAACGTTGCGTTTTAAGATGTCGTGTTTTAACATGTTCGGGTTTAAAAAAGATTTTAAAAAGTCCTGTTTAAACATGTTCGGGTCTAAAAGATTTTTAAAAGTCCTGTTTAAACATTATGTGTTTTAACATGTGTTATAATATGTTGTGTTTTAACATGTTGCGTTTAACGCGGTTCTGCACTGCAACACACCTGATCATTGCTTGTAATATCAATTTTTGTTTCAAAACATATCAGGAAATGTGCGCAAAATCTGTTCGAAGAAATTAATAAAATAATGCAGCGTCTCATTCTCATATAGCACCGCTTAACACAATTTTGAAGGTGTATACGAGAGCGCTTTAAACATTTCGCGACCTGTATACAATATTTAAATAGCATTTGTTAAGAACGATTTAAAGGTGTCTAAAGAGAGCGCTCTAATCAATTGTATACTGAAATTGCTGAATAACTAAATGAAATTGACTGAAAATAGGAAGACATCATTTTGAACAGTTCTTATCGTTCCTATAATGGAGCTATGGTTTGCCAAAAATAATTTATGTGGTCGTCAACAGCCTTTGTTGCTATAAGATAGCGGTAAACTGTGGATCCAAATATGAAAAGGGGGAGACTTCGGATTGTTGTTCGCCTGTAGGTACGAATTAACATCGTCGAATCAGTCTTTTTCGGACAAGTTTATTCGTTTGGATAGTCTACCATGAAAATCGCTTCTATATCGTCTGCAATGGTTAGACTCTGATCGGAGAATTGTTGTGTTTTAACAGCCCCCATAGTGACGTCCTTTAGCTGTCGCCATAGTTCATCTGGTGCAGGGGCGGATCTAGACTTTTACTTTACGGGGGGCAATTTCATGGACGTCCAGGGTCAAAGGAATAAAAATAAAAATTACTTGTCAAGTTTAGAGCATGATTAAAGCAAGGGCGTGTAGAAGTAAATTCAAACTGCAGTCCGGCGCTGTACATGCGTAATAATAATAATCACATGACATTTTATCCTGTAGCACAGTATAGTAGGCCTATATCAAAATTTTAAATTTTAAATATAAAAAATTATTTGTTGGACTCTTAGGGGGGCGATCGCCCCAATCGCCCCCCCCCCTCTGGATCCGCCACTGGTCTGGTGTGCGTGCTTCGTCGATTCCTTCTAGTTCCTGGAATCTGTTTGTCACTTCGAGTTGGTATACTGTTGTGCGTCTTCCTCGCTTCTCAGCTTCTCAAGATCTAGGAGGAGTGGTCTGTCGCCTCCTTTCTTTTTGAACCTTAGTTGCATTGTCAGTACCACTAGATTGTGATCAGAATCACAGTCTGCGCCGAGATATCTGCGTGCATTATAAATCGATTGTCTCCAGTGTCTACTAATCACATGTAGTCAATTTGGGTTCTGGTAGTCCATTCGACGTCGCTGCATGTTAAACACCTTTTTAACGTTTCGACTATAATATATAAATAAATGTAAAGTTACGCCCGTACAGCTTGTTGATAGTAACGATTTAACAGGCACAAGGCGTCGCTGAAAACTGAATACTAAGCTTTCCACACTGTTAGATTGCTCTCTACAACTGAATAAGCACTCCGGCGCTGCCCCTTATCTCGAAATGCCATTCCCCCAAGCTTTGTTAAGGGAGGAGGGTTACGTTAACGGCCCTTTTAGTCTTAAGACGTCGTTACACAATGGAACTGCTAGTAGTCAATTACGGCTCTACATAATTGCTTTCGTCATTCAAATCATTAGATCTTTTACTATTAGATTAGAAAGCTGATAATGGTTAACCAACTAAACGATTAATCAAGATAATTGCATAGCTGTATGCCACAAAGACAGTGATCAGTATACCAGACAATTTCTGTTTTCCCCAGCTTCTCTGTGTAGTGCGACGTGGTCTACTGATTAGCGTGCTGGGCTGTCAACCATGAAGTCGGAGGTTCAAATCCCTGTTAGCGCAGAAATTTGTTTCGAGATTTCTGCTCCACCTGCGCCCCCTAGCCCACTCAGCTATAATGAGTACACTGGCCGTACACTGTCTGTGGAAACATATGACGGCGATGGAGATTACTGGCCATGCGCCCTCGTATATACTGAGGCTAAGTAAGATGACGACGCTAACACGTCATGCCTCATGGTAGCTTCAGGATATGCAATAGTAGTTTTGTAAGTGTTAGACGACATCTTTTGTCTGCCTGTGTCGTTGACGTTACCCTCTTGCTTTATCTAGCCTTGGATCTGGCACCACCAGCAAGCGTAGTTATGGAGTGCGGTTAGACAGTTACTGTTTAAGTTTGGCGGGTTGTTACGATCATTAAAACGTAGATTTGGTTCCTTCCAGTTATAGGATGATAGCCGAGTACAAAAGAGGTGTTTCAGTGACTGCTTCGTTCTCCATATTTACTTGAGCGCTGCTTGCTTATATATTCACATTCTTCTCTTAGTAACATCTATAGCATCGTTTGTTTTGCGCTCAGAACACCTATGATGAGTTTCTGCACAAATGAGCTATATAAAGTTTAAATAACAATAGTGGTAGTTACCACTGGTTAACGACGTCTCGTGCATGGCTGCCAGGGCCGTTGACGACGCCCTCCTTCTTTCTCCAGGCTTAGGTCTGGCACTGTTGGCGCGGACTGGCTTGAATTAACAGAATTAGTGTCAGATGTATCTTCTGGCCACATTAATTCCACGGTTGTTCTAGTCATCTCCAATCTTTCAACCCCATCGCCTCTATGCGATGTTGGCGGAAGAGGAGGTGATGCGTTTAACACGGCGATGGGGTTAAAACGCGGTTATGGGGTTAAGACACCAGATTTCGCTAGACGCCAAGACTCCACCCTGCTTCCGCAACCCCGAATAATCTAACAGCTGGGAAGTTTGAAGAATCTGCTTGCTATTCGGTTTTAGCGACACCTTGCGGCTGCTAGAATTGTTGATGTCATCATTGGTTTATATAGCTCCGCTGTGGGAGAAAGACTCGTCCTAGGTGCTCTCAGCGATAGCCTGACGATGTTGGATGTCGTTAAGAGCAGAATGGAAATCAGTACTCATGCATGTAATCGGAAAAAGCGCAGTTTCATAACACACCTCTTTTAAGTCTTGCATCGTCCCAATAAGAAGGCGCAGAAGAAAACTAGAGCGAATTGAATCGGAAAAAACATTGAATAATAGTCAGTCTTGTTGTCCTCGAGACCAAGGTCTTGGTCTCGAGTGCACTCGAGTTCGTTTTTAAAAGTCTTGGTCTTGGTCTTGGTCTTGAGGTTCAAAGTCTTGGTCTTGGTCTTGAGGTTCAAGGTCTTGGTCTTGGTCTTGAAGTTTAAGGTCTTGACAACAAGACTGATAATAGTATTGCGCGGATGTGGATGTGGTTTATAATAAGTAGTTGAAAAGTAGAAATAGCGGGTAAGGCTATGCGATGTTGGCGGAAGAGGAGGTGATGCGTTTAACACGGCGATGGGGTTAAAACGCGGTTAATGGGTTAAGACACCAGATTTCGCGAGACACCAAGACTCCACCCTGCTTCCGCAACCCCGAATAATCTAACAGCTGGAAAGTTTGAAGAACCTGCTTGCTATTCGGTTTTAGCGACACCTTGCGGCTGCTACAGTCATTGACATCGTCTCTCATCGTCTGGTTTAAATAGCGCCACTGTGGGAGAGAGATTGATCTTATAGACGCTCTCAGCGATAGCCTGACGATGTTGGATGTCGTTAAGATTAGAATGGAAATCTGTAAGTAAGCAGTGCTGAGGTAATCGGAAAAAATAACAGTTTTCTAACACACCTCTTTTAAGTCTTCCATATCCCAATAAGAATGCGCAGAAGAATACTGGTCCGATTTAAATCGGAAAAATGTAGAATAATAGTAGTGCGCGTATGTGGCAACATGATTTGTAATAAGTAGTTGAAAAGTAGAAATGTCGGGTAAGTCAAGGTTGACGTGAACGACCATGGCAGCCATAAGAAGTCGCAAAAACAATGGAAAGAGGGGCGTAACTACAGTCTTGAAAGTGGGAGGAGGACGAAAATTCGCAACGTTTCCTTTCAACAGCTGTTAAAAATAATTATAACAGGTCAGTTTATTCGCCATGCCTTATAGTAGTAATTATAATGATGATACTAATAGTAATGAGTGGGTCTCCTGAAGAGGCGCTATATAAATATCCAGAATGAATTAATTCTCCCTAGAGGCAACCCTCACTCCCTACATGACAGTAGTAAAATGAGTAGGCGCCTAACAGGCTCCCAAGACGCGTGTTCCTTAAGATCTAGACTTTGCACCGTCATAGGCTATCAGTGTTACTCGCTGCGGTTTGTCAGCGATGTTGTCTATTATGTTGTTTCTAGTGTTCAACAACCTTACCTTTAAGAAAAGTGAATGAATTGTCGTAATGGCTCATGGAATTTATAACCTAGAAAGAACCATTTTAAAGGTGTTTAAGTGAATCTTGGATTCAGTGAGGTGACGGAAGGGCAGAGAAGTGATTGGGGAAGAGGATCGGGTTGAATATCGTATCGTATCGTATAATATTATGGCAATTTCTAAAGCGCCTGTCGGGGTACAAACCATTCAGAGGCGATCCCATGGCGCGAGACCCCGAGAGAAAAAGCAAAATTTAGGGTGAGAAAAAGAACCAACGCTACCAGAGAGAATGGTGTGGCGGAGGTAATATGCGGTTGGGCTGTGAATAATTGACGAAGATCGGAGGGTTGGGAGGACTGAAGTGTGTTGTAGGTATTGTAAGCCAATGAAGTGATTTGAGGACTCGAGCGATGCAGTGATGTTTGTGGGTTTTATTGACAGCGAGGGTAAGAGAATTCCGAATATATTGGATGAGGTTTATTTGGGTGATGTCTGTGTCCAGGAAGAGTGAGTTGCAGTAGTCTAATTTAGCGTGAACTATAGATGTAGCGAACTAGGGATTGTAAATTCGGTTTTAAACCGAGCACAGGACAAATTCTGCGACGGTCACGGATATTCATTACGTATAACTGTAAAGAGACAAGAATTATCGATGTTAGAGACGCGGTTCTTATATATGGAGACGGTCAAATCTCTTAAAGGTGTATTGAGTTTCTTTTTAGGAGAATATTGCAGTATGCTATCAATCTCTACTTCTTTAATCTCGCCAGTTTTTGTTTCACCTTCTAACTGACTTCTAGAGCGTCGACAGTTGACGTCGACCTTACCTTATCTTACCTTACCTTATCTTACCTTACCTTACCTTATCTTACCTTACCTTACCTTATCTTACCTTACCTTACCTTATCTTACCTTATCTTATCTTATCTCATCGTATCTATTCTTACCTTATCTTACCTTATCTTGCCTTATCTTACATTACCTTGGTATACCTTATCTTATCTTATCTTACCTAATCTTATCTTATATTACGGAATCAAAAGCCGTTCATAGTCGTTACTTGCAACCTTAATACTGACGGCTAGTGAGTATATATATATTATATATATTATATATATATACTCACTAGCCGTCAGTATTATATATTGTATTATATATTGGATGAGGTTTATTTGAGGTTTATAGTTGACTGTTTTTGGTTTATCATTGCCAGCAGAATTCGTAGTCTTTCCCATCTGTGCTGTTAAGTCGTAATGCTTACATTTGAATAGAAAGTGTTTTATCGTTTCTTTTGTTAGTGTTGCAATGGCCACATTTTCCGGTTTGATGCTGACCAATTTTAAAAAGGTAATGGTTGAGCTTACAGTGACCTAGCCTTAATCTGGTAATTAATCTTAATTCACCCCTTTTATGCTTATGAAGTTTTATTTTATAACTTACCGTTGGCTGTAGTTTCGTAGTGCAAACTTGATGTCTGGCTACCATATTCTTTATGTCATAGAGGTAGGACATTTTTTTTTATCAATGTCATTATAGCATCTTTAACTTCCTCACTAACTTCAAGGGGTGTGAAATTCTAACAAGTCGGCCACCTGATTCCTCTTGACGAATGTCAAATGTACTTAACTATATCGGGTCTCATCCTTATATAGCTATGGGTTGCAACGTTTCAAAGGTGTCTAAGTCTACTGCTTTAGCCAATTTGATACAGTGTGTCAATTTCATATAGAGGTATTTAAGAGACAACGCTCTTGATGATCGCCTCTATATATAGCGACGTTGGGCAGTGTTTCAAAGGTGTCTAAGAAGAGACCAGTAACCGATAGGCTACTGGGGGCGACAAGCAGTTTAGCGTATAATATGCATGTACGTACATACATACACTTATATAGAGGGGCGTCTACACCATAGAAACCTTGGAGCACATGCTCCATCCAAGAAAGGGGGGGGAGATCTGTAAATGTATTTGCCATCATTTACGGTGGAAAGGAAGGGGAAGAGGAAGAGGAGGGAGGGACGGGAAGTTGCTCCAATGACTTGGAAGGGGGATGGTGGATAAACGCCCCTGCTTATATTATATGTATCTCTATCTGTCTATGAATGTGTATCCATGTACACACGTATGTACGTACGTATGAGATGGTGGGTCAAAGTTCAATGCCGATAAGAAAAATATGCTTCAAATGCCTTCATTTCAATTCATTGTTCCGTTCATCTTTGTCGAGATTTATCAGCGCGAACAGACTTCCGGTTCAATTTATCCGAACGAGAATAATGATTGGTTCATTTCGAGCACACAAGAAAATCAATCAACCACCAGACGTCGCAAGCTTGAGAGTCGATCATTACTAGGGTGGCCAGATGTCCGGCAAAAAGGAGGACATGTCCTCCTTTTTGGCCTCATGTCCTCTGTCCGGCAGGCAGAGATAAAAACCTGGAAAATGACCGTTTTTTGCATGTTTGTTGTATTGGACTATTGGCTATTATTTTGTGGCCGTTTTGTATTATTATAATTGTTATTATTGTGTATTCATAGATAGGTATTTGTAAGTATCGTTATTATCATTGATTGTAAAAGTCTTCTTGTGGCTCTGGAGGCCGTTACTATCGATTTTCCGAACTTTACGTAAGTGAGCGCGCCTGATGATTAAGCTAGTGTTTAAGCGAAACTGTCTATAAGATAAATTTGAAACTTAATTAGGGGTGTTAAATAGTAAAGGAAAATTGCACGTATATTATCCAGCGTTTATCGCCATCTTCTGGCTACTAATGCTTCCTGATATAGGCCTAGTTACTAATGATATTATCGAATGTATGTGGCTTCCGATTTAGTCAAAGTCGACGTTAACGACCTTTGTTGTCACAAGAATCGATGTCGTTAAATTCTAGAAAAAAAATAGGCTATTGGTGAGCAATGGCGTAAACTTGTCCAAAATATGGGGGTTGGGGGGCGTTTGGCTATTAATTCTACACTTGTTGCATTGGCTGTACAGTTCATCTCAATTATTGGGGGACGTGCCCGGCTGCTCCCTCCAGAGTCTACGCCTATGCTGGTAAGTGACAAGAGTGTTTAGTTTCAGTAGGTCTGTTGCGTTGAAATAAGTTTGTTTGACCCCTTTGAAATACGCAATAACAAGGAGTGGCGGTGTATAAATTCTTGATTACAATTACAATAACACAATTACAATGCGTATATTAAGCCATTATTTCTGTCGAAGTCAACGGTCTTTGTTGCCGAAGGATTTCGTTAAACTCTGGTTCCGTCTAGCTCATGTATGGATTGGTTTGCGCGCTCTTAAAGACACCTTTAAAACGTTGCAAAACGAATCTATATAAGGGTGGGACACGACCAGCGTTTCATGATCGGTAAAAAACTGCAGAAAGGAACAGAAAATCTCCACGTAAAAGCGACTGAAGAGAAACGATCGGAAAGAAGTCAGAAGAGACGAGCGAATGAAATACTCGAGCACCAAAAAACAAAACAATACTCATAAGAAATCGGAACGCACGCAGCGGAGTCAAACAGCCACCTCGGAAAACCTGAAAACAATAAGAAACAGCAGAGAAACAAAAGCCTCAGAAAACAACTGAAAACATCAAAGAGACGAAAAATGAGGCAGCTACGACAGCATGAACGACATCACCCAACGCAGGAAAGAGTAGAAGAAACACTAAAAGAGAAAGAAGAGAAATTAAACAAACTTAACTGAAAACGTCAACATGATATCGTTTAACATGCGAAGAAGACTTTCTATTACAAGGATAATTAGTAGTAAGTTTAGTTGTAGCAGTAGTAGTAGTAGCAGTTGTAGTAGTAGCACTAATAGCAGTAGCTGCAAGCAGCAGCAGCAGCAGCAGCAGCAGCAGTAGTAGTAACGTATTGGTTATTTTGAGCAAATGATTCTTTACACTGTTTTCCCTATACGGCAAATGATATAGTATTAGTCATTGTCCGACTTAAATATCTAATGGCGATTGATTCGTATATATACTGTTTATAATATTAGTTTAAAAGGTGTCGAAACAAAATCCTTCCTTTCACACAGTAATGTTCAGAATTCGATGACAAAACAGGTTGGTTAGTTTAGCGACGCTGTGCAATAACGGAATGACGAATAATGTCGCCCTCCGCCTTTATTCAGGCTTGGGACTGGCACTACCAGAGTAGGCGCTGTGGTAGAGTTGAAAAGAACGTTGACGTCGGACGTAGCGTAGTTTGACTTGAATCTCAAGAATCGAAATTGCCCCTGTTATTCGGTGGTATTTATAATAAAGATAGTATGTAACTAAGTAGGTAAGTAAGTAGGTAGCTATCGTTTTCACAGATGCGTTCTCCTCGGCTAATGTTCGCCCCATTACTAGGTCCAATTTTTCACATGTGGGATATGATAGACGATTGGTTGGAACGTTTGCGTTAGATACCTTTTGCCACGGAATGATCTTCTGGATAATGACCTGATTTTGGCTTGACGACTTTTGCAATAGACACCGGCGCACATTTCTAGAGAGCTATTCTAAAGCCAAAATCCGGGCGCCACCTTATTCACGAGCGCCGCAGGCAAAAAGTCAAACTATTTTTGCCAGTTTCCACCGTAGCCGTCTAAAACTTACAATTAAAGGTTTATATTTAACGAAGCTGTATCATAACTGAGATAACTATTCTCACTTAGAAGTGTCTATTGAGTTCCTTTTTAGGTGAATATTGTAGTGTGTTGTCATATTCAACCCATTTAATCTCGCCAGTATTATTTTCACTGTCTAACTGTTGACGTCGACCTTACCTCACGATACCTTATCTTATCGCATCTTACCGCATCTTACCTTAGCTGCTTATCGCCTTTCTTTTCAGTGAGGTCTTTAAATAAAATGGTTTGTCAGACTTGAATTATTTTGAGCCGTTGTGATATCAAGATTAGGATTACGAACACATAGCGATTGCGACCAGCAACTGACGCACGAATTTTATATACTACTATTTAATATTAAATGGTTTATAATTATTATTATTATTATTGTTTGTCATTATTACGGAAATCACTAATTTAAGAATTATTATCGCATCAAAGGCCATTGATTTAATGTATACTATGAACCTCCTATCCTTCCAATCTGCACATAGACGGCGATAATTTACTATATATATTTATATATACGCTAGATTTAAAACATTTTAAAGGTGTCTAGCCAGTGCTTTCCTTTCGTTCAGTTTTGTTCAGTATCCATCGCCACCTAGCGGTTGGAAAGCCAGGTGGTATGTTACTGTTTAACGACATTGTGTGACAACAAAAGATAATTAGCATCGACCTCCTACTTTATCCAGGCTTGCGACTGGCACTATTATTTGGCGAATATCAAGTCCAATGTAACGCCTTTATATATTTACCAGTATTTTGTTCAATCCTGGCCATGTATTACATACAATGCTGCCGCCGATTAAGCACACTCGCTACTCTATGCGACCACGATCCCACAACCGTGAGCTCCCAAGGTATGACAACTTGTCTCAGAAATGCTTTCTCGCTATAGGATGCTATACAAATAACTATGCTCTCCAAGATTTGGCTACCTTGCTCTTCTCCTCTCCTCTCTTCCTTATGTATCACTTAATTTGCAGTAATTTCTCTTTTTATATAATTGTTATATTGTTTGATTATTTGACTGTAATAATGTTTTCGATTTATACAGCGCTGTGCGTTTGCTAGTGCTTCTCAATAGAGAAAATATTTACTTTCTTACTTATATATATATATATATATATATATATATATATATATTATGTACTGTTTAATGGCCCTGTCATAACAAAGATAATTAGCGCCCCTCATCCATACTCGAGGCTTGGGACTGGCACTACCAGAATACGGGCAGTGGCGTGGTGCATTAAGCTACGCATTTTCTAGGGGCCGTTGTCGTCGATTTTCCATCGACCCTTTCCCAATTTTGAAGGATAAATTATTGAGACGTGATGATTGCTCACGAAATTTACAAATAAGAAAACCCGTTTTAAAGGTGAATCTTGGTTTCTTTTAAATGTACAGGAATGCCAGAAAGCAAGAGCAGCAAAGATGGGAGATATGACGTAGGAATATCCAGATTTGAACAGCTTAATTGAGGAATCGGAACTGTTAAATCATTTAATTAATACAACAGCCGCACGTCTTATTGGTCGCATCCCCAGATTTGGCCAGGTTTCTCTTTATATGCGGGATGTTCTGCACTGGCTCCCTTTCCCGCTGCGGATCGCCTATAGGGTCTCTGCACTGGTTAGGCGTTGTCTAGAGGGACTTGCTCCCACATACCTGCGGGAGTTGTGTCGCTCTACCTCGGGGGTCTTGCGGAGATCTGCTCTTCGCTCGGCTGACCAGGCTGAGCTATTAGTCCCCCGCACGCGGACAGCCATTATGCAGCGACGTTCTTTTTCGGTCGCTGGACCTCCAACCTGGAATGGCCTTCCTGTTGCACTTCGCCTGGTCCCTATGACTCACTCTACCTTGTTTCTTGCAAACTTAAAAACCACTCTCTTTAGCCGTGGTTGGACTATCCCACAACAATAACTTAAGCTAGCTTGTAAAATAACATAATTACACGAACTATAGAGTTCTATAAAGTTGTGTGCATTTTAAAGGACGTTTCTGTTACAGCTACTTTGAAAAAGTATCTAAGCATGTAAGTAGGAATGTTACCTTGAATTTTCAGCTCTCTCTATAAGACATTTTATTAAGCACAGTCGGGTGAAACGTAAGTGAATCAAGACAGGAAACGAGCTCTTGTTAAGTCCAGGTAATCTTTTTTTCTTCGAATTTCTCCCCGTGAGGGGAGTGGACCGATCCCGGAGGTACTGCAATACCGAGCCAACCCGTGGAGAAGCTGGAGCAAGCCCCTGCATCTTCTCCCAAGCCCAAAAATCAGTTTAATATCGATGTCCCCGGACAGGGGACGTATCAGATATTAAGGGACGTTGAGAAAATGTACTTGTCAAATTTATAGCTTTGTTTGTAAGGTATTTAAGAAAACATTGGGCTATGCAGCCTCTCTTGATAGCCAACTTCCAACAACAAATATTGACGTAAATTATGCCATACGATTGGTTACATACCTTTAAAACAGGGACGGGAGGGGAGAGTATGAATTGTATTATAACATGTGAACGATGAGAACTGTTCAAACTAATATCTGTCGACGTCAACAGCCTTTGTTGTCAGAATGGACAGTAGAGCGATGTGGTGGTGTTTGGGGTTCATAGTCACAGCGAGAGCATTCTGAATAGCTTGGAGGGGATTTATTTCGGTGATGTCTATGTTCAGGAAGACCGAGTTGCAGACTACTGGGAGCCAATTCTACCTCTCGCCGCCTGATATTCCCACCTATGGCTTACTGTGTAGATCAAGGTGTGAGTATAGGGCTACTCATATCATAATTGAATTCATTAGGCGCGCCAGAGAAAACAAGAAAGGTCGTTATGAAAGACTTCAGAAATAAATTAGCTTTATATTCATGCCACGAACTGATAGCATGTAAGCCGATTGGCCTATTGTATCCACCGTGAAATCTGTCGTAGGGCCTAATGGAGTTATGAATTTCGACTTGTGAGTTGACCATCCAGTTAATTTATATTCGCATAAGATACAATTTAGAAAAATAAATTGTCATCAAATCGAAATGAAAGTTCAATGGATATTAATTGATTTCGTTTCTTCAGACAACGTCAACGAATCCGTTTTAAGATTCAGTGTAGTAAGTTTTCTTATTTAAATAGAGGATTTCCAATTATGTGGAATAAGTCCGCCACTTGTTTCTCCTCTTGCGTTTTCTTCTTCATATTCCGTATTTTTAATACAAAACACACGCTTTGTATAGAAGCTTTGATATGTGTTAAATACTTTCAAACTTGTTTGAATAAAAATCTCTTTTTAGCACACATATTTTTTAACTTCTGATTTTTAGCTGTACTGCTAGCACAGTATAAATAATACACAGTACGTCGACTCCCGACCGATGCAACAGTCAGAATGTGTGACCGACCGCCATTTTGAACACGAGCTCTTACACGTCGATACACCGGAACCCATCACATCAAATATTTTTAAACGTTACAACAACATTGAGGACTACACGCCGATACACCGGAATCCATCACATAAAATATTTTTTAAACGTTACAACAACATCGAGGACTTCATTAGAATTAGCAATATTATTTTAAACCTTAATTTCAGCTTAAATCTATAATTCAGGAGCTCGGATTCAAAATGGCGTCACCCCAAAAACTAGTCAACAGTTAGCATTGCGAGTCGACGTACTGTGTAATTAATTATACTGTGCTGCTAGGCAGCATCGGAATTGATTTTAACACCTGCTGTACACGATATAAACTCCCTAGTGACGTAATGATCACAAATAATGAAAACGTCACTAATATCAGCGACGTACTGTATTTGATAATAAGTCTACTTTAAAAAAATTAATTCATCTTAACTGTTCAATAATATTATCAAGTAAGTTTTGACAGACATATCAATTTTACAGTAGAATGTGTCTTTATAATAATTAGTTTAAAGATTTCAAAGTTGCGAACCAATATTGTGACGCTTGCCTGTCCGTCGTTCAAAATTTTCTTCCATGTGTAGCGGCAGTCCCCGGGGCTGTAGTGGTAAAATTAGAGGTGAGTATACGCTACCGGTTAGTTTTCCGAAGCTAACTAGAGGTAAGTACACGCTGCCGGTTAGTTTTCCGAAACTTATTAGAGCTAGAGGTGAGTACAAATATTTTGTGAGGTCTCTAAAGGTGACTACACGCACGCTGTATACCCTCGACTACAACCCTGGTAGTCTCCCTATATTCTTTCTCTTTATCAAACATTTAAGGGCATTTAACACGTGTGAGATATGGCTATAGATGGCTTTCTATCTGGAATTTAGTTTTAAGTTTTCATTTCGAATGTTTTTCTACTTTAAATTGTGGTTTTTCGCGTGTTTTTTTCAATGCCACGTATAGAATTCGTCAGTAAGCTAGACGGATTGACTTTCGCTCTATCGCGGTCGCTAATCTAATTTTTATCTTTTGACTAAAAGCGTGAAAACTATCATTATCTGTTCTTGAAACGTATGGGCTATCAATAGAAAATTATGTAGCTTGAGCGCGCTTTCGGCCTATTGCTATGGAGCAACTTTACGATATGTTGCTGTTTTACGAGAGGGAAGTTTTACCCTCTGGAGACTCAAAAGATTGAGGAAGTGGCAGGGTGATGTGGAGTTGAAATATTGAAATATCCCCAATGGTTCTTTAAAACTGCAGATTGCACCAGTTTGTTCTGATTTAATTGAACTTCAGTCATGCACGCAGAAAGCACTACAATTAATGCACAAAACGAAGCATGTCAATAAATTAAATAATATGGACATGGAACACAGGTGCAGACAAGACTCTCTGTCTGTCTGTCTTTCTGTTTGCCTCTGTCTCTGTCTATCTGTCTATCTCCGTGTGTGGCTCTCTGTCTGCTGTGTGCCATAGACAATTCTTTATTGTTCATTCTTGAAGAAAACTAAGATTAGGTGTAGAAAAGAAGGTATTGCCAAAATATAGAATTCCGCATTTACCCACCAAATAAAACACCTCATGATTGTTTCGAGTAGCCTTACAGCATCTAAAAAATTAGACCAAATCTAATGTTTTCCCATAGACATTGCATTTCTGCTTGTGCATCTTTTGCATACTCTGCCGATCCCAACGTATTATTATATTTTTTCACTAAATCCTTCTGGAGAATTATGACCATCAGAAAGTTCACTTCAAATTGCCTGAATATTGATCATTCAACTCTGGAGGGAAACATTCTGGTCTTAAAGCAAAATAACAACTCGCCTTCTTTTACGAGCAACAAAGAAACAATATCCGATATTTTAAGACATCTTAATACTGAGGTGTTGCTATTCTTCATTTAAATAGGTGAATGCATGAAGCTGTTCCCTTTAGCAAGTGCATCAAGAAAACAACCAACATTGTTGGAACTTCAATGTGAGTTGTAAAGTATAGATCTACATCTCAGTGATCATCATCGAGAACATTTCAGTGGATTTATTTGAATGCAGAACTCTTTTATGATCATCAACCACTTTATTGTCAGATAGCATCACTACTGAACAATAAGACAATGGCATGCTATTCTAAAGAGAGGCACACTGGTTTAAACATTTGTTCCCGAAGATAATTGTTTTTCTGTGTGATTAATATCTTACTGCACTCGAAGAGGAGTTATTACTGACCCTTGAAACATGACTTGAACTTTTAAGCATCTTAAACGCAATACGAAAGGGTAGTAATCATAAATGTCAGTAACTGCAAATTGCTGATGTTGGGAAGATTAACAGGAGTGACAACTACACTTTCATCAACCCCGACAGAAGGTATTTACACAGAACATTGCTTTGTAATGTATACCAAAACTAGTGCTAAAAAACGTCATACAGATCCAAATTATGTCAAATTCCACAACCTGTTGATATGGAGAGGCATGCAAGAACCCATACTGGATCAAAACCAGTTAAGTATTTCTTACATCAGAAATCGGACGCTCAAGGTGATCACCTGGCAGTTCATACGGGAACTCATCCTGGAGAGAGACCAAACAAATGTCACTTTTACGAGAAATCATATAAAGGAGTAGATACGATGACGGTGCATATGAGAACCCATGCTGGCGAAAAACCATACAGGTGCCAGCTATGTCAGAAATCATTTGCTACAGATAGTAATCTGAAAATACACAAGAGAATCCATACTGGCGAAAAACCATACAGGTGCCAGCTATGTCAGAAATCATTTACTCATGATCGTAATCTGAAAATACATACGAGAAGCCATACCGGTGAAAAACAATTCAGGTGCCAGCTGTGTCAGAAATCATTTGCTGAGGCTAGTTATCTGAAAATACACACGAGAACCCATACTGGCGAGAAACCATACCGCTGCCAGCTATGTCAGAAATCGTTTAGTTTTTATAGTGATCTGAAAAGACACACGAGAACCCATACTGGTGAAAAACCACACAGGTGTCAGTTATGTAAGAAATCATTTGCTCAAAGTAATAATCTGAAAACGCATCTGAGAACCCATACTGGGGAAAAACCATACCAGTGTCAGATATGTCAGAAATCAGTTGCTGTCTTGACGGTGCATATGAGAGCCCATACTGGAGAAAAACCATACAAGTGCCAGATATGTCAGAAATCATTTTCACGTGATCTTAAGATTCATATGAGATCCCATACTGGCGATAAACCTTACATATGTAAGATTTGTAGTAAAGGATTCGCAGCACTTCAAAGTCTAAAGAGACACAGAAGAACTCATGCGACTGAGAAGCAACACAAGGGTGATAAACCTTATAAAAAGATTCGTGCAGAGATACAGTCACAAGATGTTATAATAGAAACTCCAGCAACTGCTAGCCTATCTGATCGATTCACTACATTTAGTAATGCAGCTTTTATTGATCAACCAAATGGACACTTGATAAGTAGCATGAATCTTGATTCTAATGACATTGTTGGTCATCTACCGAAACTTATTCGTGGAGAATGTCTTCAAATTCACAAATTCAACTCAGCTGAAGATGCACAGCCGTTTCTGACAAAATCTTTTGGATGTGGTATATGTGATGAAATGTTTGAAACAGAACAGGAATTTCTAGGGCATTGTTCTAGTCATGGCATATCACATGAGAACGCACAACCGTTTCTGGCAAACTCTTTTGGATGTGGTATATGTGATGAAATGTTTGAAATAGAAGAGGAATTTCTAGGGCATTGTTCTAGTCATGGCTTTTCTCCCCCCCCCCCCCCCCCGATGACGTATTTCTTGACACTAGCAGAATTACAAATCACCAGAGTTCAACATTGAAGAAAGATTGAGGCACTTAATTGTGATTTGAGATACATATGAAAAATAACATGAGTATGTAAATACATAATGTGTCATTTTAATTTGAGAAATAGACATTAATTATTCTGTTTTATGGTGTCCTCGTGGTCCTGTTTATGTGCCCATTCTTCTAAGATGCCAAGTTTCATGACACATTTTTGGAAAAGTAAGAGTACATTGTTTTTGGTTATGAAGTAGGCCTATGAATTGTCCGTTAGTTACGTAGGGCGCAATGAAGTGTTTGGTTGTGGATTCCACTTTTGACAACTTGACCGTTAACTCTTGAATCGAACTGCATGACTTTTCTGCTGGAAAAGCACTTTATAATAGAGCTGTTAGCTTTACATTACAGTGAGAGATTTTGTTTTAGACTGTTGATTTTCTTGATGTTTTCAGCAACACAGTTGGTTAGCTTTTTAACTTTCATTATGTCCTGGTGTTATATTTTGTCATTATTAAAAATACAATATATGTAGTATAGTTTATCATTTATCCGGAGTAGTTGCTGCTTTGCTGGTTTGGCGATTTCATGATTCATTTGATTTTATTCTTAGCCTCTAAGTGGGCTGCATGTCGTAAATTGCACATAGGCCTACTTATATTTCTGCGTATAGAGTCGTTGAAACACTGAAACGTATTTCACTCATTTCGCATACACTGAAATGTAGCCTACTCATGTACTTCAAATTGATCTCTATCATCAAATTTTTATTTGTTCAAGAATTTGTTTAGCCCACTTCAAGAAGAAATTGAATCAGAGAAGGTCCGGACATGAGAACTCTAATCTACAGTGAAATAGAATAGTTTCAAAGCGCTTACAGGAATAGGTCCAGGAACTCGTATCTGTCATAGGTTGGTGCGTAACTTATTTATAAAGATGGATCGACTACAGCGAACGTTCTTTGCTGGAAGATGGAAGTTTTGCCGGAGGAACAACCTGACATTCGGCAGGAGAGCGAAGAAATCTGCGGCCATGGATAGAAGAAAACGTATAGCTCCATAAGATAAGATGGAGCACACCTTGCAAGACCAGTGTGAGAATTGTTGAGAAAAATCTAGGATGGGGGTTAGACTTTCAACAGTTTGATCCATGTGGAGTTGAATATTTTATCCTCGTTTTGCAAACTGAGAAAATTAAACTCCTTAAAGTGATGACATCACCAAAATTATTAGTATGCAATTCACGTGGACACAAATCTCACAATAAACCAGAGCATTACTTTATTAGTAGCCTAACACACAATGTGAATCGTGAAAGAAAATACTAAAATATATGCACAATGTGATAACAACTGAAGGATTTAGAAGCGACCCTCTGGGTTGTACAGTGAAGTCTTAACTGGAGTCCTAAGAAAGACTAGGGGTTAAACCCCAGCCCCCGACAATTCTCACCCTGTGCAAGACTACGCATAAGCTCTAATATCCCGAACTCAATGTGCTTCTGTATAAGTAGGATAGTTCCTAACACATAAAACTGCTATATAAGGCCTATTCGCAAACTTATGTAAGCCAAACGTCAATATTTAAGAAAGATTGATGCGGGACACAGGCGTGTACAAATGGTATTGTCATAGTTTATGACATACGTCTATGATCTAATGCAATGTAATGTTACAAAACAGTCACCTGTAGCCTTTCACGTAAGACTTCCCAAAGCTCTGCTTGCATGGCTATATATAAAAGAAACATTAAATGTGTTGAGTTGAATCTCTTGAAACATTGCGTACGTTTAAAGGAATATTACAAGATGCACGATTAAGCCCGACGAGTTATCAGCGATGAGTGGAAGCTGTAGATCATGCGGCTGAATTGCAGTGACGATCGTCGCGAACGCTGCAAATTGGAGTATCTTGAATAGAAACCACTTCTCCGCGCAGAAAGCCAGTGCAGCGTTTCTCGCATGTACTCTGATATATTCGAGTATATTGCCTGGCCACTACTCCGATGACTGTCTGGTCCTGAACTCTGCCGTCAGAATCTAGTGTCGAGTGTAGCACTGTTATCAAATGCATTAAACCATCAATCGGTCACATCAAGTAAAGTCTTAGTCTGAGAGTCACTGTTCACTAGAAAAACCAGGTAGAAATTTGTAAATCAGATAAACCAAAAGTCACTCTACGTTTGGTAAGCAACTGAAACAGAATTGGTTTTGTTTAGTTCTGACTGACATTGGAGAACTGACACAACGCATTAAACTAAGCAGTGAATTCCAATGCTTCAAACCAACCGTCGAAAACGCCTGAGAGGCCAACGCTATTTTGGTGCAACACACAAAACAAACGAAAATGAAACTATTGATGACTGCATACTGCAGCTCGTTTCTCAAGTTTCGAAAGCTAACTTAATTTCAAGCAGTTCACAAAAACTTAGCCCGGGATTTAATTAAAACTCCAAAATACGAGTAATAATCAACGATACTTAGGCGTAAATCTTTGAATTGTCTACCCATAGACACACAGAGACAGAGAAAGTGAGAGAGAGAAAGAGAGAGAGAGAGAGAGAGAGAGAGAGAGAGAGAGAGAGAGAGAGAGAGAGAGAGAGAGAGAGAGAGAGAGAGAGAGAGAGAGAGAGAGAGAGAGAGAGAGAGAGAGAGAGAGAGAGAGAGAGAGAGAGAGAGAGAGAGAGAGAGAGAGAGAGAGAGAGAGAGAGAGAGAGAGAGAATCCCATTCTGTTGCTTCTGTTATTCACCTGTATATCAGTTGATAATCAGTTCGAAGTTGAAACATTCTGTTCTCTCTTCATCAGCTCAAACTGTCGTTGTCCCAGTAGCAACTAAGGCAATATAAAACAAATGCGCGTCCGAAACCAAATAAACTTTTAACGTTACGTATGTAAAAGATATATAAAACTGTTATGTAAAGAAGCCAAGTATAAAAATCCCCAGAAAAAGACGTTCTCGAGACAACCCAGAATCAGCACTTAGCCTAGTAGGCCTATAAAATGCTACTACCTACACGTTTCTTATCGTTTGCATGCAAGGGTGGATAGGCAATCCCTCCTCTCGTCGCCTGATATTCCCACCTATGGGCCTACAGTGTAGAACAACGTGTGAGTATTATCATAATTGAATTCACTAGGCACGCAAGTGGAGAACAACAAAGGTCATTAACAAAGACTTCAAAATAAACTAGCTTTATATAGGGGAGACCGGGGCTATATGTTACAATTCCCACTTTTTTGTAAATTGGCTGTTCCTCAGCACCTGAGTTTTCCTAAGACCAAGGGGGTTTAGTACTTCATTATGTTACACACAGATTGGTCACAGTAGATTTTGTTAATAGTTAATGAATTTTGTGCAATATTGGTGTTAGGCAAGCTACTGGAATGTAACAAATAACCCCGATAAAGGGGTTACATGTTACATTCCCGGGGTTGCAATGTTACACAGGTAGAATTGACATTTTAACAGTAAATGTAAAGTGATTATTAAACAGGAACATCACTAACAATACAAAAGATTATTCAGAACTGATTAGGCCTATGTAAAGTCTGAAGTTCTTCAACAGTTGATGAAATAAAAACGACGAAAAATAAACTGAACTACTAGTTAAATCAGAAATCAGTTAAATGGGTCTACTTAAGCTTAGGCCTAGTCAGAGTCATAACAGTTGTGGCATACATAATAATCGTTTCCATCAGTGCAATTGTTGTGTGCCCATTCACCACATTCTAGGCATAGTACCCAGTCCTCATCGAACGATTCGCCGCAAAACAGGCAAACCGTTTTCTTAGATTTATTATAATTGTCGCTGTTTTTCGTAACTGAACTCTTTTTGCGGGTTTTCGGAGCAGATTATTCAAACATTAACCTAGTGCCCGTTTTCAATTACACGGTAGCCTACAGCTTATTCTTAATGACATAGAAATCAAGACTTGTTGGCCTACATAGGCCAATAAGTCAACAGCACAAGTTAATAATGCGGGGCTATATGTTACAAATGTAACATATAGCCCCCTAGGCACATCTTCGTAAACAACAAGCTTTTACACATACAACGGTCAAGCTACATCGCTACACCATGCCACCAACAAGCAGAATATGACAACCAAAGTACTAAAACTGGCCGCAGAAATAACAAAAATGCGCACTTACCTTTGAAAAAGATATCTGCTCAAAAAACGTTTATTTGCCCTAAATTGGTCACGCTGTCAAATATATCAACAGCTCCGCCATTATACCTGCAGGCCAACTGTGTGCATGCGCTAGAACATAGATATACACTACAAATAAGTAAACACCATAGATATATCGATATAACATATAACCCCATGTAACATATAGCCCCGGTCTCCCCTACATACGACGAACTGGTCAGCCGATCAGCCTACTATATCCACCGTAAAATCTGTCTTAACCCTCGAATGCCCAAGGGGGGGTCCGACCGGACCCCAGACCCGCTTTTCACTGATAACTTTAGAACGGCTACGAAATTGTAGAAATGCTTTTAGGACATCCTAAAGCATTCAATTGGGCTTCGTATGTTATATTTTGCGTGATTATACTACCACCCTGTAGCCCACAACCATAGCATATACCAAGGACACCCCCAAGATATGCGGCTGATGGTCATACAGGCATATAGTTTGCCAACCCAGATATAAATTATTTTAACGCACGTTATTGTGAAATACCGTATATCAGTCGATTGCAAATTGAATTTGGATTATAACAAGCCAAATCCCGTTAAAATATTCCATTCCTATACCCCACAACCATAGCATATACCAAGGACACCCCAAGATATGCGGCTGGTGGTCATACTGGCATATGGTTTACCAACCCAGAAATAAATTTTTAGCGCAAGTTATTGTAAAATACCATGTATCAGTCGAATGCAAATTGAATTTGGATTATAACAAGCCAAATCCCGTTAAAATATTCCAATCCTGTACCCCACAACCAGGAACAACTACATGCGTACAATTGAATACATGCGAAAAATCCCGAAATTGCAAAGAAGCTACATAAGAGTAGGCCCCTATTAAAGTTCAAATAAAGTTTCACCAGGTGGCGCTATTGTGAAATACCATATATCAGTCGATTGCAAATTGAATTTGGATTATAACAAGCCAAATCCCGTTAAAATATTCCAATCCGTTCTCCAGATATCACAATGAAAACATTGGGGTCCGGTCGGACACCCCCGTTGGGCATTCGTGTACCAAAAAATAGCTTGGGCACTCGAGGGTTAATGGAGTTTTGATTGAATATCCATTTAATTATCGGATAAGGTAACATTTGGAAAAATAAATTGTCAGTCAAATCGAAATGAAAGTTCAATAGATAGGCCTAACAGCCAGTAATTATTGAAGCATTATTAATTGATTTCTTATCTTCAGACAACGTCGACGGATCCATTTTAAGATTCAGCGTATAATTTAAATAGAGGATTTCTAACTCAATAATCGTAATCGTAATCGTAATCTCCAAACTTCTAAAGCGCCACTCAAAGGCCAAGCGCAGGACACCAGCCTATACACGAGCGCTACGTCAGATCAGAGGGGGTTTCCAGAGAGTAGTCCAAAAGAGGTCCAAGTCCGATTTCCAGGAGGCCAAACCAAATCAAAGGAGGTTTCCAGAGAGTAGTCCAAAAGAGCTAGGTTCAGGTCCAATTTCCAGGGTACCAGATGAGGGGTTTCCTGAGAGTGGTCCAAAAGAGGTCCAAGTCCGATTTCCAGGAGGCCAAACCAAATCAAAGGGGGTATCCAGAGAGTAGTCCAAAAGAGGTCCAAGTCCGATTTCCAGGGTACCAGATCAGGGGGTTTCCAGAGAGTGGTCCAAAAGAGGTCAAAGTCTGATTTCCAGGAGGCCAAACCAAATCAAAGGGGGTTCCAGAGAGTAGTGCAAAAGAGGTCCAAGTCCGATTTCCAGGGTACCAGATCAAGAGAGGCAGAGTAGCTGTCAAGGCGGGTGTCGTTTACGGCGAGAAGAATTGGAAGGCGGAGGATCAGATGAGTCATGGTAGGAGTATTTGAAAAGGTGAGACTTCAGTTTTGAGTGGAAAGCCAGGGGGTGATAGATAGAGGAACAAGAGGAGGAGGATGAAGGACGGGTTGCAATGATGATGGAGGCACTGAGAAACTGCGGAATTCAGGGGGAGATCATTCCAGAGGCGTGGTTCTCATCTTGCGTTTTCTTCGTATCTAATATTTTAATATTAAAACACATACTTTGTATAGAAGCCAAGATACGTGTTAAGTACTTACAAACTTGTTTGAATTAAAATCGTTTATTTGTGTAGGCCATTATTTAACTTCTGATTTTTGGTTGCAGGACAGCTTCGCAACTGAATTTAACACCTCCTGTTCTCGATATAAACTCCCTAGTGATGTAATGTTTAACACAAATAATGACGACGTCACTAATATCAGCGACGTACTGTTTTAGGTAATGTTACAAGTCTACTTTTAAAAATTAATTCATCTTATCTGTTCGATTATCAAGTAAGTTTTCACAGATTTATCAAATTTTTTCAGTACAATGTGTCTTTATAATAATCAGTTTAAAGATTTAAAAGTTGCGGTCCCAAATCCAATATTGTGGCGCTTGCCTATCCGTCGTTCATAATTTTCGTCAGGGTGTAGACTGCGCAAGGGATGTCCCCCTATTTTCCTTCTCTTTATCAAACATTTCAACGCATTTTACATGTGTGAGATATCGCAGTAACCAATAACGATCACCCAGATATCTTCCCTCAAACAAGCAGGCTGCCTCCAAGCAATACATAAACAGCATAGGACATTTGTGTATTATTTACACCAACAGTATATTAAGATGAGTGCTGTGAGTAGAGTGGTCTTTGCTATTTTATCAGATCGACTATGTTCTAAGGACGTACCCGGTATCCCATTTGGACCCCATCTGACATCCATTTAGAAAGATCGACTTCGGCACATCACTTCGCTTTCTGTTGTCTGCAAGACGAGTGAGTTAGATTTCGGAAATGGCGGTTAAAACATGTTCTGAGCACAGTGGCGTCTACCAATTGGGTTGGAGGGTTGAGAGAAAGACCTCCAACGCTTGCAAGAAGTGGGGGGGGGGGTCAGAACACAGTCTTGATAAAATAAAGATAAGATAAGAATATTCTTTGTTCAACTAATTGCTATCCGCATTTTGGTGTACAACCATTATAGGCCCACATCTTTCCGCTAACCGTATACGTCTTTCTGCTACCCACAACAGCTCTAATCTAGGTCTAATATATTTATATACACAGACGCATATGCATTATATATGTTCTAAACAGTCTTTATATATATATATATATTATATATATATATATATATATATATATTATAACTTCTTATTTCAGTTCAAAATTAGAAATCGGACGCTCCAGGTGATCACCTGGCAGGTCATTCGAGAACACATCCTGGACAGAGACTATACAAATGTCAGTTATGTGAAAAATCATAGAAAAATAGATAGGATCACAGTGCATATGAAAAGACACACGAGAACCCATACTGGCGAGAAACCATACAGGTGGCAGCTATGTCAGAAATCATTTGCTAAAGAGTGTCATCTGAAAAGACACACGAGAACCCATACTGGCGAGAAACCATACAGGTGCCAGCTATGTCAGAAATCATTTGCTCACGATAGTACTCTGAAAATACACACGAGAACCCATACTGGCGAAAAACCATACAGATGCCAGCTATGTCAGAAATCATTTGCTAGAGACAGTATTCTGAAAATGCACACGAGAATCCATACTGGCGAAAAACCATACGGGTGCCCACTATGTCAGAAATCATTTTCTAAAGATAGTAATCTGAAAATACACACGAGAACACATACTGGCGATAAACCATACGGGTGCCAGTTTTGTCAGAAATCGTATTCTCAAGGTATTCATCTGAAAACGCATATGAGAACTCATACTGGAGAGAAGCCATACAAGTGCCAGTTATGTCAGAAATCATTTGCTCAAGATAGTAATCTGAAAATACACACGAGAACCCATACTGGTGAAAAACCACACAGGTGTCAGTTATGCCAGAAATCATTTGCTCGAGGTAGTCATCTGAAAAGGCATATGAGAACTCATACTGGAGAGAAGCCATACAAGTGCCTGTTATGTCAGAAATCAGTTGCTGTCTTGACGTTGCATATGAGAACCCATACTGGTGAAAAACCATACAAGTGCCAGATATGTCAGAAATCATTTTCGCGTGATCTTAAGATTCATATGAGAACCCATACAGGAGATACACCATACATATGTGAGATTTGCAGTAAAAGATTCGCAACAGTTCGAAATCTAAATAGACACAGAAGAAGAATTCAAGCGACTGAGAAGCAACACACAAGTGATAAACCCTTTAGCAAGAGCAGTTCTTCAACCAAGCATTTGAAGCTTCATTCAGAGATACAATCACAGGATCTTATGCAAAGTCCAGCAACTGCTAAACTATCTGATCGATTCACTACAATTAGTAATGCAGGCTTTATTGGACAACCAAATGAACAGTTGATAAGTTGCATGAATCTTGATTCTAATGACATTGTTGGTCATCTACCGAAACTTATTCGTGGAGAATGTCTTCGTAGTCACAAATTCAAATCACTTCAGAATTCACAACCCTTTCTGACAAAATCTTTTGGATGTGGTATATGTGATGAAATGTTTGAAATAGAAGAGGATTTTCTAATGCATTGTTCTTGTCATGGCTTTTCTCCATCCGACGACTTATTCCTTGACATGTGCCGAATTACAAATCCCCAGAGTTAAACATTGAAGGAAGACTGAGGCACTTAATTGTGATTTGAGATACATATGAAAGATAACATAAAAGTACCAGGTTACATCAGTACGTAAATACAAACTGTTTCATCTTAATTTGAGTAATAGACATTAATTATTCTGTTTTATGGTATCCTCGTGGTCCTTTTTATGTGCCCAATGTTCTAAGATAACAAGTTTCAGGCCAAATATGTGAAAAAGTAAGAGTACATTGTTATGAAATAGGAATTATCTTTTAGTTACGAGAACGCAATGAAGTGTTTGGTTCTGGATTCCTCTTTTGACCGTTAAGTCTTGCATTTAGTTGAATAACTTCTCTGGTGGATAAGCAGTTTATAATAGAGCTGTTAGCTTTGCATTACTTTAGGAGATTTTGTTTAGACTGTTGGTTTTCTTGATATTTTCAGCCACAAAATTTTCATTAAGTCCTGGTGTTAGATTTTGTAATCTAGTTTATCATTTATCGGGAGTAGTTGCTGCTTTGTTGTTTTGATGATTTCATGATTCATTTAATTCTATTCTTAGCCTCTAAGTAGGCTGCATGTTATAAATTGCACATAGGCCTACTTATATTTCCGTGCATAGAGTCGTTGAAACACTGAAGTGTATTTCACTCATTTCGCAAACACTGGTGTGTACTCATGTACTTCATATTGATCTCTATCATAAAATTTTAATTTGTTCAAGAATTTGTTTAGCCCACTTCAAGAGGAAATAATCATAGAAGGTCCGGACTTGAGAACTCTAATCTACAGTGAAATAGAATAGTTTTAAAGCGCTTACAGGAATAGGTCCAGGAACTCATATCTGTCGCAGGTTGCCTAACTTATTTTAGAAGGATGGATCGACTACAGCGAACATTCTTTGCTGGAAGATGGAACGTTTGGCCAGGTGAACAACCTGGCATTCGGCAGTATAGCTCCATAAGATAAGATGGAGCACACCTTGCAAAACCAGTGAGAATTGTACAAAAAGACCAGGGGTTAGACTTTGATGAGTTTGATCCATGTGGACTTGAATATTTTATCCGTATTTTCAAACTAAGAAAATGCAACGATACAATACAAAGCTTAGACTCCTTAAAGTGATGATACATGTATCACCAAATTTATTAGTATACCATTCACATGGTCACAAATCTCAAAGTGATTTGTGAAAGAAAATGCTTAAATATATGCACAATATAATCACACTAGCCCAACTGAAGGGGTTGAAGGACTGTGGGGTTAAAGCCCCAAACCTTCTGACAATTCTCACCCTGTGCAAGACTACGCATAAGTATTAACATCCCGAACTCAATGTGTCTGTATAAGCAGTGTAGTTCCTCCCACAAGAAACTGCTATATAGGGCAAACTTAGGTAAGCCAAACGTCAATATTATAAGAAACATTGATGCGCGACTGAGGTCTGCACAAATGGCATGTTCATAGTCTCTATCATAAGCGTATGATCTAATGCAATGTAATGTTACAAAACAGTCACCTATACAGCCTTTCACGTATTTCCCAAAAGCTTTACTTGCATGGCTATATAAGGGAAACACAAAATGTGTTGAGTTGAATCTCTTGAAACAGTTTGTACATTTAAAGGAATATTATTACAAGATGCACGATTAAGCCCGACGAGTTATCAACGATGAGTGGAAGCTGTAAATCACTCCGCTGAACTGCAGTGACAATCGTCGCGAACTTTGCAAATTGGATCATCTTGAATAGAAACCGCTTCTCCGCAGAAAGCCAACTGGTACGTTTCTCGCATGTATTCTGATATTTTTAAGTCAGATAAACCAAAAGTCACCCTTTGTGGGGTCGTTAAGCAATAGACTTTGTTTAATTCTGACTGACATTGGAGAAATTAGAAACGCATTAAATTAAACCGGAGTGTGAGTTCCAGAACTTCAAACCAGCCAGCGAAAACGCCTGGGAGGCCAACGCTATTCTGGAGCAATACACAATACTAAAGAAAATGAAACTATTGATGAATGCCTAAAGCAACTCATTTTTCGAGTTTCGAAAGCTAACTTAATATTCAAACAGTCCACAAAACTTAGCGAGGGTATTTTTTAAAACTCCAAAATACGAGCAATAATCAACGATACTTAAATCATTGAATTGTCACCCATAGACAGACAGCGACAGAGACAGTGAGGGATAGAGAGAAAGAGAGAGTGAGTTAGAGTAACAGAGAGACAGAGACAGAGAGAGAACGAAAGAGAGAGAGAGAGAGAGAGAGAGAGAGAGAGAGAGAGAGAGAGAGAGAGAGAGAGAGAGAGAGAGAGAGAGAGAGGATCCCATTCTGTTGTTTCTGCTATTCGCGTGTATATCAGTTGATAATCTTGTCGAAGTTGAAACAGTCTGTTCTCTCTTCATCAGCACAAACTGTCATTGTCCCAGTAGCAACTAAGGCAATCTAAATCAAATTCGCGTCCGAAATCGAATAAACTTTTAAAGTTACGTATACGAAAAGATAAATAAAAATGTTTTATTATGAAGCAAAGTATAAAAAGTATAAAATGTCCCGGAAAAAGATGTTCTTGAGACAACCTAGAACAGTGTGATTCTCGTTAACGTTAACGATAACGAAAATGTTCGTTAACGAACAAAAAACGATTTCGTTAACGATAACTATAACTATAACTAAAAAATATCATTAACTATAACTATAACTATAACGAAAATAACACTAACTAAAATTCATTGCTATTTTCGTTAATACGAATAAAAAAGTGCAATATCAACTAACGTGAGAACGTGAAAATACACCCGTTAACGAAAGCAAAATGATTCCGATGTTCGCCTTGGATGTCTGTGAATATGGAGCGCTGTGTATAATTCATGAAGCTGAATGCACCCATTCGTCAAAGCTCTAAGCAAGTTATTGTGTAACACGTCTTCATAATTCAGTGTGATTTTCATTAACGATAACGGTAACGAAAATGTTTTCGTTAACGAAAGCAAAATGATTTCGTTAACGATGACTATAACTGTAACTAAAAAATAATATTAACTATAACTGTAACTATAACTAAAATGAAAAACCATTAACTATAACTGTAACTAAAATAAAATCTGTAAGGAGAATCACACTGACCTAGAATCAGCAGTGATATGAAATGCTACCACCTACACTTTTCTTATCTTTTGCATGCAATGGTGGGTAGCCCATACCTCCTCTAGTCGCCTGATATTCCCACCTAGGTCTTACAGTGTAGACTAACGCGTGAGTATAATCATTTCATAAATTGAATTCAGTAGGCGCGCAAGTGGAGAACAAGAAAGGTAGTTAACTAAGACTTTAAAATTAATTGGATTCATATCCAAACGACGAACTGACAGGATGTTAGCCGATCGGCCTGTTATATCTACCGTAAAGTCTGTCTTAATGATTTTTTAATTTCCGACTTGTGAGTTGACCAATCATTTAAGTAATATAGTAATATTCGGATAAGATAAAATTTTGAAAAATAAATTGTCATCAAATGGAAATAAAAGGTCAAATAGGCATAACAGCCATCAGTTAATGTTTTAATGATTAATTGATTTCGTATCTTCAGACAACGTCAACGGATCCGTTTTTAGATTCAGCGCAGTATTTAAATGAAGGATTTCAAATTATGTGGAATAAGTCAGACACGTGGCTTTAAACACACGCTTTATATAGAAGCGATGATACGTGTTAAATACTTACAAACTGTCTGAATTAAAATCGCTTGTTTAGCACCGGTATTATTTAACTTCTGCTTTTTAGTTGCTAGAGATCATTGCATCTGAATTTAACAACTCCTGTAAATAAAATTTACTCCCTAGTGACGTAATGATCACAAATAATGACGACGTCACCAATATCAGGGACATTTTTATCTTCAAACAGTTTCAAAGGATCCGTGTTAAGATTCAGCGTAGTATTTGAATAAACTCTATTAGTCTACTTTTTAGAAATTAATTAATCTTAGCTGTTCGATTATCAGTAAGTTTTCGCAGATTTGTCAATTTTTCCGAAGAATGTGTCTTTATAATAATCAGCTTGAAGATTTAAAAAATGCGGACTCCACTCCATTGTGTTATGGCGCTTACCTATCTGTTCATAATTTTCGTCAATGTGTAGACCTACGTAAGGGTAGTACTAGTCTCCCTGTATTCCTTCTCTTTATCAAACATTTCAACGCACTTTACATGTGTGAGATAGGGCAGAAACCAATAACGATTACCCAGATATCTTCGTTAAAACAAGCAGTCTGCCTCCAAACAATACATATGCGGTATAGGATATTTTGCGTATTATTTACACCGGTTTACGTTAATAACCGCGATCACAAAACCGCGATCCTCAAAAGCGCGATCTTCAAAACCGCGATCCTCAAAACCGCGACCGTCTCAAAACCGCGATAATCAAAACCGCGATTTTAAACATTTAGAAACACAACAAAAGTTTAGATCTAATTTTAAATATGAGATATAATAAATGAAATTTTAATCTAAGAATAAAGTGTAAATGTCTTGTAATGTAAGCCTAATGTAATGTAAGTCAAATGTTTCAAAGTGTAGGCCCTATGTGAAACATTAAACTTGTAGGCCTATCATAGTCAAATGTCTCAGAGTGTAGGCCCTATGTCAAACGTTAAACCTGAAGGCTTAGATCATGTGCAATGCCTCGAAGATAATCTAAAATTTGCCGATTGTCTGTCTTTGAAGTACTTAAGTTTTTTGATGCCGGTCGGCGTCGCTAAGCTCTTTAAAGTTAACTTTTTACAATTTGTTTACTAATCGCTCTTTTGATAATCGCGGTTTTCGCTCGTTTAAGGCAATTTGCCGTTACTAATCGCGGTTTTGATTATCGCGGTTTTGAGACGGTCGCGGTTTTGTGGATCGCGCTTTTGAAGATCGCGCTTTTGAGGATCGCGGTTTTGTGATCGCGGTTATTAACGTAGACCTTTACACCAACAGTGTCTTAAGAGCAGTGCTGTGAGTAGAGTGGGATCAACGTCTTTGCTATTTTTTACCAGATCGAGTATATACTAAGGATGTATCCCATTTGGTCCCCATCTGACCTCCATTGAGAAAGATCGACTTCGGCACATCACTTCGCTTTCTGTTGTCTGCAAGACGAGTGAGTTAGATTTCGGAAATGGCGGTTAAAACACGTCCTGAGCACAGTGGCGTCTACCAATTGGGTTGGAGGGTTGGGAGAACGATCTCCCCCGCTTGCCAGAAGTGAGGGTGAAGGGTTAGAACACAGTTTTAATTAACATTTATACTACAATAACTTCTTATTTCAGTCTTTAGCTTGTAGTAACTTTTATGTTTGACCATGTGTCATGCTTGCTGATGTATATAATAAATTAATTTACAGTTCTGAGTGACTTCCGAGCCTCATGTATAAGTCAACCACAGTGGTGTTGTTTGTTCCCCCATTCCAGACGGGGTTAGATGCCAGAAGTGTGTTTGTGGCGCGTTGTACTGGAATGGGTGGTCTTATCAGATGGGTTTATTCGTGTAAAGGCTGCTGAAGAAAGTGGCCAATTGAAGCGCTGGATAGAATAGAAAAGCACTGAAAGAAGAAAGGAATCTTCTATATTTTAAACATATTACTACTGAGGTATTGCTATTCTTCATTTTGACAGGTGCATGCATCAAGCTGTTCTCTTTAGCAAGTACATCAAGAAGACGACCAACGTTGTTGGAACTTCAATGTGAGTTGTTAAACTAGATCTGCATCTCAGTGATCTTCATCGAAAACATTTCAGTGGATTTATTTGAATGCAGAGTTCTTTCATGATCGTCAAACATTTTACTGTCAGGTAGCATCGCTACTGAACAATAAGACAATGGCGTGATATTCTAAAGACAGCCACACTGGTTCAAACATTTGCTGCCAAAGATAATTGTTTTTATGTGTGATTAATTTCTTACTACACCCTGACAGAGGATATTTACACAGAATACTGCTTTGAGCTCCATACCAAAACTAGCGCTAAAGAAAGGCCACACAAATTCCAATTACGTCAACTTTCACAATCTGTTGATATGGAGAGGCATGCCAGAACCCATACTAGATCAAAACCATTTAAGTATTTCTTGCATCAGAAATCGGACGCTCAAGGTAATCATCTGGCAGTTCATACGAGAACCCATCCTGGAGAGAGACCATACAAATTTCAATTATGTGAGAAATCATAGAAAACAGTAGATCGGATGACGGTGCATATGGAAACCGATACTGATAAAAAACCATACAGCTGCCAGCTATGTCAGAAGTCATTTGCTTGTGATAGTAAGCTGAAAAGACACACGAGAACCCATACTGGCGAAAAACCATACAGGTGCCACCTATGTCAGAAATCATTTGCTCAAGTTAGTAATCTGAAAATGCACACGAGAACCCATACTGGCGAAACACCATACAGGTGCCAGCTATGTCAGAAATCATTTGCTAAAGATAGTAATCTGAAAATACACACGAGAACCCATACTTACGATAAACCATACAGGTGCCAGCTATGTCAGAAATCATTTGCTCAAGTTAGTAATCTGAAAATGCACACGAGAACCCATACTGGCGAAACACCATACAGGTGCCAGCTATGTCAGAAATCATTTGCTAAAGATAGTAATCTGAAAATACACACGAGAACCCATACTGGCGAAACACCATACAGGTGCCAGCTATGTCAGAAATCATTTGCTCAAGTTAGTAATCTGAAAATGCACACGAGAACCCATACTGGCGAAACACCATACAGGTGCCAGCTATGTCAGAAATCATTTGCTAAAGATAGTAATCTGAAAATGCACACGAGAACCCATACTGGCGAGAAACCATACAGGTGCCAGCTATGTCATAAATCATTTACTCAAGAGAGTAGTCTGAAAATACACAAGAGAACCCATACTGGCGAAAAACCATACAGGTGCCAGCTGTGTCAGAAATCATTTGCTAAAGACAGTAATCTGACAATACACAGGAGAATTCATACTGGCGAAAAACCATACAGGTGCCAGCTTTGTCAGAAATCATTTGCTAGAAATAGCAGGCTGCAAATGCACACGAAAACCCATACTGGCGAAAAACCATACAGTTGTCAGTTATGCCGGAAATCATTTGTTCAAGGTATTCATCTGAAAAGGCATATGAGAACTCATACTGGAGAGAAGCGATTCAAATGCCTGTTATGTCAGAAATCAGTTGCTGTCTTGACGGTGCATATGAGAACCCATACTGGCGAAAAGCCATATAGGTGCCAGTTATGTCAGAAATCATTTTCGAGCAATCTTAAGATTCATATGAGATCCCATACAGGAGAAGCACCATACATATGTGAGATATGTAGTAAAGGATTCCCATCACTTGAAAGTCTAAAGAAACACAGAAGAACTCATGCGACTGAGAAGCAACACACAGGTGAAATACCTTATAACAAGAGCAGTTCTTCAACCAAGCAGTTAATGCGTTATGCAGATATAAAATCACAGGATCTTATATTGGAAAGTCCAGCAACTGCTAACCTATCTGATCGATTCACTACATTTAGTAATGCAGGCTTTATTGATCAACGAGGTGAAGACTTGATAATTAGGATGAGTCTTGATTCTAATGACACTGTTTTTCATCTACCGAAAGTTATTCGTGAAGAATGTCTTCGTAGTCACAAATTCAAATCACCTAAGAATGAAAAACCGTTTCTGGCAAAATCTTTTGGATGTGGTATATGTGATGTAATGTTTGAAACAGAAATGGAATTTCTAGACCATTGTTCTAGTCAATGCGAATTACCTGAGAATGCACATCCGCTTCTGGCAAAATCTTTTGGATGTGGTACATGTGATGTAATGTTTGAAACAGAAAAGGAATTTCTAGAGCATTGTTCTAGTCATGGCTTTTCTCCATCCGACGACTTATTTCTTGACCTGTGCCGAATTGCAATTCCCAAACTTCAACACTGAAGAAAGAGTGAGACACTTTTTGTGATTTGAGATACATACGAACGATAAAATAAAAGTGCCATGTTAAATGAGTATGTAAACACATACTGTGTCATTTTAAGTTGAGAAATAGACATTGAATATTCTGTTTTATGGTGTCCTCGTAGTACTTTTTATGTGCCCATTCGTCTAAGGTGCCAAGTTTCATGTCACATAATTGAAAAAGTAGGAGTACATTGTTTCAGGTTATGAAATAGGAATTATCTATTAGTTAAGAAAGACGCAATGAAGTGTTTGGTTCTGGTTTCCACTTTTGACAACATGAACGTTAAGTCTTGAATTTAACAGCATGACTCTTCAGTGGGAAAAGCACTTGATGGAGCTGTTAGCTTTGCATTACTTTCTGAGATTTTGCTTTAGGCTGTTGTTTTTCTTGGTGTTTTCAGCAATAAAATTGGTTAGCTTTTTAACTTTCATTGAGTTCTGGTGTTATAGCTTGTTATTATTATAGCAGTTAAAATATATGGAATCTAGTTTATCATTTACAATACGGAGTAGTTGGTACTTTGTTGTTCTGTCGATCTCACGATTCATTTGATTCTACTCTTAGCCTCCCAGTAGGCTGCTTGTCCTTAATTGCACATACGTATAGAGTAATTGAAACACTGAAATGTATTTAACTCATTTCGCATACACTGACATGTACCTATGTACTTCACATTGATCTCTGTCATCAAATTTGAACTTGTTTCAAGAATTTGTTTAGCCCACTTCAAGAGGAAATAAGCAGTGAAAGTCTGGGCTTGAGAACTCTAATCTACAATGAAATAGAATAGCTTCAAAGCGCCTACAGGAATAGGTCCAGGAACTCGTATCTGTCGCAGGTTGCTTTTAATAACTTATTTATGAAGATGGATCGACCACAGAGAAGGTTCTTTGCTATAAGATGAAACGTTTGGCCAGGGAAAGAACCTCATGTTCGGAAGGAGAGCGAAGAAATCTGCAGCCATGGATGGAAGAAACTGTATAGCTCCATAAGATAAGATGGAGCACACCTTGCAAGACTACGCATAAGCATTAACATCCAGAACTCAATGAGTCTCTGTATATCTAGTGTAGTTCCTCCCACATGAAACTGCCCTAGGGCTATTCGCAAACTGAGGTAAGACAAACGTCAATATGCACACATGGCATTGTCATAGTCTATATGTTAGTCGCTTGGATGCGCACTGCTACTGCCCAGTCCCGTAGTTTTGCGGTTGTGGGCCCTTCCAGTTGGAACAGCTTCCCTCAGGGCTTTAGACTTGTCCTCCTCTCTCTGTCTCCTGCCCAGTCTCGCAAGCGCCTGAAAACATTTCTCTTTGTCAGTGAAGACACTGACACGGGTCGGGAGCGCCTCTGTTTATGAGTGGCGCTATATAAATCCTCGATTACAATTACAATTACAATTACAATATCATACGTGTATGTTCTAATTCAATGTAATGTTACATAGAAGTCACCTGTAGCCTTTCACTTACCTCCTAAAAGCTCTGCTTGCATGACATTTTAAGGGAAACAGTATGTACCTTTGAAGGAATATTATTACAAGATGCACGATTAAGCCTGGCGAGTTATCAGCGATGAGTGGAAGCTATAGATCATTCGGCTGAATTGCAGTGCCAATTGTCGCCAACTGTGCAAATTGGAGTATCTTTAATAGAAACTGCTTTTCCGCAGAAAGCCAGTGAAGCGTTTCTCGCATGTATTCTCATATATTCGAGTATATTGCCTGGCCACTACTCCGATGACTGTCTGTCTGGTCCTGAACTCTGCCGTCGGAATCTAGTGTCGAGCGTAGCACTGTTATCAAATGCATTAAACCATCAATCGGTCGCATCAAGTAAAGTCTTAGTCAGAGAGTCACTGTTCACTAGAAAAACCAGTTAGAAATGTGTAAATCAGATAAACCAAAAGTCACTCTACGTTTGGTAAGCAACTGAAACAGAATTGGTTTTGTTTAGTTCTGACTGACATTGGAGAACTGACACAACGCATTAAACTAAGCAGTGAATTCCAATGCTTCAAACTAACCGTCGAAAACGCCTGAGAGGCCAACGCTATTTTGGTGCAACACACAAAACAAACGAAAATGAAACTATTGATGACTGCATGCTGCAACTCGTTTCTCGAGTTTCGAAAGCTAACTTAAATTCAAGCAGTTCACAAAAACTTAGCCAGAGATTTAATTAAAACTCCAAAATACGAGTAATAATCAACGATACTTAGGCGTAAATCATTGAATTGTCTACCCATAGACAGACAGGGACACAGAGAGAGAAAGAGAGAGAGTGAGCTAGACAGAGAGAGAGTGTGTGTGAGTTAGAGTTACAGAGAGAGACAGACAGACAGACAGACAGAGACAGAGACAGACAGACAGAGAGAGACATAGAGACAGAGAGAGAGGGAGAGACAGAGAGAGAGAGAGAGAGAGAGAGAGAGAGAGAGAGAGAGAGAGAGAGAGAGAGAGAGACACACACACACACACACACACACACAGACAGACACAGAGACAGAGAGAGACACAGAGACAGAGACAGAGAGACACAGAGACAGAGACAGAGAGAGAATCCCATTCTGTTGTTTCTGTTATTCGTGTCTGCATCAGTTGATAATCATTTCGAAGATGAAACACTTTGTTCTCTCTTCATCGGCGCAAACTGTCATGGTCCCAGTAGCAAATAAGGCAATCTAAAACAAATGTGCGTCCGAAACCAAATAACTGTTAAAGTAACGTACGTAAAAGATAAATAAAAATGTTGTGTTAAGAAGCCAAGTATGAAAATCCCCCAAAAAGACGTTCCCGAGACAACCCAGAATCAGCACTAGTAGGCCTAGGGGCCCTATAAAATGCTACTACGTAGGCCTACACGTTTCTTATCGTTTGCATGCAAGGGTGGGTAGCCAATCCCTCCTCTCGTCGCCTGATATTCCCATCTAGGTCCTACAGTGTAGATTAACGCGTGAGTATAATCATATCATAATTGAATTCAGTAGGCGCGCAAGTGGAGAACAAGAAAGGTAGTTAACAAAGACTTCAAAATAAATTGGCTTCATATCCATGCGACGAACTGACGATCGGCCTACTATATCTACCGTAAAGTCTGTCTCAACGAATTTTTTCAGACTTGTGAGTTGACCATCCACTTAGGTTATATTCGGATAAGATAAAATTTGGAAAAATTGATTGTCATCAAATCGAAATAAAACTTCAATAGATTTCAACAGCCATCAATTAATGTTTTAGTGATTAATTGCTTTCTTATCTTCAGACAACGTCAACGGATCCGTTTTAAGATTCAGCGTAGTATTTAAATAGAGGATTTCAAATTATATGGGATAAGACCGAGACGTGGTTCTTTTGCGTTTTCTTCTTCCTATCCCGTATTTTTAATAGTCAAACGCAGGCTTTGTAAAGAGGCTCTGATACGTGTTAAATACTTACGAACTTGTTTGAATTAAAATCTCTTGTTTAGCACTTTAACCACAGTATAAATAATTATACTGTGCTTTAACCTCTAATATCGCAATTTAACACCTCCTGTACACGATATAAACTCCTTAGTGATGTAATGAGCACAAATAATGTTGACGTCACTAATATCAGCGACATACTCTTATTTGGTTATGTTCCAAGTCTATTTAAAAAAATTAATTCATCTTAACTGTCCAATTATCAAGTAAGTTTTCGCAGATTTGTCAGTTCTTCAAGAGAATGTGTCTTTAAAAATAATCAGTTTAAAGATTTCAAAGTTGCGGACCAATATTGTGGCGCTTGCCTAGCCATCGTTCGTAATTTTCGTTAATGTGTAGCCCTACGTAGGGGTAGTCTCCATAATATAATTATTACTTCTCTTTATAAAACATTTCAACGCATTTTACATGTGTGAGATATCGCTATCGATGGGTTTCTATCTGGAATGTATTTTGAAGTTTTCATTTCAAATGTTTTTTCTACCTTAAATTTTGGCTTCACGTGTTTCTTCAATTCTACGTATAAAATTCGTCAGTAAGCTATACGGCTTGACTTTCGCACTATCGCGGGCGCTTACCTAATATTTATGTTTCAACATCTGTTCTTGAAACGTTTGGGCTATCAGTAGATGTGTAGATTGTGCGCGCGTTCGGGCTATTGCTATCGAGCAACTTTACGAGACGTTGCTTTGCACAGATCAATGATTTATGATCAATGATTTACTCTTGCTCTAATATAATTAATCAATGGCTGCTCGTATATAATTAGTCAGTGACTCCTTTAGTGACTCTGCATATAAACCGTAAGGCATAAAAATTCTTTTAATTAATGGAATGATTTACTGCAGTTCTAGTATAATTAGTCAATAACTTCTCTACTCTGCAGATGAACAATTTAAAAAACCAATAGGATCGTTAGCTTGCTCTTACCGAGTACTCTGTAAAATAATGTGCATCTAGCAATTGGTAGAATCAAAGATATACTTACTTACTTACTTACAATCCGTCTAGCCGTACTGCTTCAGGAAGTCTTAACCGCATAATCAATTCTTTATTGTTCATTCTTAAAGCAAAACTAACATTAGATGTAGAATAGGTTCCATTGCCGAAATATAGAATTCCGTATTACCCACTAAATAACACACTTGATTGTTTTGAGTCGCCTGACGGCATCTAAAAAAATAGACCAAATCTTTGCATAGAAAATGCATTTCTGCTTGTGAATCTTTTGCACAATCTGTCGATCGCAACACAACATGTCGCTCTATTTTTCACTCAATCCATTCTGGAAAATTATGACCATGCGTAAGTAAAGAAGGTTCACTTTAAGTCGCGTGAATATATGAGTAGATCTTAGGAAAATACTCAGATGCAGCTGCCCGGATGAGTGCTCCACTGAGGCTAATGCAACTCATTGAGTCATTTTTAATGTCCACTTCTACGAAGCTGCGCATCAAGGTCGATCTGCCAGGGAACGTCTACAGCAGCCTCCCAACCTCGCAGTATACCAACAAGAAATTGCAAATTTGGAAAGTATTTAGGGAGAAGTTTGTGAGCAAAGTACTTTTCGGACTTGGATGTCGTGCGACGCCTGCAGTAAATAATAACGGTCACCTTAAAACAAGCAGGCTCCTTTAACACATTCGTAATTCATAGCTTGCCCAATGAGAGTGCTGCTAATATATTTGGAGTGTAATGTCTAAGTCTTCGTATTGAAAATCTTTCAGAAAATGAGGACATTCGGTCAATAGATGTCACTAGACCCAGCCATGAATTGATCGATTATTACTTTGTTGGTGAGATTTAAACAGGGCAAACACAAAATAATTAAATTAAATCACTTACTGAAACTGCGCGATGTCACAACTACGTGTACTAACTCTTCATTCAACTCTGGAGGGAAAACATTCTGGTCTTAATGCAAAAAAAACAATTCGCCTTCTTTTACGAGCAACAAAGAAACAAACTTCTATATATTAAAACATATTACTACTGAGGTGTTGCTATTCTTCATTTTAATAGGTGCATGCATGAAGTTGTTCTCTTCAGCAAGTGCATCAAGAAGAAGACCAACATTGTTGGAACTTCAGTGTGAGTCGTAAAATATAGATCTGCATCTTACTGATCATCATCGAGAACATTTCAGTGGATTTATTAGAATGCAGAGTTCTTTCATGATCGTCAACCATTTCATTGTCAGATAGCGTCACTACTGAACAATAAGACAATGGCGTGATATTCTAAAGACAGCCACACTGGTTTAAACATTTGGTCCCAAAGATAATTGCTTGTATGTGTGATTAATTTCTTGCTACATTCGAAGAGGAACTATTACTGACCCATGACACAAGACTCGAACTTTTAAGCATCTCAAACGCAGTACGAAAGGCGAGCATCGTAAATGTCAGTTACTGCAAATTGCTGATGTTGGGAAGATTAGCAGGAGTGACAACTGCACTTTCATCAATCAACCCTGACAGAAGGTATTTACACAGAACATTGCTTGAAATGAATGCCAAAACTAGTGCTAAAGAAACGCCCCAAAAATCCCAATTATGTCAAGTTCCACAACCTGTTCATATGGAGAGGCATGCAAGGACCCATACTGGAGCAAAACCAGTTAACTATTTCTTACAGCAGAAATCGGACGTAAAAAGTGATCGCCTGGCAGTTCATACGAGAACCCATCCTGGAGAGAGACCAAACAAATGTCACTTTTACGAGAAATCATATAAAGGAGTACATACGATTACGGTGCATATGAGAACCCATACTAGCGAAAAATCTTACAGGTGCCAGCTATGTCAGAAATCATTTGCTCATGATAGTAATCTGAAAATACACACGAGAACCCATACTGGCGAAAAACCATACAGGTGCCAGCTATGTCAAAAATCATTTGCTCATAATAGTAATCTGAAAATACACGCGAGAACCCATACTGGCGAAAAACCATACAGGTGCCAGCTATGTCAAAAATCATTTGCTACAGATAGTCATCTGAAAATGCACACGAGAATCCATACTGGTGAAAAGCCATACAGGTGCCAGCTATGTCAGAAATCATTTGCTACAGATAGTAATCTGAAAATACACACGAGAACCCATACTGGCGAAAAACCATACAGGTGCCAGCTATGTCAGAAATCATTTGCTCATGATCGTTATCTGAAAATACATACGAGAAGCCATACCGGTGAAAAACAATTCAGGTGCCAGCTGTGTCAGAAATCATTTGCTGAAGCTAGTAATCTGAAAATACACACGAGAACCCATACTGGCGAGAAACCATACCGCTGCCAGCTATGTCAGAAATCGTTTAGTTCTTATGGTGATCTGAAAAGACACACGAGAACCCATACTGGTGAAAAACCATATAGGTGTCAGTTATGTAAGAAATCATTTGCTCAAAGTAGTAATCTGAAAACACATCTGAGAACCCATACTGGGGAAAAACGATACAAGTGTCCTTTATGTCAGAAATCAGTTGCTGTCTTGACGGTGCATATGAGAACCCATACTGCAGAAAAACCATACAAGTGTCAGATATGTCAGAAATCATTTTCACGTGATCTTAAGATTCATATGAGAACCCATACAGGAGATAAACCATATATATGTAAAATTTGTAGTAAAGGATTCACAACACTTGAAAGTCTAAAGAGACACAGAAGAACTCATGCGACTGAGAAGCTACACGCAAATGAAAAACCTTACGACAAGAGCAGTTCTTCAACCAATCAGTTTCAGCTTCAAGCAGAGATACAATCACAGGATCTTATGCTAAGTCCAGTAATTGCTGACCTATCTGATCGATTCACTGCATCTAGTAATGCAGACTTTACTGCTCAGCGAAGTGAAGACTTGATAAGTAGCATGAGTCTTGATTCTAATGACACTGTTGGTCATCCACCGAAACTTATTCGTGGAGAATGTCTTCGTATAAACAAATACAAATCACCTGAGAATGAACAACCGTTTCTGGTAAAATCGTTTGGATGTGGTATATGTGATGTAATGTTTGAAACAGAAATGGAATTTCTAGACCATTGTTCTAGTCAATGCGAATTACCTGAGAATGCACAACCGCTTCTGGCAAAATCTTTTGGATGTGGTACATGTGATGTAATGTTTGAAACAGAAAAGGAATTTCTAGAGCATTGTTCTAGTCACGGCTTTTCTCCATCCGACGACTTATTTCTTGACCTGTGCAGAATTACAAATCCCCAAACTTCAACACTGAAGAAAGAGTGAGACACTTATTGTGATTTGAGATACATACGAACGATAAAATAAAAGTGCCATGTTAAATGAGTATGTAAACACATACTGTGTCATTTTAAGTTGAGAAATAGACATTGAATATTCTGTTTTATGGTGTCCTCGTAGTACTTTTTATGTGCCCATTCGTCTAAGGTGCCAAGTTTCATGTCACATAATTGAAAAAGTAGGAGTACATTGTTTCAGGTTATGAAATAGGAATTATCTATTAGTTAAGAAAGACGCAATGAAGTGTTTGGTTCTGGTTTCCACTTTTGACAACATGAACGTTAAGTCTTGAATTTAACAGCATGACTCTTCAGTGGGAAAAGCACTTGATGGAGCTGTTAGCTTTGCATTACTTTCTGAGATTTTGCTTTAGGCTGTTGTTTTTCTTGGTGTTTTCAGCAATAAAATTGGTTAGCTTTTTAATTTTCATTGAGTTCTGGTGTTATAGCTTGTTATTATTATAGCAGCTAAAATATATGAAATCTTGTTTATCATTTACAATACTGAGTAGTTGGTACTTTGTTGTTCTGGTGATCTCACGATTCATTTGATTCTACTCTTAGCCTCTCAGTAGGCTGCATGTCCTTAATTGCACATACGTATAGAGTCATTGAAACACTGAAATGTATTTCACTCATTACGCATACACTGACATGTACCTATGTACTTCACATTGATCTCTGTCATCAAATTTGAACTTGTTTCAAGAATTTGTTTAGCCCACTTCAAGAGGAAATAAGCAGTGAAAGTCTGGGCTTGAGAACTCTAATCTACAATGAAATAGAATAGCTTCAAAGCGCTTTCAGGAATAGGTCCATGAACTCATATCTGCCGCAGGTTGCTTTTAATAACTTATTTATGAAGATGGATCGACCACAGAGAAGGTTCTTTGCTGGAAGATGAAACGTTTGGCCAGGGAAAGAACCTCATGTTCGGAAGGAGAGCGAAGAAATCTGCAGACATGGATGGAAGAAACCGTATCGCTCCATACGATAAGATGGAGCACACCTTGCAAGACCACGCATAAGCATTAACATCCAGAACTCAATGAGTCTCTGTATAAGTATTGTAGTTCCTCCCACATGAAACTGCTATAGGGCTATTCGCAAACTGAGGTAAGACAAACGTCAATAGTTAAGATAAAGATTGATGCGGAACACACAGGCCTGCACAAATGGCATCGCCATATTCTATATCATACGTGTATGTTCTAATTCAATGTAATGTTACATAGCAGTCACCTATATTATGGAATAAAGTGCGTCGTCATATGATCTATTGGATATAAGTTCTTGGACAGTTTTTGGTTTATCATTGCCACCAGTATTCTTTACCATTTGTGCTGTTAAGTTATAGAGCTTGCATTCGAATAGAAAGTGTTCTATCGTTTCCTGAATGTTGCAATCGAATGCGCGTGGAAGGACTAAGGTCTAAGGTCAGATAACATTGACTGTAAAAAGTCATCCTTTGGCTCTGGAGGCCGTTAACATCGACTTTACGCACGACAGTTGATAGGAAACGCACTTGACATTAACCGAAACTGAGCGATATATAAGATAAATTTTAAACCGAATTATGGGTGTTGTATCGTAACGAAAGATTGCACGTTTGGTATCCGGCGTTTATCGCCATCTTCTGGCTGATAATACTTCCAGAAATAGTTTTTAATAATATTATCAAATGTATGAGGGTGGGTTCCATAGAGTAGTGAAAAGCAGTAGGTAGCGGGATCGCTTCCCGCAACCCTCCCAAAAGGTCCACTCAGCCTATCATTCGCGAGATGGCGCGTTGTAAAAATGAGATGTAGGACGTGATGGGCGCCTTGTATGGCTGCCGTATACAGTTAAAATTTGACTCCTGTAATAACTAGTGATCACCCGTTCATACTGATTTGTAATCATACTGCGTAATTGTCAGTTTTGAAATAGTAAACGAAGATTATTATTATTATTATTATTATTAAGCCAAAATTATTTCTGTCGAAGTCTATGGTCTTTGTTGCCGAAGGATTTCATTAAACTCTGGTTCCGTCTCGCTCATGCATGAATTGTTTAGCTCGCTCTCGCTGACACCTTTGAAATGTTGTCATACGAATTTATATAAGGTAAGAGTTTAATGAACGGTCAAAGGCTGCTGAAAGCAAAAGAAAATCTCCACGCAAAAGCGACTGAAGAGAAACGATCGGAAAGAAGTGAGAAGAAACGAGAGAATGAAAACTCGAAATCCAAAACACAAAACAATACTCATAAGAAATTTGCACGCACTCAGCGAAAACAACTGAAAACATCGGAGCCTACTAAGAAATCGGCATGCACGCAGCGGAGTCAAACAGCCACCTCGGAAAAACTCAGTGAAATATAATCTTATTTTTCTCACGCAAAAAAAATGAAGTTAAAGATTCGTAGCATCTAAAACTTACGATTGTACGCGATTTATGAATATTTTGCATAGATTTTAAACATGTTTAAGAACGATTAGAACAAGTTTGGGACAGCTTTCACAGTTATATTGTCCAAACATCTTAGAACTGGTTGGCTAGTTGCTGTTTAACGACACTATGTTATGGCATAGGTGATTATCGTCGCTCTCCTCCTTTATGCCGGCCTGGGACTGGCAGTACCAGAGTATGAAAAATGGCGCAGTTTAACTGACGATTGATTGGTTAGTTACCGTTTAACGACGCTATGCCATAACAAAGATCATTAGTGTCCCCTCCTTCGTAATCAAGGATTTGGACTGGCACCATCAGAATACGGGCAGTGGCGGAATTCATTAAGCTATTTAATTTTAGTTCACAGTATTTAACGACATATATGACAGATTACCGTTGTGGTTTTCATTTAATCAACACTGATTGCTTAATAATCCATATAACTATTGTTATTATCGGCCACAGAGCTTTAGAAAGTGACTCTTTCTTGAGCTGGTCTTAAGGACAGGAAAGATTCTTCCTCTTTCATCCTGCAATGGAAGGGACTTCGGTTGGGTCACCGGCTGGCAGTAATCAATCCCCAATTGCAGCTCGAAAATAGTGATTTATTCGAAACTACTAAAGATAGTGGGAAAACTCTTGCATAATATGTCTATAGAGACAAATATTTCTCATCATGTGTGCTGTGTAAGGGGCCTATCGTCTCAGTCATGAGTGCTTCCAAAACTCCAATAAACAACAAAAGCTAGGATATGAAGAAATTCAGGGCTTTGTTTAATTAAGCACATTTTCAATGCTTCTTTCTCAGCTATAAATTAACAGTTTCATGTTATAAGACAAATTCTAAAACATATCGTGATTGCTGGAATTATAGCTTCGAGAAAAACCATTTTAAAGGTGTCGAAATGGACCTCTGTATTTCATAATTTGAAAGTCACAGTTGTAATTATTTTGAGCGACATCTGGTGTCTAGAGGAGGGCGACGCTGATCATCTTTGTTATGACATAGCGTCGTTAAACAGCAACTAACTGTCCTATTTTTTCCATCTTAAAATACTAGTTCGAAGTCAACTGCCTGACATGATAGATAAAAGGAAACTTTGACATTTTATGTGCAGGATTCGATTTAAACACCTTTAAATTTGTAGTGTCCTATGCTATAAATTGCATTTCAGAAATGAGTAGGGACGTATGAGAGAACATCACCAAAAGATCGAAACCGAAAATCAAATACATCTAAACGTTGGAAGCAGAATGAAGCAACAAAGCCAAGCTCCAATAAAACAGCTGAACTGGGGACGAAACGTAAACTACCTTTTAGCTGGTCTTGAGCACAGGAAAAATCCTACCTCCCTTATCCTGAAATGGCAGGACTAGGGTTTGGTATACCCGGTTGGCAGCAATCCCCAAAAGCAGCTCTAAGACAGTGGAATCAACGAAACCATTAACTAATAGTGGAAGAAATCTTTGTACACAAGTTTTTAGAAACAAACATTATTTTAACATCATGTATAGTTGTATACTGTGTAAGGGGGCCATCACCTTGGTCAAGAGTGCTCCCCATGTTCCAATTAACAACAACAACGTAGACATAATAATCAACGTAGACATATCGTAAGGTTTTCTAGCTAAAGTAGACTGACAGGAAATGAAATGACAGACTCTTTGTAAAAACAATGGCTGGAATATACAGAGATTAACTCTACATACTATATGAAATTAAATGAAATATATTCCTCAGTTAAAGATTATATAATTAATAAATGGCAGTACGAATAATTATGACAATGGTTCGGAAGGAAAATTTTATAAATCGATTCAGCCTTTAAATGTTCTATAATAATATAATAGATAGGACAAAGAAAGAAACGTGAACTACTTTACCAGAGCGAACACTTATATACTGGGTGTCAATTTCATCTTAAAGGTGTCTTAGAAGTTTGTTTCTTGTCGATTAAACTCGTTTATCACTGGCGCCTTCTTACAACGAAGCAGCGCAATCGTACGAAGTTTGAAATTATCTGAACTCACGTAAAAGTAAATAATGTTGAAGATTCTTTAAGTGAAAAACTTACAGTGTAGAATAATTCAATTACAGGGATTGTCTTATGAAATATACCGCGTTGCACCTTGACTCTGAAGCGATCTCCCACCTGAATTTCCAGAAGTACCCATCTGCCCCACGAATGTCACCGTTCACCCACCACCATCTGCCTCAAGCTCATCTTTCAACTCAAAATTAAAGTCCATTCTGTTCAAGAATTCCTACTCTAATCCACCCAATCCTCCTCCTTCTAAACTTACTCGTCCCTTCGAAACCTCCTTAGCAACTCCTCTGCCTCCTTCTCACCCTCGCCTCTCTGCCAACCAATCTTATATCCCCAACTAGGTAACTCTGGACAACCCCTCTGACGTATTACTACTGAATAAGCTGGTGCCCTGTGCTTAGCTTTCGAGTGGTATTTTAGAAATTTAGAGATTACGATGACCAAAAAACAACGATTATTTATCGTACGATATTCTCCATTGGAGAATATTTTAAACGTGAGCTGTTTACTCCACCTCTGTCCGTACTCTGGTAGAGCCGGTCCCAAGCCTGGGTAAAGCAGAAGGGCGACGTTAACCATCTATGTTATGGAACAGCGTCGTTAACAGTAACTTAACAACTAAACAATAAATCGCTGTTCACTATTTCTAAACGAAATACGTCATAATTTAAAGTTATTATTATTTAGACAAAGGCGGAAGCAGAAAATTGCTTGGGAGAGGACCAATATGGGTTTAGAAAGGGAAAGGGGACAAGAGATGCGATAGCAGCATTGAGGATAATAGCAGAAAGAAGCATCCAACATGACCAAGACATATATATCTGCTTCGTCGACTATGAAAAAGCTTTCGACAGAGTAGACTGGAGAAAGCTAATGGGAATACTGAGAAGAAAAGGGGTGGATTGGAGAGAAAGAAGATTGATAGGTAATCTATACATGGGACAAAGAGTGAAAATAAGAGTTGATGGAGAGTACTCAGAACCAGGAAAAATAGGAAGAGGGGTAAGACAAGGATGCCCACTGTCACCAATCCTATTCAACATCTATATAGAAGAGATCATAAGAGAAACGCTAGACGATATGGAGGAGGGGATAAAGGTAGGAGGAAGAAGGGTGAAGGCATTGAGATTTGCAGATGACCAGGCGATGCTGGCAACTAGCCAGGAGGGCTTACAAAGGATGATGGATCGTCTAAATACGGTATCACTGGAATATGAAATGAAAATAAACGTAAAGAAGACAAAGGTAATGAAGATAAACAAGAGAAGCGGTATAATACCACAAACAATAAAGATCACACTAAACGGACAAGAAATAGAACAGGTGGAGAAGTTTTGCTATCTAGGAAGTGTGATCACAGACGATGCAAGATGCCACGAGGAAATAAAAAGAAGAATATCCATGGGAAAAGATGCATTTTACAAAAGAGGAGAGCTGATGAGAGGAACCTTAAGCAAGAATCTAAAGAAGAGAATGGTGAAGACACTGGTGTGGAGTGTGGTGCTGTACGGCTCCGAGACATGGACAATGAGGAAGGACGACATAAAAAGATTGGAGGCCTTCGAGATGTGGGTGTGGCGCAGAATGGAGAGAGTTAGCTGGGTGGAACGGAGGACGAACGAGGAAATCCTGCAAATGGTAGAAGAACAAAGATCACTCATAAGTACTATACGCGGACGACAAAGGAAATGGATCGGGCACATCCTAAGGAGTGAGACACTGCTAAGAGACATCATGGAGGGAAGGATGGAGGGGAGAAAGACGCGAGGAAGACCGAGGGCAATGCTGCTAGACTGGATGATGACAAAAGAAGAAGGATACAGTGGACTGAAGAGAAGAGCACAAGACAGAGAACGATGGCGTCATTGGTCATACGAACCTGCCAATGGGCAGAGAACATAAAGAAGAAGAAATTATTTAGACACCTCGAAAACGCTTTAATTCAACACTACATATAAGATACTCGTGAGAAATTATTTATTCGGTGGTCGTCTAACGCAGTGTTTCTTAACCAGTGTTCGACCGAACCCCTGGGGTTCGGTGAGCCAGTGCCAGAGGTTCGGCAGAGGTCCTCTGAAATATATACATATTCAGGGTCAGTGAGTGTGAGTGAAAAATCATTTGCTATTTTATTTCATTTGGTAGTGTTGGTACGGTTAGTTAACTGTTAGTAGATCATGTATTGTATTGAATGTATTAATATTGTATCACATTTTGGTACAATTTTTTATTTCCTTTTGTTCCCATTAGTTAAAAAATTGTTAAAACTTGAGGGTTCGGTGAGTGGTCATGGATTTTTCTTGGGGTTCGGCTCCCTTGAAAAGGTTAAGAACCACTGGTCTAACGTCATAATGTAGCTATTGTCATACACACAAAACTGTAGGCCCTAAATAAAAAAAATTTTATGAACAATTTTAATGTATATAGAATTTTTTTTAATCCAGTAATTAAAATGTTAAAACAGATTCAATTACAAGTTTTAAACATTGTTATTTAACTAATGGCCGCCAGGAAATATGAGCTTACAGTTATCTTAGCTGCCAACCGATATATATTATTATTATTATTATTATTATTATTATTATTATTATTATTATTATTATCATCATCATCATCATCATCATCATCATCATCATCATCATCATCATCATCATCATCATCATCATCATCATCATCATCATCATCATCATCATTATCGGATAATAGAGAACAAAGCTTACACTAAGGTTGCTGATTCAAAGACAGCCTAAAGACGCCGCTGAAAAATTAAATGTTCTTTCGACACCTTTAAAACGATAGTTCTTTCCTATATATAAATTTCCGTTAACACGCATAATTTATATAAGTTCCATTATTCCATTACTTAAAGATGTTGTTAACAGCAGGAAACTAACAACTTAATCAGCCGCTGACCTTACTCTAGTGGTACCAGATTCAAGCCTCAATAAAGGAGGAGGGCGATGCAAGTCAAATTCGCAATGACAGCATCATGAAACAGTAACTAACCAACTTGTAGTTCACAAAAAGTAAGGTACGATTAGGTAAGGTAAGGTAAATAAGGTAAGGCGATATAATGTAAGGTCGTTGAACGTTAACATCGTAATAGTAAGTTGAATAAAATTTTCCCTCTGCCTTATGACTGGATGGCGCCAGTCCCAAGCCTCAATGAAGGAGGAGGGCGAGGCTAATCATCTTTATTATGATACAGGGGCGTGATATTGAAAATGAAAATAACAAGTTGTAAACTTTTAAGGCAACTGTGAAAACTGAGCAAAATTATTACATTATATTCTATGCATCAACTAGAACCTTACTTATTTCAAGGTTTATCGTGCAGTGTGTAAGTTGCTTCTGTACATAATGCAGGCAGCAGTAGTTGTATTTATGTAACAATCAATGGGCAGTCTCACGTTTATATGGCAATCGTTAAAACAGTTTTAAAGGTGTCTAAGTCGAGCGCTCAAGTCAATGGAATTAAGGTTCTCACATTTATCTGTAGCGCTCGTGGATTAGCTGGGGCACGCGCTTGGCTTTAGAGTAGTGCTTTAGAAATTTGGAGCTTACATTTACACGCAGTAAGATTACAATTTCGATAGACTTCGACGTCAACGGCCTTTAAAGAAGTGGTTTCCCTTAAAATTGGTTACTTCAGTGGTCATAGCATATCGCTAACAATTGCCTACGACTAAATAAGTTTATTTCAATTTAGACACCTCTACAAATGTTCTCTTTATGGGTATAAATAAGCCAACAACTTCCACTGTTTCATTAAGGGTATGTCATTGACAAACCGCAGTGTGACATTGGAACATTATATGAGAGTACAATAATCAATAACTAATTAACATGATGATGATGATGATGATGATGATGGTGGTGGTGGTGGTGGTGGTGGTGGTGGTGGTGGTGGTGGTGGTGGTGGTGGTGGTGGTGGTGGTGGTGGTGGTGGTGGTGGTGGTGGTGGTGGTGATGATGATGATGATGACGATGATTATGAACTTCTTATAATTTTTCCTCTCGCATTCAACAGCACTTGAAACATTTTAATTATTTCAATAGAAACACCTTTAGTTGGAATATTACAAACTCATAAAGTCAAAGCCTGGACCATTATTAAATAATAATATCAATGATTCATGCAAGTCATAAGGTTGACGTCACAAGATGTCGTTAATCAATGTAAACTAATAAACGAATGACACAGACAAAGCAATTACCTTGATTAATAATTGATAAGTAATATTAATAATTTACTAAAAAAGTTAATAGCATTACTAGGAAGAAGAAGGAACTAATACTGCACTGAAATAACCACGTGAAGTGAACGCGACTTCAACTCCCAAATGATCTCCGCCAGTTTGCTCATCCTCCTTTCTCTTCTCTTGACTTAACTTGCACTCTCCTCCGCTGCTTTCCACTCACACAGTGAAAACCGAACTCTTCAAGCTATCCTATCCTCATTCTACTCCTGCGCCACCACACAACATCCGTAGCACCCTGCTGTCTCCTCGGCTTGACCTCCCCGGATTCCGACCTGGCACCGAAACGGACAAAAACAACCTGGTTATTGCAGATTTGATTTGATATTAAGCTGGTCTTTCTGACGTGGCTTTCGTGTGGCGCTGAGAAATTTCGCAGATAATTTACATTTACATATACAACGGTGCTGACATAAATACAGCACCAGATGTCAGCAAAAAATTCACAATATAACTGCATTGAAATACGAGATTCGCTTAGACACCTTTAAAATGTGATAACTGTAAGCTATATATATTTGGTAACCAGAATCCTGTTAGATTGTCCGGTGGTTATTTCATGTCAATGGCTTTGGCTGACAATTAGGTTTCGTCAAAACAATGTAAACGACTGTGGTAATTAATGGAAACTACTCTAAGGGACCAGCTGATCAAATGACAATAGTGATTAGATTTAAGCAATTAATATTTCAGGCTATTACGTTAATTCTGTCGGATGCGAAGAATACCGTCCTTCGTAATTATAATTATCAGTAGGCGGGGGCGACTTCTATTGTTCCGGTGTCTACTGCATAAGGCATCAACCGATGGCACACGACAACCAAGCCTTAATCACGTAAATATAGAGAAGAACATTCCTTAACAGTCCATAGACCCGGTAGCAGAGGATTGACAGGACGCAGCGTCTTCTACCATCTGCGAGGGAGTGCTGGGTGTTCGTGGATTTGTGAGTTTTGTTGAAAATAATAACTTTTATGTCTACAATCGACTCTCGATGGAAATCCATCAGATGGGCTCTGCATGTGTGCGGGAGACCACCGGTGGTGGCTCTTCTAGTTATCTGAGTATCTGTGTAATCTGTTTCTTTCATTTATTTACTTTTCGTTGTAAATGATTCTAATATTATTTAGGTTGGGGCCAGGGCCTACTATCCCCCCTTGTAAGCTGGAAGCAATCCCCCTTACTGTAAACCCCCTTCTTCCCTCCCCCTCCTCCACTACACCTCCCCTCCCATTACCCACCCACTTTTCTCCCCTCTCCCTTTACCCCTCCGGTACATTCCCCCTCCCTCTTCCCTTCCCTCCCCTTGAAGTGGGGGGTCCGGGGGTCCTCCCCCGAAAAAATTTAGGATTTCTACATTGCCGTAGGTGAGTTTTAGCGCATTTTTTGGAGCAAGAAAACTGGCTTTGGAAGACTATACATTGTAGTTCAACTGAACGGTTGAATTAATTTCTGCAAGGCTCCCATTGCACTGTAAAAATTTTATGGGACAAGCTGTAATAAATATGGCACAAAATTTCAGTGCTACAATTATTGTTGTTTAGTGCAGTGAAAATGGGATTATCAGGTCTTGAAATATTCCTGCAAAATAATTGTCGGCTGGATAACACTGTAGTAGGCAGGGATGGAGCCTTTTACCGCTGCATTACACCAGAAATGTGCATTCATAATGCAATCTTTAAAATCCCCATATATTTGCTGAACAGTGTCCTATATTGCCCAATATTTTAACGTGTCTCATATTTTGGAAATTTCTAAATCAACAGGATTGTGAATGCTTTTCTTCAATTTTTTAAATATTTTTTCCATCTTTCATCAACAAAAAATAGCAGAACATAATGGCCAATAGCTAAAGAAAAACAAGTAATAATGATACACTATAACACTGCTTAGACACTGCATGGTAACCTCAGCAATTGTAATTGTAATTGTAATTGTAACCGAAAACTTATATAGCGCCACTCAAATCAGCGGCGCTTTCAACCCGCATCAATGCCGGCACCGGCAAAAAGGAAAGTTTTCAGGCGTCTACGGAACTGGAGAGGAGAGAGGGCAAGAAGCTCTTGGCGGAGAAACAAGGGGAGACAGTTCCAAGCAGAGGGGCCAACATAGGCGAAACTTCTGGATTGTGCCGTGGAAGATCGCATGCGAGGGACAACCATAAGGCCGCGAGCCGAAGATCGCAAGGAAGCCCTCGCAGGCAAGGAAGAAACTGGGTTGCAAAAATTCATTAGGTAAGACGGAGCAGAGGCAGTAAGGCAGTTGCGCATGAGAGTGAGGGTTTTAAACTGAATTCGCTGTTGAGCAGGGAGCCAGTGGAGGGAATCACGGATAAAGGCAGAAATGTGGGCAAACTTGGGAATGTCACCTATAAGCCGAGCAGCAGCATTAAGGATAGTCTGGAGTTTGTGCATATTGGAGGAGGAAAGGCCAATGTACACAGCATTGCCAAAGTCTACCCTAGTGCAGATCAGAGCATGGACCAGTGTAGTAACAGCATGAAATGAAAGAGACTTGCGGATGGATCGGAGCTGGCGAAGATGATAAAAGCAAGATCTGGATACAAGGTTAACTTGATCAGTAAAGGAGAGGGTAGGGTCAAGGACAATCCCCAAGTCACGAACAGAGCAGGAGAATTGAATGAGGGGAAACCTAAGATGTAGAGATTCAAAATCAATCTTCCTGAGTTGGAGGCGACCACCGAGCCAGATAAACTGAGTCTTGTCGGGGTTCAGCCGCAAGCGATTAGAGGAAAGCCAAGAATCCAGAGCAGAGGCTGCTGCTAAGATGCGTTCGACCATTTGGACAGCAGAAGAGGCTGGACCATGAATTAGAGACTGGGTGTCATCAGCATACTGATGAGACGAAACCCCATACTGCTGGAAAATCCCCCCAAGGTCCGAAGTATATAGGATGAAGAGCAGAGGAGCAAGAACAGAGCCTTGGGGGAGACCATAGGAGGTAGTGGCCCAAGGAGTACGATGTGATCCAAATATTGCATGGCCTATTATACTGATACAATCATCACAATACAATACTTTAAGAATCATTAGTAATTATTCACTTTACTAGTCACTAATTATTAGAAATTAGTGACTGTGCCAGAGGGAAACTTTTCCCCTCTGGCACAAATTGGAAGCAGTCTGATTCCTTCCCCCCCCCCCCCTACGTAGTAGGCCCTGGTTGGGGCAGAAGTACCCAAGGACCTATTGTAGATGTATCAATACTTACATAAGCGGAGAATCTATATCTCGTATCTCTTGTATCGATCAGATATCTCATCTAGCTAATAACGAAATATCAGTAAAGTCGGATCCAAACAGAGTGCTTCGCAGGGCATATTTTAACTGTATAACTAGTGGGACAAATGTCCCAATAGTCTTAGGATTTGTCCCAGTAGTTAGGCTGATTTGTCCCAGGCAATGTTTGTATAAAGTATAACTAGTGGGACAAATGTTGCAAGAGTTTGAAGATTTGCCCCAGTAGTAAAATCAGAATTAGTAAAACGCATTGTCATGAAATTCCCAGAAAAAGGTCATCAACTTTTTGGGGGAAGAATTTTTAAAAAAGGTAATAAATTTTCTAGACGAATTCCGAAAAAGGCAATATGATATTATTGTTGAATCACATTATTGATTATTGTTGGGAGACCCGAAAAAGTGTTTAAAAGAAGGTAATGACTAATAAAAAAGGTCATAACTTTTTTGCAGATGAATTCGTAGAAATGTCATAAAGTTTGATAAGTTTGTGGAGATGAATTCCTAAAAAAAGATCATCGACCAGACCATGGCCGACTTTGTCCCCCCCCCCGCCTCTCAAACAAGATCGCCGCCACTGAAAGTTTTTCAGAGACGAGTTCCAAAAAGAGGTCATGAACTAGACACATGGCTGATTTTGTCCCAGTAGTCAAAATTCCTTAAAATATGCACTGGTGCTTCGTACGTTGCAGTCGCCCAGTCTGACCGCTCGCTTCTCTCGGAAGAGGCGCGAGTAGGTGTCGGGTAGCAGAGGTCGTTCGGGAATCCGCGGCCGATGGTACACGTTCGTGATCACGATCTTCTCAGATGAGCTGTCGATCGACATGGTGATCGATTCCGGATCGTCAGCATTACTATCACTGCGTAGGCGATTCCAGTCTTCACGAACGTGGCTAATCCTCCTCCCCTCTCTCCATTTATCTTACCTTACTACTCCTTATCTATGCATTATCCTAAGCTTACGTCTCTACCTTTCATTACCTTCCTTAACTCATCTAAACTTACCTTAACCTTTCCAGCCTCTCCTTACCTTGACTCCCTAATATTACTTTACCGTATCCGAGAGGTATCGGACAGATAAGAAGCGGCCAGGGTATCGGTGAGATCGCAACCAAGATAAGGCTGCGACCAGAGTGCCACAGAATAAGTATGACGCCATATGGTGGTCTCTTACCATCGACCATTACAAGGACCGTGGGTTCCCTAGTATAAGGGAATCGAGTGCGGGTCAGACTGTTATTATTATTATTATTATTATTATTATTATTATTATTATTATTATTATTATTATTATTATTATTATTATTATTATTATTATTATTATTATTATTATTATTATTATTATTATTTATGCCATACGAATGGAGAGAATAATAATAGTCTTTTTCTTTAATTAAGCGCCTGCAAACGCACTGCGCTGTACAGTGAACATACACATAGTAGAAACGGCAGCCACGCAGGGCGCCTTACATACATGTATACAGTAGAAGCACATGATAACAGTTTTACAGGAGTCGAATATGACTGTTTATGCGGCAGCCAACGTACAGCGCCATTTAAGGCCTATTATTCATTTAACCACCGCCGCCACATAGAGAGTGAAAGGCTGAAGAAACCTTACCCGTGTCTACGGGGTTCGATCTTGGTACTTCACACCAGTGTTTTATCCATTACTCTACGGGGCCCCCGTAAAGGAGAGCTGCTGTTTTAAATTCTACTTGGAGGTTGGTATTTGGTAAGTTGCTGTTTAACGACGCTGTGTCATATCAATAATACCACAGATTATTGGCGTCGCCCTCCTCCTTTTTCCAGGTTTGGGACTAGCAATACCCTTTTGCTTACAGCGCGAATATATCACACTTAAACGAGATTTGTAATTATTTTGGACCGTTCTCAATGTGCGTATGGCAAAATACGGCCAAATGCAAAACCTGTAAAGTTAAAACTAGTATTTGATATAATTTCCGGTTTTTAACGAAATCTTATGGCTTCCATAGCCGTTCACTTCTATCTTCTTTAACATTGTAAATCAAACAACCTCAGGAGTAAAAGAATATGGGATCTAGTGTAGCAGCGTTATATATAGCGCTGGTTGTAATTATTTTAAAGGTGTCTAACAGTAACGTTGCGTCATCCTGCGTTTAAAGACATTAAACGGCTGCCAGGGCCGCCAAAGTCGAACATAATACCTTATCTTAACGTGCAGATTATTATTACTACATTATTTATTACAAATATCACACAATTTAGTTACTTGTTTGTATGACACTATTTGTATTTTACCAACAATCATTTTTGACATTTCTGGGAGTTAAGTAAACGTCATCAACCATAAAATCATTACTTAGTAACAATAGACAATAGTGGTTAAAAATTGTGAGTAAGGTAAGGTCGACGTGAAGTCGTCAACGACCTTAGTAGCCAGTATGTATACCCCGTGATCGATCGAGTCAGTCGATCAAGTCGATCGAAACTCGGCCAAGTCGAGTCGGTCGAAAAATCTCCGACTCGATCGACTTGCAAGTCGAGTCGATCATATGTTTCGACAATTGGAGCTGATCGTTGTTTCCTCGACTTGACTCGACTATGAAATTTTTTACCATTCTTAGCGGCTACTTCACAAAAAGGCCCACATAACGTGATGACGTAATGCTTTGTAAATCCACAGCTACCGTATTAACCTGATTTGAAGTTCAGAGCAAATTATGAGCCTTTTGGTGTCTTCGTACAGTGGAAGCTGCAGATATTTTTGTCACAGTTTTACGTTGAAAATGGAAAGTTAAAATGCGTTAAAATGCGCTAGTTTAAGGAAATTTCAGCTCTGTAGTCAGTAACGACGATCTCAAAACGTTCGAATGTCCGTATGTTAGGACGGGACTGAGTGCTTCGACTTTGGCCAAGAGAGTGGATCGGAAAGTGTTAAAAAGTTGCGTGAGCTAACCTCAGCCAAGTACAGACCTAAGATGGATAGAATTATATATTATATCCGATATAACCAATTAGAATATTTTGTCATTTTTTACAATCAGTGGAAAGTTTATTATAGGCTACTACATATTCATGAAATAAAACGCGTCTATAGCACAATAAGTCAATAACTACTTTAGCAAGCATCAAATACAAAGCGCCAGCCAAAAGTTGTGTGAGCATGCTTCTGCCTCGGCGCTACAGAGCCAAAACTTGTGTCAGCATTAGTACCTTTGTCGCCATGGCTATCGGGCTCCTGGCCAAGAGATACAGTCCAAGTCGACAAAGTCGACCAAGTCGATCGTTTATTTGCCAAGTCCATCGAGTCGACGAGAGGTCGACTAGTCGACAAAGTCGATCCAGTCGATCGTCGGCCGAGGCAAGTCGATCGTAGCAGTTCGACTCGATCGATCACGGGGTATAGGAATTACCGCCACGAGTCACGTCTTCTGGTTGAAGCCCTTCAATTCGTCTCAGTAGCAAATAACCAGTCCATTCCAATCGCGCGCTGTATAGAAATTTATATTAATTCCTTCAGCGTCCTCTTTCAAACGCAATGTTATAGCGCAATATTTAGTAACGAACATTGTAGCGAATATTACGTAAATTGCAAAACGAAGTTAAAGTTCTGAAAATGGGTTAAATTTTACTTCGTTAAAAGTTAAAGTATTTCCGTTTTGTAATACTTCTTTACAAATACAAGTACGGAAACCTTTACTTAAGTACAGTATGGCGCGACTTTGACTTCATTACTATACCAGCAACAGCAAGTTACAGTAGTCAATGCGACTAGCGTCCACTGTGATCAACTGTGAATAACTGACGAAGTTAAGAGGGTAGGGAGGATTGAGTTGTGTAGGTAAGTGATTGTCCTCCGCTAAAGTTCGCGGCGTTACTAGGTCCCACTTTTAGCACGTGGGACATGATAATCGATTGGTTATTGTGCTTTCTTTAGACACCTTTAAAACGTTTTAAGACAATACTCTATAAATACTCTATAAAAACGGAACGCGGTAGCATTCGATGGTAAAATTATAGTAAAAAATTCTTAAATTATATCAAAGATAATAATTTACAAAATAACCCTAATAGAATTGACAGTAGTCCTGTTCATGAAATGGAAATCTTAAATGAGAGGTTTTATCTTAATGAATTGAAACAAGCTATAAGATCAGCAAAAAATAATAAGTCACCGGGTGATGACAAATTACCTTATGAGTTGTTAAAACATCTTCATAAAAATGCTCTTAAAACCCTATTAATATTTTATAATGAAATCTGGGAGGAAGGGAAATTGCCAACTGACTGGCATCATGCCATTATTCTACCATTATTAAAACCAAATAAAGACGCCTCGGTTCCAGAATCTTATCGACCTATATCATTGACTCCAACGATTTGTAAAGTAATGGAAACAATGGTAACAAAACGTCTCCAATGGTTTTTGGAAAAAAATAACCTTATTTCAAAAAATCAGTCTGGCTTTCGAAAATATAGAAGTACAAATGATCAAATCCTTAAACTTCAGGATAATATTCTTAAAAAAATTAAAAATAAAGAACATGTTTTGGCTATTTTCATTGACTTTGAAAGAGCATATGACATGTTACATGTACCTACCCTTTTAAATAAAATTCAGAATTTGGGAATAGTGGGTAATACATTTAACTGGATTGAAAACTTTCTTTCAAATAGAACTTTTCAGGTGAAAGTTGGGGCAGAACTTTCTGATAAATGTATACAACAGAATGGTACACCCCAGGGTTCGGTAATATCTCCTATTTTATTCTTGCTAATGATAAATGATATTGCTGCAGGTGTGGATGGTGTAGAGATGTCACTGTTTGCTGATGATAGTGCTATTTACTTAGGACATAGAAATGTTAAAATATTACAAAATAAAATTCAATTATCGATCAATTTAATACAAAATTGGTGTAATAGAAATGGTTTTAAAATATCTATTAATAAAACCACTGGAGTCCTTTTCTCCAAAAGAAATAATTTGTCAAGGATTACTATTAAAATTGATAAAGAACAAATTAAAATGGAAAATGAAGTCAAATTCTTGGGAGTAATTTTTGACAGTAAATTGAGTTGGAAACCACATATTGATTATATCATTGAAAAATGCAAAAAGAGGTTAAATCTCATAAGAGCCATCAGTGGCTATGGTTGGGGAGCTTGTAAGAAAACTCTCCTAACCATATATAGGGCATTAATTAGGTCTATTTTAGATTATGGTGACGTTGCTTATTCTTCTGCTTGTAAATCGCACCTAGATAAACTCTCTTGTATCCAAACTGAGGCACTTAGATTATGTTGTGGAGCCCCTAAGGGTACTGCAGCTGCAGCACTTCAAAATGAATGTGGAGAGTTGCCTCTTCATTTAAGACGACTCCAAAATTCAATAAAATGTGGGACTAAAATTTTGGGTAATAAATTTCACATAAATACAGCAACAATGGAGAACCACTGGACAAATGTTTTTAGGACACCTGAGAGTAGGGAGCATTCCATTTATACTCGTACTTCTGAATTCTTTTCTTCACTTAATACATCTATTATTGGCCCTTCTTTCCCATCTGAACCTCCTTGGTGTAACAAACAAGTAGAGGTTGACTTAACTTTGAATAAATTAATAAATAAGAAAACTGATCATCCAGAATATTTAAAGCAATCTGCTTTGGAATTAGTTTCTAAGTACAACTCTTACATACATATCTATACTGATGGGTCAAAGGTAGATGAATTTGTTTCTGCTGCCTTTACAGTACCAAGTTTAAATATAGATAACAAATTTAGATTATGTAATAGCTCCAGTATTTATGCAGCAGAGTTGACTGCAATTATAGAAACTATAAAATGGATTTTAAACTCCGAATGTTATAAGAATTGTCAATTTGCATTGTTTTCTGATTCATTGAGTGTTCTTACGTCAATTAAGGAGTCTTATTCTCAGTCTAGACCTAATTTATTGAATGAACTATTGTCTCTGATTAACAGACTAAATTCCAATCAAATAAGATTTATTTGGATCCCAAGTCACATTGACCTGACAGGTAATGATCGAGCAGATACTTTGGCTAAAGAAGCCCTGAGTATTGATCATATTAATTCTACTAATTATCTTGAACTTTCAGAAATTTTTACTTTAATGAAACTGTATATAGTAAATAAATGGCAATTAGAATATACTAACGATAATAGAGGTCATTTTTATAAATCTATTTGTCCAATTGTAAGTACAGATATTAAATATTTAGAACCCTATAGGCATAAGGAAGTCCAAATTTCTAGGTTACGTCTGGGAGTCGCGAATACTAATGAAAGGCTGTTTATTATAAAACGACATTCAAGTGGTTTATGTGATACCTGTCAGGTCAAGGAGACTATTCATCACTTACTACTTGAGTGTAAAAAAGAAGATATATCGAAGTTGTTGGGAGATAAATGTCAATTGTATAAAAGGGACATTTCTATTTCAACCCTTTTAACAGTAAATATATTACAAAATGAAGTGTATAGGGTACTTAAACTAATTACTAAAGGTCAAATTCTGTAAAGAGATATGCTAAGTTTGCTAATGTGAATAGTTTTATTTTATTTTTATTTATTTTATTTTTTTTTATTTTTTTATCTGTAATTTTAATTAGTCTTTTCCTTGTGCATTTTATTTTATTGTATTAATTATTACATTATTATAATGCAATCTTGAATGCATTAATATCAAACTTGAAACAATTGTAATTATTATGCTCATATAATTTTATGCTTTGTTGGTTGATGAGATTTGTACTTGAGTGTGTTTAGTACCTGAGCAGTTTCTTTGAGGAAAGGTACTTGGTATAACCATACGTTTCATTTAATATGCATGATGTATGTGAGATTGGTACTATTTCATACATGATATGATTGTAGTGGTACATATTGCTATAAGATCTCATTGAACTGAGGAATAAGAAATGATCAATTAAACATTTCAATAATAGAATGGGAATATAATGTCATAATTATAATCATATGTGCTGTGCATTTATGTCTGAAGTTGTTTAAATATTTCTAGCGAGTGACAATAGTTGCGAAGTACTGTTTGGTTTGCGTCGGAACATTTTATAGCTATGTGTATTATAAATAACATTAGATATGTTGCTTTGGGTTATGTGACATTACTGACATTGTAAGCTTATGTTTGACACCTTTACATGGTGTTATACGGACACTATAAGTTTATCGTTTTCTAGAAATTGTATTTGTGAATTGTCGTCAACGGCCATTGTTGCCAAAGGACGACGTTAAACTTTGGAATAATAATTCGATGGTAATGATAAAGAAATTGCGTTGTGAACGTTCATGACAGCCACAAGATGTCGTTTACGCAATGTAATCTACTTACATGAATGCATACATACATACATTCTCACATACACGCATTCATGAATACAAACGTGCAGACAGAAAGACAAAAAGACAGGCAGGCAGACAAACAGACAGTGCGATAGACAGATCGCTATAAAGATAAGAAGAATAATAAAATGTCTTTTACATCTCCTGAGATCAATATATGCCTACAGTCACCGAGACCCCAGCAGCGAAGAATGGCCGATCGGTTAAAGCGATAGCCTTGTCACGTGGGAGTACGATTTCGATCCTGAGACGTTTATTATATATATGAATTTGGGTATTCTACCCTCCTGCTCTAAAGCGATTGGTCAAAAATTTATAGACGAGATATGATTTAATGACCTGTTATTAAACGCTTATCGCGTCCGATCCTTATATAGCAACTATTGACACTGTTTTAAAGGTGTCTAAGACAACCGCTCTAACCAAGAGTCTACTAAGGCCCACAATCAATTTAATGTATAACATCTATGTAAATGTATGTATGTCCGTATGCATATATTTATGTATATATATCCATCTGTCAATGTATGTGTACGCATGTAGCCACACATTCTGTTCTAATTTTCGTATGAACTTAATCGCTTATCGTATCCCATCCTTAAATAGCAACAGTTGACAATGTTTTAGAGGTGTCTAAGGTGCACTGTCAAACCAATCGTATACGGATGGATCCAGTGTTTAACGATATTTTATGGTAACAAAGATCGCATTACATAAGCATCACAACACACACTATTTATAGATGTGATGAGGTTTGCGTGTGTGTGCCTGTGTCGTTGAGTGGTTCGATTGAGTTGGAGCATCGAGTGTGGATAACCTCTCCGTTGCTGTAGCAGAATTAGTTTTGTCTGCCCATCTATTTGTCTGTCTGTATGTCTGTATATTTGTCTATTTCTGTCGGTCTGTCTATGCATGCATCTATCAGTCTGTTAGTCTGTGTGTTTGTCTGTGTGTCTGTAAGTGTGTTCATTTCTGTCTATCTGTCTATCTACCAGTTGGTCGGTCTGTCTGTAGGTGTGCCTGCCTCGGTTTGTCTATCGGTCCTTTTGCTTGTCCGTCTGTCTGTCTGTTTGTCTGTCTGTCTGTCTGTCTGTCATTAGAGAAGATCTGTCAGTATGTCTTTACCTGTGTCTATGTCTATATCTATCAGTCTGTGTCTGTCTGTCTGTATGTCTGTATGTCTGTCTGTCTGTATCTTCTCTATCTGTCAGTTAGTCGGTCTGTCTGTACGTGTGTCTATCTATGTTTGCCTGTCCGTGTGTGTGCATTTGCATGTGATTCCTGTGTGTCTGTATTAAATAAAAGTGGCACGTATTACATTGTTATGTAGTTTAAAATGTCGGTGTTATATATTTAAAATCGGTGCTCTGAGGGTTTACCTCTTCACACCTGCTCTCCCACCTCATGTTCACAGCGCCATTCCTCTCCGCTCAGCTACGCAACCTCAGCTTATTATTCCCCGCGCGCGGGCAGCCATACGTATTCTCTGAGGCTGCCCCTATGACCTGGAATGGGCTCCCTACCACACTCCGCCAAATACCGACTGGTCAATGGTCATTTTCTTTTCAAAATACCTTTAAAAAAATGTAGGCCTAACATAATAATGGAAGACGCTAGGCCATTGGTTATGATTATATTATGATGAAATTCATGGTCTCATTCAAACACATTTTCAATGCTTTATTTCTGATCGATTAAGTACCGATCTAATAAAACCAAAACTTTTAGCAAATCTGATTGCTGAAATTTATAGCTTCGAATTAAATCATTTTAAAGGTGTTGAATTATTATTTCGAATTATTATTTCATAATTATAAAACAGCAGTTTATATTGAGCAACAGAGAGTGTTTGTTATGAAACAGAAGCGTTCAACATCAACTTATAATTATCAACCGTCCGATTTTGCGGATCTTAAAAATTAAAATTTGAGGTAAACTGCCTGACAGCCACCAAATGTCTCTTGATGATAGATGAAAGTATGACTTTGAAATTTTGACATTTAAGACTGCATCTAGACACCTTTAAACTGACGACAGCAAAGAATTGGTAAAACACATTTTATTGGTAATTGGTAACACAACTTCATCAAAATTACGAGATCCGCTTGGACACCTTTAACATGTTGAAAATATAGCCTATATATTTGTGGCAGCTAAAAACATTTAAATTCTTTTGGATATCCGGCACTTCGGCAAACATGGCGCTAACGGCCTTGGTCGCCAGTAGATGTCGTTAAACAATGTCTTCTTTTCTCCTCCGTCAGGTACACACCAACGATAAGGCCCTAACATGACGTCTCCACATCGTTCTGTCCCTCGTTTTATCAACGGCCTCCCTCGTGTTTAAACCATGTGCCTTCAAATCCTTCTTTACATTGTCCATCCATGTCTTTGTTTGTCTTCCTCGGCTTCGTATCCCCTCTACATTGCCATGTAGACCTGCGACTGGGAGCCTTATCTTGTCCATTCTTGCTACGTGTCCGAACCATGTGAGCCTTCTTTTCCTGATCCTGTCCAATATTCTTACCGTTCACTAAGCTACAAATACCGGTGGATTCACAACATTAATTGCTCATCTGATACGGCATCAAAGTTCCGTTTAACTTCGACACGTTTAAAACCAGCAAGGTAATCCGTCAAAATCCATATGCCTTTAGTATATCAATAAGATAGTAGTAAGATGCCAGATCAAACGCCTTTCTTGATCGAACGAAACCACTGCAAACGGAATGTTTTTGGTGTTACAGTACTCTGCAAGGTTTCTGATAAGGTGTAGATTATCAGTTATGGATCTGCCAGGTATACTGGTCTGCATTTATGCACTCTGAGAGATCTGATCCTAAGCTCTTGGATAGTACTCTCGATAGGATTTTGTAGTCAAAGTTTAGCAAAGATATTGGTTTCCAGCTTGTCAAAAGATCTGCCTTTAATGAGTCCTTGCAAGCCAGAATGATAAAGCCATGTCTTTGATTCGCCAGATGTCAGCACTGATTTCAAAACCACAACATCATGACATTACACAAGACCAGACCATTCATTCATTCATTCATTCATTTATTCATTCATTCATTTATTCATTCATTTATTCATTCATTCATTCAGTAGCCATGGGCTCAGCGCCCGTAGGTGTCTGATGCCTTTTTTACAATGTCTCTCCACTCCGTTCTGTCCAGTGCCGAGTGGCTCAGTTCCTGGAGACTTGCTTCGCACCATTCTTCAACATCATCTGTCCATTCCCTGTGAGGTCTTCCTCTTTTGTTCGCGCCTTCCATTATTCCAAAAATCAAAGTTTTAATTTTTTCAGTCCTCTTTTCTGAGCGCCAACTCATAATATAATCGCTAACTACAGATTTCTAAAGCGCTTCTTGTAGCTCTATCTTAGCATAACTTCGCCAATTTAGAATAGATATAATTATATACTTGTGAATTTTCCCGCCATCGTCACGTTTAGACGTTTTATGGATCACAATGTGTTGACTTGGAATGAAAAATTCCTGTATAATTACCTATGAACAGATTACATAGTGCCAATGGTTAGTTGCCGTCTAACGACTATGTGCCAGGACTAAGATGATTGGCGCTTCCCTCCTCTTTTCTCCAGCCTTAGGACTGGCACCATCAGAGCATAAGGCAGTGACGGAGTTTCTTGCTGTTCGTTACATTTGTAATTGTAATTGTAATAGTGTAGCGGTTAGCGTGTTGGACTGTCAATCGAGAGGACGAGGGTTCAAATCTCCACCAGAGCAGAAATTTGGTTCGACATTTCTGCTACACCTGTACCCATTAACCAACTCAGCTACATTGTGTACACTCAACTTACACTGTCAGTGGAGGATAAAACGTTTAGGGAGAGGACTGGCCATGCGCCCTAAAAAGCCGATGCTAAGAAAATGAAGTCGCTAACATTTCATACTCATAGCTGTCTCAGGGCTAGCTTAAGATACTCTTTTTCTATTTTTCTCCTTTTTCGTCATTGGCAGTCTAATCTTTGTTGAAGGACAGAAATGTCTTCCGTATGTACTAGTGACACGAGTTTGCCTAATTTATACTACCTGCTTTCTACGTTTTAAAGGTATGTTAGAGAATGATGATTTTAATGGTCTATTTAACCGCGAATAAGATTTGCGTCTGGACTTTAAGAAAAATGCACTTGTAAAATTTATAGCTTCGTTCTAAAGGTGTTATAAGAAAACATTGGGCTATGCAGCTGCGTTTGATAGCCAAGTTCATAAAAAATGAAATAATTCACGTAAGTTTTGCCATACCATTACTTAGAGCACACTCTTTAGACACTTCCTATAAAGCGGCAGAGGTTATGAGTTGTATTATGCCACGATAGCGGTGAGAACTGTGCAGACTTATTTCTGTCAACGTCAACGGAAAACTCAACTACACTGTTGCCAGAAGATGTTAAAATGTATGAACCTCCCAACGCCAAACTCCTTTACAGCCTGTAATCTGGTGGCGGCGGTGATGATGATTACGACGATGATTGTCTGTTTGACTGTTTGTCTGCTTGTCTCTCTCTCTCTCTCTCTCTCTCTCTCTCTCTCTCTCTCTCTCTCTCTCTCTCTCTCTCTCTCTCTCTCTCTCTCTCTCTCTCTCTCTCTCTCTCTCTCTCTCTCTCTCTCTCTGTCTCTCTGTCTCTGTCTCTGTCTGTCTCTGTCTGTCTCTCTGTCTCTGTCTCTGTCTCTGTCTCTGTCTCTGTCTCTGTCTCTGTCTCTGTCTCTGTCTGTCTGTCTGTCTGTCTCTCTCTCTGTCTGTCTGTCTGTCTCTCTCTCTGTCTCTCTCTGTCTCTCTGTCTGTCTCTGTCTGTCTCTGTCTGTCTCTCTGTCTCTGCCTCTGTCTCTGTCTCTGTCTCTGTCTCTGTCTCTGTCTCTGTCTCTGGCTCTGTCTCTGTCTCTGTCTCTGTCTGTCTGTCTGTCTGTCTGTCTCTGTCTCTGTCTCTGTCTCTGTCTCTGTCTCTGTCTCTGTCTCTGTCTCTGTCTCTCTGTCTCTGTCTCTGTCTCTGTCTCTGTCTCTGTCCCTGTCTCTGTCTCTCTCTCTCTCTCTCTCTCTCTCTCTCTCTCTCTCTCTCTCTCTCTCTCTCTCTCTCTCTCTCTCTCTCTCTCTCTCTCTCTCTCTCTCTCTCTCTCTCTCTCTCTCTCTCTCTCTCTCTCTCTCTCTCTCTCTCTCTCTCTCTCTCTCTCTCTCTCTCTCTCTCTCTCAACGTTAGCAGAAAAAATGACGTGTACGCGGAAACTGATGATAGTCAGGCAGAAAGTGGTGACGTAGAGAAGGAAAGAGTGACGTAGGCCTAAACGAATGAAGGTTTATAAGAAAATAAATCCATTTAGGGCTGATAGAACGAAATTTAGGTAGAAAAGAATTTCGGAAAAACAAATCGAAGCAAATATGTTTCGTTTACAAGTCTCAAAATCAGGTCAGGTCGACGCCAACTTACCTGACGACCGCAAGATGTCGCAACACAACGGGTCTCACGAAGTGAAATACACAGTTTAACTGAAACCTTTTTGAAATAGTCCAGCTTTCACTATAAGCTTAAGCTTTACACTTATCATCGACTGCGTTCAGTGCATAAAACTATAACAATTTTAGTTACGGTGAGAACTGAACAAAATATTCCTATCGACCTTAACAGTCTGTGATGTCGAAAGATGTCATAAAACACTGGATGACGAAATGTTTTTAGATACCTTTAAAACCGTTTTACCAGACGCTATATATGAGAATGATTTCATAAACTATTATTTAAAGTGTAGATAGGCACTGTAGCACATTCGCCATTCCCAAAAGGAAACGAATAAGTTACCTTTATTTTTTAATTCCGTTGTCTTTCTTTACCTTACCTTGCTTATCATACTTAACCCAAATTTTGTATCTTACCTTACTACTCCTTATCTTGCCTATCTTACCTTATTATGCGTTATCCAAGGCTTGCCCTACCTTTCTTACCTTCCCTAACTCATCTGAACTTGGTTAACCTTCCTAACGTTACCTCACCTTGCCCTACCTAATCTAACTTTACCTCATACACAAGGCCCTATCATATACAGTGTACAGGAGAGGAAAGTCCTGATTTAACTACCTGTGACTATTCTGAGCGCAGTTCTCTGACGGCAAGGAAAGTAGGCGTAACGCGTTTGTTTACTTAACAAACATAGTCTATTATATGCAAACGATGGAAAATCGACGAATTATTATATTAACAGAGTCAAACATAACTTTGGATATTTAAAATATCATATATTATAACATATACGGAGACTGAAGCGAGGCGACATCTTTGGGTGAGGAAGAAACCGAATATATAATTATTGAAGAAGTTACCATAACCTTACTTAACCCACATTTTCTTACGAGACGTCGATTATGACGAGGTGAGGTGGACAGATAAAGATAATCGATCAGGGTTAGAAGCTGTCGGCATTAGATTCTAGATCTTGCTTAGCAAAGGGCCTTGCTGTGGAGGCATTGCTAAATTAAAATAACACAGCCAATTATTGGTAAAAGCGCTTTACTCTCTCTGCTCTCAGCCATCCTCGGTTCGAGGTTCGGCCGCATCATGCACAATGTTCCTCCAACGCCTCCTGTCCTCCGTCAGTCTTAACAATTCTCCCATTGACACCTTTAAAACTTTGTTAACCGACGTTATATAGGCATAGGAAACGGTGGACCATTGGTGAAACGGTTAAGCTGAAACAAGCAGGTTAAGAGACGAAGGAGGAGTGCTTTTTCTAAGACAGGGAAAATGAAAGACTCAGAGACGAACAGACAGACGCACAGACAGACAGGCAGACAGACAGACGCACAGACAGTCAGAGCGAAGATTAAAAGTCATCAGAGAAAGCTTAGCAACCGTGGGAGTTTAATAATATTGCATTCTTCACGAGCTGGGCATTAGAGATTCCGTTAAACAACTCTGAGTCGCAAATGAGCTGAGTTCATTTGAGACTCCTAGAGTCTTAGACAGGTGAAGATTTAGAACGACGAGAAAGTTTCGTCGTTAAAACGTTAAGGGGAATCGGACATTGAAACGCAACAGAAGAATACAGAAAGGCATGACGGATAAGGAGAAAAGAACGACGTAAAGTCAGAAAATAGCGAAGTGTAGAAATTGTAGATTGTCGACAACAATGTTGGCAGAAGACAATGACGGGTAAACAGAAAAAATAATAGGCAGAAAGTTGTGACGTAAAAGGAATGACGATAGGCTGAAAAAAGAGTGAAATGGGCAGAGAGAAGAATGATGAATAAGGAGAAAAGAAATACATTTAGGCAGAAAGAGCGAAATTTAGGTAGAAGGAATCGCAGAGAAGCAAATACACTGTGTCCCAATTGAACTGATACCCTCCTTCTTTTGGTAATAAATCTGTCAATTCAAAACATAATTCAATAAAAATGTTAAAATTGCATGCTGGATAAATTAGCAATGTGTTCTATAAGTTGCATAAAATTCTATCAACAGGGTCCAAAGTTATGCACATCTAGATTTGATTTGGACAAGCAAAATTCGGAATTTCCAACATGCAAAAATTCATCTTTTTTATTTGTTATTAAACTTCAGAATTCAACAAAAACATGAAGACATCAACAATTAAACTTAATTGGAGTCAAATGTTCTTCAAAGCTGAGTTTCAAAATGCCCGCCGTTAGTTCGAATACATGCTCTGAAGCGATCGCGCCATTTTTTGCACGATCAACAATTCGATGCGCGGAAGTTCGCGAAATACCCGTTTTCCCGAGATATTTGACGATTTGTTTTGTAGATTCCAGTCAACACGAGGGTTTCAAACTTTTAACGGAATCAACATGTCCATAGTTGTCTATGCGTGGTCTACCATCACCATACCGTTTTTCTGCTAATCCGGTAGCATCAGTTTTTGCACTCAATCGATTCTAGACCAGTTTCTGTTAGGAAATTCCCGATAGCGCATTGGATAACATCTGGCGTAGAGTGCGAGAGGTACAGAGATCGAGTCCCATAGGCGGACATGCTTTGTAGGCTGCAATTTGCGCCGTGTAGGCCTACTGCAGGCTGTCTGTTCTGTTAGTAGTTAAGATTTATCGCATAACATGTACATGTACAGAGAAGTGCGTTTGCAGGCGCTTAATTAAAAAATAAATATTATTATTATTATTATTAAAAACCTTTTTGCTCCGCTGTGCTTTTCTTGTCTCAAAAGTTTAATCAAATTGAAGTCAGCTTTACCGAAAGCCATTTTCCTTTATTATCGTCTGCTTAAATGGAAATGAAATTATTTTGTCGTCATTTTTTAAACTTATGACGACATAAGTAAGGTATGCAGTTTGTTTATATAGTTTACATGTTGGAAAGTTCGAATTTTTTTTGTTCAGATTTGAAGGGGCATAACTTCGGACTCTTTTGACAGAATTTGATGAAATGTTCGGTAGATAGTGATAATTTATCCCTCTTTTAATTTTTAAAATATTATTGAATTATATTTAGAATTGACAGATTTATTGCCAAAACGAAAAAGGGTATCGGTTCAATTGGAACTCCGTGTAGAAGTAGAAATATTTCTTTTATAAGTCTCAAAATGTGAGGTCAGGTAAGGTCGACGTCACTGACCGAGTCTCACAAAGTGAAGTGCACAGTTTAACTAACCTTTAATAAATAGTCTAGCTTTCAGTAGAAGCTGAAAGTTCAAACTACAGGCATTTGAATTGTGTGCTGCAATATGCCAAATTAAGTTCTGTCGACGTCAACGGCCTATGTTGTTATGAGATGTCGCTAAACCCTGGATCCATCCAAACAGGCATTTTTATTTACGGTGAAAACTGGGCAAAAATTGTTATTGCCCTTAACGTATATATATATATATATATATATATATATATATATATATATATATATATATATATATATATATATATATATATATATATATATATATATATCTCTCTCTCTCTCTCTCTCTCTCTCTCTCTCTCTCTCTCTCTCTGAGAGCAGCTGAGTTTCTTTGGGTGTTACCAATCGATTTCAACGGTCTGATCATTTGAACGCAATAATTTATTAATTTCCCTTGGAACCATATAGTTTATATTAATTAGAAATTTACATATTAAAGGTGTCCAAATAGAGACATATTCTCAAACTCAGAACAACGTTTGTTTACCGCCTGCAATATCTATGTTCCATTTTTAGCAATTTTCGTTTTTATTTAAGAAAACATAAGCCAACTAGACCACGTCTACGAGAACAACTCCAATTTAAAATGCTCGCAAATTATACATAAGTAAATTAATTCCATATTATTAATTATTATATTGACTTATTGTCGTCTCGCTGACAGTTTTTAACTTACATTTCAGGTTCAGTTTTAATTTTAATATTTTATTCATAAGTTTTTGCCGTCCTTTGCAATGTGCCTCCCATAGCTCATGGCCTCCTGGATTGTTCTTACTACCTTCGTAAATTAAAATCGTAGAGCTGTATTAACCCTAATACGAATGGTGAGAACTTTTCAAACTAATTTCTGCCGACGTCAACGTTCTTTTGTGCCATTAGATGTCGTTAAACTCTGGATCCAGCCGATTGCTTAAAGCGCTTTCATGCGACTCTTATAAAACATTCTCAACCGAATTGGCATGGGACACAGTAGCAGGTTAATAGAGTGCTTTGCTTAGACACCTTTTAAACGCGATCAAACCATGCTATATAGTCATGGAACACGGTGGACTATTGGTGCTTAACACAAGGACAAAGAAAAACCGTTTATGGTGACCACTTTCTTGCAAAATAGCGGAAAAAATGCGAAAATTTTTATATCGGACATTCATATCAACGAATCGAACCAAAGTGGATCTCTCGGTCAAGTTCAAAGATGGCAACCGTCGAGAGGAAGTAACTTTCTTCAGACTCTTTATTATTATTATTATTATTATTATTATTATTATTATTATTATTATTATTATTATTATTATTATTATTATTATTATTATTATTATTATTATAAACCGAGAATGCATGTCTAGGTTCTGTTCACTCTCAAAACGAGTTTCCCGCCGCTACCTCCGTTAAGAAGGCGATGTATAAAGACGGGTTTGTTGTTCTTTGGCTCCGGGCAGCTTTGACATAGTGCCTTGGAAGGCCACTGCGTTGAAGCGCTGCATCATCACTGAAAGACTCTTGAATAGGAGGTTTGATTCGCGGGAGTCATCGGTGGTTTTCGACAGCCGGCGACCAAGTTCAGATAGAAAGGCGAGGCCTTCTCTGTTGAGGGGACCGAAGGTTTCCACCGCTACAGGTATGAAAATGTATCTCCTCTGTAGTTCAGAGTAGGCCTACTTGATGTTCTTTCTCGTAGCAGCCACCTCCGCTGAGGTTATTATATTAATAATAATAATAATAATAATAATTATTATTATTATTATTATTATTATTATTATTATTATTATTATTATTATTATTATTATTATTATTATTATTATTGTTGTTGTTGTTATTGTTATTGTTATTGTTATTATTATTATTATTATTATTATTATTATTATTATTATTATTATTATTATTATTATTATTATTATTATTATTATTACTGTTGTTGCTATCATTATTTATTAATGTATTGTGTAGTTTAAGGAAATATTGTGGCATCAAAGGTCGATATCCGTAAATAGGATATAATATCTTACAATTTCCCTCCTCTTCAGACAACCAAAAACAAGAAATTAAAATCAGGAGAGTTTAAGGAAACTATCAGCGTCTTCGTTATGCTACAAAAAATTAAAAAAGAAACTAAAACGTTATCGTCAACAATCATTTGAACTGCTGGTTGGATACGCAGTTTACTTGAAATTCAACATCTTCGTTTAGACACCTTTAAACTGATTTATTTTATTGCTATAATTTCAGCTTTCGCCAAAGGGTCATCAGATGAGATCAACTCTGGGTGACGTCAACGGATTAGCACCAATAGATATCGCTAAGGATTGAATGATCTGAAGTTAAAAATACCAAGTCTCTCTTAACGACCTTACCAGCTTTTGCTTGAAATCCGAAAGTTCGTTTAGACACCTTTATATCCTATTTCAGGCAAGCTATATATGCATCAATTTCGTTCAAACATTGCTCACTCAGACTATTATTTTATAAACGCCTTAAAACTGATTCTACTCAAGTATAAATAGGGCAATCGCATTCGTTTCGACAGTAAAGTTGCAGTTTACGTAAACGAGTTTAACAAACACAAAGTGTCGGTGAATGTTAGATTCAACTATCGCTAACGATGAATGACTCCATAAATTCTTTGTTTTGACTGTACTGTACATAATCTTGAATTGTCGTCAACGGCCTTTGATGTGTTCATGGCGACGTTAAACTTTGGAATTTGGAGACATTACTAGTAAATAAGAGGAGGGGTGAATTTTATAATAATTATAACTGTATAATTATTGTAACATTGGTTACTTTTATTCGAAATACTAGTATGGTTATCATTTAATTAACACTGTGATTACTTATTGTTATTATTATTACCACTATTACTACTGCTACTACTACAATTACTACAACTATTAATATAATAATTACTTTCTTTTTTATTTGTTGGTGTGCGTGTTAGTTGTCTAAGTTAACAATTCGTCTATTTACTTATGAGTCAATGACATACACAAAAATATACACCTTCATACAAAAACAAACACATGCATCAATTATATCCGCCAGTTAAGAGTTGCCCCAGTCGGTCTCCCCTTTCATTAGTGTGAGTACATCCCAAGCCGCGTTATGTGCGTTAAGGTCGCCAACTTCAATTGTGCGCTTACTTCGAAAAATCTTTGCTAAATCATTTCCAACTGTATGTGATGGAGTCATAATTATATGTATTTAATTTGTGGGGCGTGGTGGCTCAGTGGTAAGTTCGGCGCCTTGTGACCGGAGGGTTGCAGGTTCGAATCCCACTCTAGCCGCTGCGTACGGACCTTGGGAAAGTCCTTCACTCGCAATTGGTCGTGGCGCTTCTGCGTGAAAATTCCGGCACAGTATCAAATGCTGTAGTAGGGAGCGCCTCTTAGTAGTAGTTGACTTCGAGAGGCGCTATGGAAATATCCGGAATAAATAAATAAATGTATTGATAAATTGTATGTGGTCTCTTTAAGTTTTAATTTCTATTCCCTGCATTTCTATGTGTTGTATTTCTTCCGTAATTAGTATTTAAAAATTCGCTCCTAGATTTTTAGATCCACTTAATCATTTTTTTATCCAAAAGTTAACGTCGTCTTTTGACATCAATGGGCGATGACGACAATACAGAAATATAATTCGCAGGAAACAAGCTACTTATAGCATCCGAATGACACCATTTAAAGGTGTCAAACAGAGCCGTACAATATCACCAATGTCACATAATTTAAAGCAATATATCTAATATTGTTTATGATACACATAGTGATACAATGTTTTGATGCAATTTAAACAGTATTTCGCAACAATTATCACACAAGAGATATTTAAACAACTTCTGATGTAATGCACTACATATTAGTAAGTAAGTAAATAAAGTAAATATATTCTATATTAGTACCAACAGCTTATACCGCACTTTGGTTTACATAATAGTTTATACAAAATAAAGCATTCTTGTCAGAAATGTTTTCCTCATTAAATTGTCCGCTCTAGGTATTAATCGGTCGTGCAGTCTTGGCCTCATGGAATAGTGCTGTGGCCTCAGCGGTGGGAGATGATGACATTATATTCTTATTTTACCTTTGAAATTTCTGAGCGATTATTTCTAAATCTTAAGTTTAGTGACATCTCATGGAAATGTCTACTGCTACAATCATACCATGTATAAAATAGTAACAATTTCACAAACAGCATGTACAGGTACGATTAAATGAAACAGTTGGTATAACAAATTGCTTTTTTGAAAAACTATTCAGGAATTTAACACATTCAACTCTAAATTTATGTAATAACAAAGCATATACATGCAATTATAAGCATATAATTTCAATTGTATAAAGTTTTATTTCAATGTATTCAAATCACAATTACCTGTATAATTCCTTTATTGCCACACAATACTGCAGCATTAAAGGAATTATAACAGTAAAGCAATATATCTAATATTGTCTGTGATACACATAGTGATACAATGTTTTGATGCAATTTAAACAGTATTTGTTTACAGACAGACACAGAGACTGACAGACTGATAGATATTGAAAGACAGACTGAAATAGAAATACGTACGTACAGACAGACAGACAGACAGACAGACAGACAAACAGACAGACAGAGCTAATTGTGCTCCAGCAACGGAGAGGATTTCTAAGCTCGATGCGCCAAGTCATTGGAAAGACTTTACGACGTACGCAAAATTAATTATTTACTGAGGCCCAACCTTATATAGCAGTAGTTAGCAATGTTTTAAAGGTGTTTAAGGTGTACTCTAACCCAGTGATTCCCAAACCGTGGCCCGCGGGCCAAAAGTGGCCCGCCAATCCTTTGAATGTGGCCCGCGACAGTCACTCAGAAATTTTGAAAAAAAATTAAATTACCTTGTTTTCTTGATTTTCGATTTAAGTTAAGTTAAGTTCTTTTTTTCTATTATTTTGTTTTAATCTTAGTTCACTTTTCGTCAAGCTCTATGCAGCGTATTTACACTTCCGTATACTGTCAGCAAATGAATTCGAACATTTGCGGTCGTTTGCTCAACGTTACATATGCCGTTTTGGGAGCACGTATAGATGTGAACAATCATTTTCAGCGATGAAACTTATAAAAAACAAAAATCGAGCGCGCCTCACTGACTCAAATTTGAATGTATTGATGATACTTGCCACTACGAACCTACAACCAGACATTGATAAACTAGCTTCTAACCTGCAGTCACATAAATCTCATTAAAACTGATTCATCTTCAATAAATACTTTTGAAAAATTAAAATAATAAATATTCAGAATTAAAATGAATGCATTGCTGGAACTTCTGCATTTAAAATTTAATTAACACAAATTTGAGATTTGATTTCAATGTTACCGATATTAACAATTTTGCATTTTGAAATTTAACAATGTTCAAACGATATCTTCAATTATTGCCTTAACATTGATCTGATATGAAAGTATCTGAGTTACCCTTGCACCAAGCAGTATGCATCTTATTATACTTCCGCTGAAAAACGTGTGTTTTATCTTGCATTGTTGTAAATTGGCACTGACAATATGCAAAAAACATGTTCCATTCGATGTCAGATGTTACCAAATGCTGCGCATGGGGAAACTTACGACGCTTCCCCAGAGACCACTATTTGCTGGCGCTCCAGCGCACGCATTCGTCCACAATGAAAGCAACTGAGGACGGCTCCTCAGATCTCTGTGGCCCGCCATGATATTTTAAAAGTAAGACTTTGCCCTCCATCAAAAGAGCTTGGGAACCACTGCTCTAACCAGTCGTTTACGGATGAATGGATCCAAAGTTTCACGACATTGTATTGCAACAAAGAACGTCGAAGTTGGCAGAAATTATTTGTTATACAAACATACACCACATTATATATATATATATATACACACACCACAACATACTCTATTTAAAGATGTTTTCAGGTTGGCGGGTGCGGGCGTGCGTGCGTCGTAGAGTGGTTCGAATGAGTTGGAACATCGAGCGTAGAAACCCTCTGCGTTGCTGTAGCACATTTAGCTCTGTCTGCCTGTCTATACGTCTGTCTGTCTGTCTATCTGTCTGTCTGTCTGTCTGTCTGTCTGTCTGTCTGTCTGTCTGTCTGTCTGTCTGTCTGTCTGTCTGTCTGTCTGTCTGTCTGTCTGTCTGTCTGTCTGTCTGTCTGTCTGTCTGTCTGTCTGTCTGTCTGTCTGTACGTGTTTTTGTCTATCGACAGACAAATATCGACAGACAATAGACAGACAGTCTATTGACGGAAATTGAGGGACGAAAGTTATATGAAAATGAACTTAACTATGTCAATGTACTTTAAAGACATCAACGGCCTTTGTGGCAAGAAGATGTCGTTAAACAATGGATTATTAATGCCGCTTGGAGAAAAAATTCTGTTTGGTAAAAGAATTAAAAACCGCCACTGCACGCACTTTGAAAGTGCCAGTCCCAAGCCTTGAAGAAGGAGGAGGGCTACGCCAAGCATCTTTATTATGACACAGTGTCGTTAAACATCATCTAACCAACCAACTAGCCGTTTCGTGAGAGCGCTGTTTTTAGGCACCTTTAAAGCCTCATGGACCAAATTTTATATAATCATGGAAGACGCTACCCGATTGTTCAGGATAATAATGAAGAAATTCAGGACTTCATTGCTTTAAATTCTGAAATGCTTTCTTTCTAATCCATAATGTACCAATCTCATGTAGCAACCAATATTGTGAGCAATCTAACGTACCGACGTAATGGCCTTATTTATAGCTTTGATTAAAAGTATTTTAAAGGTGTCGAATGAATCCGTGTATTCAATGTTAAGTCGCAGTTGTTTTTACATTGAGCGACATTGAATGTTTGTTATGACACAGCGTTGTTTAGCATCAACTTACCAACGTCAAATTTTATGGATATAAAAAGTACAAATGTCGCTGTATGCTAGATAAAAGTACGACATTGAAATTCCGGAACTTATGGCTCCCTCTAGACACCTCTAAATAGATTCTAGTCTATGATATAAATTCATCAATCCGTTACATAGATATTATCAATTATCTGGGCGGTAAGATTGGCGCAACGGTCAAGGCAGCCACACGATGTCGCTGTAAGCGGCTATGCGAAATATAATGACACCTAAAGACATTTGAAACAGATATTCCATTGGGGAGATACTCGGATGGCGCAAGTCCTAAATCCTGGACAACTCCGCCAATATCCTTGGTGCCTGTCTTTTGCAACTACCAGCGATTGAGTTAGTGTGCGTTTGGGACTCCAAAATTTTGAAGTTTGGCGAGAGCGCTTTTTAAAGCACCTTATCTACCGATGTTATATAACAATGGAAGACGCTAGCTCGTATATTGGTTAGGATATGACGAAATCGGGGCTCCATTTAGACGCATTTTAAATGCCTTCTTTCTAAGACATAAGCAATCTCATACAAACATACATGTGTGTGTGTCAGTGTACGCAACACATTTCAATGCCTCACGTTTGTAAGGCATTGAAATGTGTTGCGTACACTGACACACACACACACACACACACACACGCATATATATATATATACTATACTTTTGGCGTCAGGTAATTAAATCCGAACCGTCTTTGTCCTCTCCAGTCCGTACTCAATGCTGCTGGTAGACTCATAGAGCCTCTGAATGGTCTATGCAGCGAGAGGCGCTTTATAAATGACCATATGCAATACAATGCAATACAATACTGAAAACTACGTCATTGCCCGTACTGTGGTAGTGCCTGTCCCAAGCCTAGAGAAAGGAGGAGGGCGACGTTAATCATCTTTGTTATGACACAGCGTCGTTAAACAGCAACTGACATTTATATACAACACCCACTTGAAAGTGATGAAATGCAGCACTTCATGCAGATGCTTTTACAAAGCGACTGCAAGATATCGCTAAACATTGTATAATGCTAAATGAAATAGAAAGTTTCTATTAGACACCTTTCAAACGAGTTGTCTCTAAAATATATAATCTTCAACAGCGCTGTTGAAAGCAGTCAAACGAAAAATTCTAACATTAATTACCTTAATCGAAATACAATCGTGGTTATCAGTTAGTCACCGCTGATTGCTTAATAATCGATATAGCTATTATTATCATCGGTCAGAGAGCGTTAAAAAGTGCCTACTTCCTTGAGCTGCTCTTAATCATAGGAAAAATCCTTCCTCCTTCATACTGCGATGGAAGGGACTTCGGTTGGGTATAGCCGGCTCGAAGCAATCATTCCCCAACTAAAGCTCTAAGACAGTGGATTATTCGAAAGCACTAAAGAATAGTGGAAAATCTCTTGCATGATAATTATGTTCATAGAGACAGATATTTCTTATCATGTATTATGCATACTGTGTAAGGAGGGGCATCGTTTTAGTCATGAGTGCTCCCCAAACTCCAATAAACTACAACAGCCAATTGGTTACAATATGAAGAAATTCAGGGTTTCATTTAAGCACATTTTAAGTGCTTTTTCTAAGCTATTATATTTGGCAACCGTGTGAATCAAATCTGCATAGCGCGATTGCTTCATTTATAGCTCCAAAGAAAATCAGTTTAAAGGTGTCGAAATAGAGCTCTGCGTTTCACAATTTCTAAAGTCACAGTTGTAATTATTTATAAGCGACATCTGGTGTCTGAGAGAGGAAGACGATGATCACCTTTGTTAATGACACAGCGTTGTTTAACAGCAACTAACCGTTTGATTTTTCACTCCTATCAATACAAGGTCAACTGCCCTGACAGCCACCAGATGTCGCTAGATGATAGCTAAAAGTAAAACCTTGAAATTTTGAAATGCAGAATTCAATTTAAACACCTTTATATTGAATCTATCCTAGGCTATAAATTCATCAATCGCATTTCACTTGATGTTTCAGAAATGAGTGTAAAAAGACAAGGCCGCAGAGATCGAAACTGAAACTCGATGACATCTACACGTTGGAAGCTACCTGAAACATCAAAGAAAAGCTCCAATAAAACAGCTGAACCGGGGAGGAAGAGTAAACTTCTTAAAGCTGGTCTGGAGCACAGGATAAATTCTACCTCCCTCATCCTGCAATGGCAGGGACTAGGGTTAGGTAGCCGGCTCGCAGCAATCCCCGAGAGCAGCTCTAAGACAGTGCAATCATCGAAACCATTAACTAAAAGCAGAAAAAAAACTTTTGTGCACATGTTTTCAGAGACAGCCATTATTTTAACATCATGTATAGACTATAATTGTATACTACGTAAGGGGGCCATCATCTTAGCCATGAATGCTCCCGAAATTCCAATGAACAACAACAACAACAACAACAACAACAGAAATGAGTAGGGGCGTATGTAAGGGCTACGCCAAAAAGTATGCCGAAATATTTCTGTCGACGTCAACAGCCTTTGTTGCAATAAGATGTCGTTAAACTCTGGATCCATACATCCAAACTGAAACTAAAAGACACCTACCTATTCGTTGGAAGCAACCTGAAACAACAAAGCCAAACTCCAATAAAACAGCTGAACTAAAGAGGAGGAGTAAACTTCCTTGTGCCGGTCTTCAGCATAGGAAGAATCCTGCCTCCCTCATCCTGCTATGGCAGGGACTAGGGTTAGGTAGCCGGATCGCAGCAATCCCCAAAAGCAGCTCCAAGACAGTGGAATCAACAAAACCATTAACCAATAGTGGAGCAACTTTTTACATATGGTTGGTCATAAGTGCTCCCAAAATTCCCATGAGCAACATCAATGTTATTATATTATTAGGATTGCTAACTAAATTGGACTGGCAGGAAATGAGATGACAGACTCTTTGTGAATACAGAGTCTGGAATTAACAGAGATTAACTCTACATGGTATACAAAATTAGATTAAATACACTCCTTAATTAAAGATTATATAATTAATAAATGGCAGTATGAATATGTCAATGGTTCTAAAGAAATATTTTATACATCAATTCAGTCTTATGTTACCACAGCCATTAAATATATGAGCACACCACACAAGGAAAGATATATTAACTACTCTACGCTAGCGATCGTTTATAGACTGGGTGTCAAATCCATGTTAAAGGTGTCTTAGGAGTTTATTTCTTGCGATTAAACTCGATTATAATTGCTAGCGCCCTCTTACAACGTTAGAAGTTTTGAAACTATCTGAGCGTCATAATGCAATGCTCTCTCTTAGACACGCCCAAAAAGTTTTAATTCAACGTTACGTATAAGATAATCGTGCGAAATCATTTATTACGTCATAATGCAACAATTGTCATACACCAAATAAATGCAAATGTCAAATTTTGTATGAATAATTTTAATGTAGGACCTACATCGGATCCTTAATCCAGTTATAAAATTTTTAAAACAGCTTCAATTACAAGTTTAAAACATTGTTATTCTACGAGTGGCTGCGAGGATATCTGACGTCGATCCCTTAGGTTACATTACATTAGCTGCCTACCGATTTTCTTTTGACTGAGCGCCTGTGAGTGATCAACTTAGCTGATTATCTGGACGCTGTTGGAATCTCGATATTTAGAATAGGAACACATTCTTAACAACCCCTTTGACTTGACGCAGCGCTTGCGATTAAGCTGGTTCTCTAGGCCTAGTCTTACAGTAGCGTTTTAGAAATTTGGAGTTTACGATAACGATTACGAGGATAAGATTTCACTAGTTTAACGGCATCAGAGTTCGTTAAGGTCGGTAGGAAATTATTGTTTAACAAGTTTTCCCAATGAGTCGAGAGTAGGCGACATTCAAACCACTCAACGATTCATGGTAGTTGAAGTTTGCATTCTCTAACGACAACGACAAAGGAGACGTGCGAAATCGCACGTCTCCTTTATCCAGGCTTGGGACTGGCAAAGCAGAGTACGAATAGTGGTTGAAGTAAAACTTGAAACTTAAATATTCTTAGTAGTAGTTGCAGTTGTGGTATTGTAGTGGTTGTGGTAGTAATTGTAGTAGCAGCAGTTTCCATTGTTAGTGACATCTAATCGGAACCGGACCGTTGATAACGTCTTTATTTTAATTTAAGTTTTTAATAATCTATTTCACGACGCGAGAGATGCATTATATACAGTTTCTATTCTTAATGTAAAGGTGTCTTACTAGCTTCGTCCTTTGCAGGTAAGACTCGATTATCTCTGGCGCCCTCTTACTACTAAGCAGCGGAATCCTTCAGTGTTTGAGATGTAATCTAATTTCACTTAAGTAAAAAATAAATAGAGTTGAAGATTCCTAATGTGGAAATCTTACGATTGAACGCGATTTATGAATATTTAGCTTAGAATTGAAACATGTTTAAAGTTCAAAGGTGAAAATTTAGGGACAGGTTTTCACCGTGGCAGCTATATTGTCCAAACATCTTACAACTGGTTGGCCATTTGCTGTTTAACGAACCTCGGTCATTACAAAGATGATTATCGTCGCCCTCCTCCTTTAGACCATCTGGGGACTGGCACTACCAGAGTATGAGAAATGGTACGGTTTTACTGACGACTGAGTGGTTAGCGCCCCTCCTCCGTAATCGAGGCTTGGGACTGGCAGTCTGGCACCACCAGAAGACAGGTAGTGGCGAAGTTGATTGTGGGGATAGACGAATTGCAGGACGCTGTAGGACGCGGGTTCAATACCTGCATGCCGTTTACAGGTCGACTTAGCCTTCTGCTCATTAGGGGCAGCCCTCACTCCCTAGGTGGCGGTAGTACAATGATTAGGCGCCTAACAGGCTGCCAAGACGCGTGTTCTATAAGATTTGGACTTTGCACCGTCAAAGGCTTTCAATGTTACTCGTTTTGGTCTATATTATTATTATGGTTGTTGTTTCTAGTGTTTCACGACCTTGCCTTAGAAAAGTTTGGATATGTGAGTCATTAGAGTTACTTACTTAAAATACGTTTATTTAACGACGCCGTCATATCAAAGATGATTGGCGTCATAGACAATAATATATGTACAGGTACATAATAGATCACGATTTGGGTCCAAGACAGGTTAAGCTGACGGCCGGCTGCCAACCAAGAAAACCCCCGTGGGGGAAGGTGGTGGTAGGATTTTCCCATGCACGGTCAGCGGAGTTGGGTTTTCTCCCCTCCCCCGTCTTGGTTACATTTGTGGGGCTTGCTATTTACATAGGATAGTTCTCTGTATACTGTTAATATTGTTAATATTGTTCCGAGTTTTATTTACACTAAAAGTTTATGTTCTTCTATCTTCTTCTTGGTCTTCTTCTTTGTCTTCTTCTTTGACTTCTTCTTGGTCTTCTTCTTTCCGGTGGGGGCAGGGGCCGCCTTCAGATCTTTCGACCGGAAGCCTCCAGCCACTTGTAGATGGTATTCAGGCAGCTGGTTTGACTGAGTACGGTGTACAGATCGAAAGACCAGTTTTTCCGTGCGCACTCTCGGAGGAGCTGGTCTTGGAGTCCAGCCTGAGAAGGGCACTCCAAGAGGAAATGGCGCACGGTTTCCTGGGCGTCACCGCACTCGTCACAGTTTCCGGTTTCGTGGCGGCCCCACAACTTCAACTGCGCGTTGAGGCAGCAGTGCCCCATTCGGAGTCTGGTGATGGTGACTTCCTTCCTCCGGTTTGGGTCGGTGTATCTGCGGACCAGGCTGACGTCTGGCTCGACGACCCTATAGTCGGAGCCGGTGTCTGAGGTGGTCCACTCTGTTTGCCACTTCCGGAGGAAGTGGTCGCGGTAGAGGTGTCGTGCTTCTGGGTACTCGAGCGTCATCGGGAGGTCCACGGCGGTGTTGTGTAGCGCCTGTTTGCACAGGGCGTCTGCCGTCTCGTTGCCTGGGATGCCGAGATGACCGGGGATCCAAACGATCTTCGGTGGCGACTCTGCGTGTTGCCCGTAGTCATCTATGGCGTGGATCAGGTCGACGAGATGATGTTGTCTTGTCCCGGACTGCTGTTTCTCCAGACTCTGCAGGACACCGAGGGAGTCTGAAAAAATAACAACATTTGGTACGTTAGCGTTAGCGGCCCATTCCATCGCCCTGCTTATGGCCTCCATTTCTGCTGCCAGGACTGACGACCCGTCGCTCATCCTGTAGCTTCCATGGTGGCCACAAGAGGGCACGTAGAAGGAGCACGATGCATTACCTGCGGGGTTCTTTGAGCCGTCCGTGTAGATCGCCACATGGCCATCGTAAGAGCGGATGTGGTCTTCGACCATGGACTTCTTCCTTCTGAGGTAATCTGAAAAAACAACAGCATTAGCAGGATTAGGTAGATCTCTGATCTTATTCCTGAGTGTGGTGTCTATGATCGGTTGGCGGAGTGTCCACATCGGTCTTGTCGTGCAGGCGAGTGGCTGGATCGTAGGCTTTGCGATCTCGCTGTTGATGTTTCTCGCCTTCACTCGGATCGGATCCATGTCGTCTTTGGCCGCTTTCGTCTTCCGGCCGCTGGTGATGGTCTGCGTCGGATGGTCCGGGATGGCGTCTATCTTCATGATGAACTCCATCATCTGCTGCTTTCGTCGTAGGTGGAGTGGCATCTCCCCGCAGTCTACCTGCAGAGCGGAGAGGCTCGTTCCTCGGAGCGCTCCAGAAGCTATCGTGAGTGCCTTACACTGGATAGTGTTTAGCACTTTCTTCTGGTTCGCCGAGGCACTCTCGTACGCGATGCAGCCGTAGTCGATGACGGAGCGGATGAGAGCTCGGTAGACCATCAGAAGGGTGTCTTTCGACGCCCCCCAATGGGATCCTGCAATAGCGCGCATCAGGTTGAGACGCTTCTTGCAGCGATCCGCCACGTACCTGATGTGTTCGGACCAGGTAAGATACCGGTCGAATATCACACCCAGGAACTTGACGCTATCCTTGTAGCTCCGAAGAGAGGTCCCGAGTCTCAGCGGTCGGTGTGCTGTTGGTGTGCGGAAGCGATGGAATTCGACGGCCACGGTCTTCGTCGTAGACACCTTGAAACCCCAGTCGTCGAAGAATTTTTTCAGTCGATCGAGGTAGGATTGAAGGTGTCGCTGGTTCACGTCCGGGTTTGGTCCTGCTCTCCAGATGGCGCTGTCGTCCGCGTAGAGAGAAAGCTTGACGCCGTTCTCCGGATCCGGGAAGTCGTTCATCATGATGATGAACAACACAGGGCTGATGACACTGCCCTGTGGCGATCCGTTCTCCATGTGGAAGAGTTCGGACAGCTCTGCTCCCACGCGGACACGGATGTGTCTGTCGGTCAGGAAGTCCCGGATCCAGTTGAACATCTGACCGGTGATGTTGTGTTGCTGCAGCTTGTGCAGCAGTCCGTCGGTCCACATCAGATCGAAAGCCTTCTCGAGATCTACAAAAACACCAGTAAGGCTGTATATAGAGTGGATGGCTCTCTGGATGTCGTCTTGGAGTCGAACGATGTGGTCCTGGCAGCTCCGGAGCCTGCGAAAACCAGACTGGAATCTGTTGAACAGGTGGTTGGTTTCCATGTGCCAGGTCAGCCGGTCCGTCACTAGCCGCTCCATCAGTTTGCACAAGACGGATGTCAGGGCAATCGGGCGGTAGGAGTTGGCGTCGAAGGCTGGTTTCTCCGGTTTCAGGATAGGAACAACGATGGAGTTCTTCCAGCAGGCCGGGAGTCGTCCATGTTGCCACACCATGTTGAACAGCTCCAGCAAGGCAAGCAGGCTCGGATGCGGAAGCTGGGCCAGGATCTCATACGTGATGGTGTCTTCACCCGGACTTGTATCCTTCTTGCAGCGCAGGAGAGCGATTCTCAGAGCCTGGATGGTGAAGGGCTCGTTGAAGGGCTTCTCGTCAGTCAGAAGGTGCTCTCCGTGAAGCTCCTCAGAGTGCTCAGCTTCAAAAGCGTCCTTACGCTCCTGGAACTCCGCGGAGTGGCTGCCAGTGCAGCTGACTTCAGAGAAGCATCTTCCGAAGAGGTTCGCTTTCTCCTGGTTCGTCGCGTAGGTGTTTCCTTCTTTCTTCAGCGTTGGAATTTGTGGTCTTGACCTTGTGCCGGACATCTTTCTCAGGGTGCCCCACACCCTTCCGAGCTTCGTCTTGTCGTTCAAGGTGGTGCAGTATTCTCTCCAGGATGTCTTCTGCGCGTCCTTGATGGTCTTCTGGGCGATTCCCTTGATGTGACGGTATTCTTCAACATCCGCCGGGTCCCTGGTCCTCTGCATCTTGTTGCGGGCCTCGGTGCGCTCCCTGACGCGGCGAGTGCACTCTTCTGTCCAGTACGGCACACTCCTGGTCTTCCCCTTGGGAGGGGTCGTCCGAGGTATGTGCCGCATGGCGACCTCCATGAGCGAACCGGTGATGTTGCTGTGGCTCACCTCAATGTCGTCGGTAACGAGGTCGATGGTCAGCGCCTCTCTGCAGTCGTCCTTGAAGGCCGTCCAGTCGGCCTTTCGATGGAGCCACCTCGGGATGAAGGACTCTTCGACCGGGACTGCTTCATCGATGGTGATGAGGATCGGTGAGTGGTCGCTGCCCATGGAATCGTCGAGGACAGTCCAAGTGCACCTCCGCGCCAAGGGCGTCGAGGCCATCGCAAGGTCCAGAGGGCTGGATGCTCCAGAGGTGTTGCTGACGAACGTCGGGGTACCAGTGTTCAGTAGGACAAAGGCGCTGGCTTCAATGTCGTCTTCCAGCTGGCGACCCCGTGCGTTGGTGATGTCGGACCCGAAGAGAGTGCTGTGGGCGTTGAAGTCTCCCAGAACGATTGCAGACTTGTTACGGAAGAAGGGCGTGTAAGCGTCCGGCAACAAGGGGTCTTCTGGTGTTGATTTTGTATGGTAGATGTTGATGATCTTGATCTTTGTTGGGAGTCCGTCGATAGAGATGGTGATCGATTCCGGGACGTCAGTGGTGCTGATCAGGGAGTAGGCGATACCCGTCCTCAGGAACGTCGCCACTCCTCCTTTTTCTCCAACGGAACGGTCGTGCCGCACACAGGAGTACCCCGGGATCTCAAAACTGATGGACGGGCTGAGCCACGTCTCCTGGATGCAGATGACCGCCGGCGGTGTCTGCATCCCGGAGACGCGGTGCCTCAGCTCCCCCACCCGGGCCCTGAGGCTGCACGCGTTCCACTGGAGAATCTGGAGATCAATGATGGCGGTTGACGGGTGAAGTGGCTGACGTGGCTGACGATATGCCGGAAGTTGTCGAGGCGACTGGATAGACGGGTGTCATCGCGTCGAGCGGGATCTTGAAGGCGGCATGGATGGCACCAAGGATGACCTCGATCATCTTTGCCGGAGTGACAGCGGCGCCCTCATTCGCCCCCATCGCCGTCATTCCCTCTACGAACAAGGCGCAGGCGCGGGTGAGGGCGTCCAGAGCGTGTCTCTGGGCGGAACCATCCTCGTCGGTCTTCGTGATCCCCTCCAGAATCGGCGGTAGTACGGTGACGTCTGCAGCAGGTTGGGTCACCTTGGCCCGTCGAGGCTTTGGAGAGCGAGGCGGTTTTGGTGCTGTTGCCGTTGTCGTTGTTAGCGCAGCGGCAGGTGTAGTTGCTGCGGTTTCGGCTGCAGCTGTCGTCGGCTTCTGAGGCTGAGTGTTGTTGGTCTGCGACTGAACCATCCGGAGCGCATCGCTGTATCGGACGCCCTGGCGTACGCTGATGGTGGTCGCTGCCTTTGCTAGCACGTACTTCGGACAGCTGTTAGACAGCGCGGGATGCGGTCCTCCACAGGCTGCGCACTTCGGTTGGTCCCGCTTCGTGCAATCGGCAGCCTTGTGCTCACCGGCACAGATGCTGCATCGCAGGGTCTTGACCCTGCAAAACTTAGCCACGTGGCCAGGTAAAAAAACAACAGAAGCAACGGGTTACTGGTGGCTCGTACAGATGTAGCTTGAATGTCAGAAAACCTACATGCAATCGTGCAGGGACAATTGCACCAGGCAAAAAACTTATTAGGACAGCCATAGTTGGCACCTTCACCTTGTTCACAATCTTGTGAATACGCTCGACCTTGATCACAGGCAGGTTTTCGTGTTCTTTGGCAGACTCGTGTATGTCCGAGTCAGACAGAGCATGTGACACTCCTTTAATCACTCTCTGGACATATTTGCCCCTGTGGCGCACGATCTCGCGTGGCTCCGACACCTTGATCTGGTAATTACAGACCTTGGTACAGGCGAGCAGGCGCGCTCTGTTTGCCTCCTTTTCAGGGCCGCCAAGGTGCACACGCACACTCGTGGCCGACGGGGTCACCAGGTCCGCGAACAACGGGCCGAACGACGTGTTCAGCTCCGTCCTGACAGCGGTCGCGTTTACCTTACACAAAGGCAGACCAATAAACTCTACAAACAATCGGTCTTCTACAGATCGGGAGACCGTCACCCGAGTGGCAGGCGCCTCTTTCATCTCTGTTGATTGATCTCCTTTGTTTACTAACCTATCTCCAGACCGTGTGGTGGGAGCCTTTACCAAGGCTTTCGGCGCAATTGGCATGCGCCGTTCCACAGTGGTTTTCTTTACCTTACTGGGAGAATGCCTGAGGGAGTCCAGGGTGACACCAGTGAGCTTCCTCTTCTTCTCCGACTTACGGGCAGTCTTACCACTAACCGTTAAGAACCCGTCGTTATCGTCATCGCAACTCGATTCTTCGGAATCGGTCGCAATTATTAACCTGCCACTATCAGGCGAGTCGTCACACGGCTTCATCCGTTTTTTAGACGGAGTCACCAGCCCTAAGGAATCCGTAATGTCTTCGACCGACTGCAACTGAAGTGCAGAGTCGGAGACAAAGGGGCCCGCGCTAGAACTCATGTCTAGCCAGGGCGACAAGAATTTAAAACTAACAATGAAATCAAAACTAAGCCACACTGATTATACAAAGAAAGCAATGGCTACGCAACAGAACAAAGAAACAACGGTGTCGCTCACCGCGATAGATCTTTGCTGGTCCACTGAGTAAACAATTCTTCGGCTCGACTGCAAATGTTTCCGCGTACGTCTAATCACTTCGAAGGCTAAACTCCGAATCCGAATATCTCTGACCAGTCATTAGAGTGGCTTAGGAGGTAATTTATAGGCGTGAAAGAACCGTTTTAAAGGTGTTTAAGTGAATTTGAGGCGACGGAAGGGCGGGGAAGTGTTAGGGTGGAAGAAGAGCGGGTTGGGCTGTGAATAAATGACGAAGATAGGAGGGTTGGAAAGATTCAATTGTGTTGCAGGTAAGTGATAGGATTTTGTAATCTATTCGTTCAGGTATTGTAAGCCAGTGAAGTGATTTGAGGACAGGAGTGATGTGGAGGTGTTTATGAGTTTTATTGACAGCACGAGCAAGAAAATTCTGAATAGATTGGAGGCGGGTTTTTATTGGGTGATGCCTGTGTCGAGGAAGAGTGAGTTGCAGTAGTTAAAATTAGCGTCAACTAAAGATATGTGCGTGACGTAAATGATCGGATTTATTATTTATATAGACGCGTTCCTTATAATTTATACGGAGACTGTCACGTCTCTTAAAGGTGTTTGTTGAGTTCGCTTTTAGGTGAATACTAGCTGTAACCCGTGAAAAATCACGGTATATAAAACCATTATTGCAGTGATAACAATTAAGCTTACTTCCCCGTTTTATTATGACGTCATATTATAGGCCTATAGCCGTCGTCAAGACCATCATCGTCAAGACAGCCGTCGCCAAGGCGGCAGTATAGTGACGTCACAATAGTGTTTGTTACGGGACAGACAGACAGACAGACGTACATCGGTTATTATGTTGTTTGACTGCAATTGTTAGTCTCGACTTCTTTAAACAGAACCAAATCAAGGTATAAAGTGAGGTAAGGTCTAAGGTAAGGTAAGGTTGACGTCAACGGTCCCGGCAGCCATGTCGTTTAACACTTAACATCGTAACAGTAAGTTGAGTAAAACTCAAACCTTGCCTTATAACCGGGTGGCCCCAGTCCAAAGCCTCAATAAAGGAGGAGGGAGAGGCTAATCATCTTTGTTATGATTCAGCTTCGTTAAATATAGGCTATTGCAAGTAAGTTGTAACAGGCTACGGTGAATACTGCGCAAAATATTTTTGACACTTTGCCTGCAGCGCTCGTGAATAAGGTGGTGCCCCGCAATTGATTTTAAAGTAGCGCTTTAGAAATTTGGATCACGATTTGGATTATTTCAGACGTCAGCGGCCTTTAACCCTTTATCGACGAGAGCGATTAGTAACTCTGACGCTGTTAAGTAACGTTAGCGCTAACGGACCAAACAGCCGCTATATGTCATTAAATCATTCAACTTAGACACCTTTGAAATGATTGTATTTAAGCTATACATACCGGTCGGCACCCCACCTTCGTTTATCGTCGGTGTACGCTTCTCGAGAAGTAGTCTAAGTCAACGGCCATGGCAGCCACAAGATGTCAACAATAAACACTATTGCTACTATACTTCGTACATTGTCTTCAAAGGAATAGCAAATCAAATCCTAGTTCGTGATTAGACTTAGCAGATTAGTATCTCGGGCTAGTATGTTCCATATACGACAGACCTAAATTATTGACGCCTGCAGTGAAAACAGGCAGCGGTGGTCAAGGACTCAAGGGTCAAGTCTTACAGTCTTCTGCAAGGTTTGGCGACTGTTCCATCTTTGTCGCTGGACCAACTGCATGGAAAAGTATCTCTGGCCATGTGAAGAATGTGCCATCTCTGGACATAAATTCACATAAAATCTCTGGCTGTAAAATTACGGCAGGGCAATTTTTTATCAGCGCTTGAAAAGAAAGGCACGCTTAAAAATCCCTCCAACTGCTAAATATCTCACAACAAAGACTTAAACTAGCTAGGTAAATAACATAATAACACAATCTATATGTTCTGCGCATTTTAAAGAACGTTTCTAGTAACTAACTAATCACAGCCACTTTGAAAGAATGTTAACTTGAATTTTCAGCTCTATCCATAGGTCATAGAATGTAGGTACAAACTAAGTGTCTGGGTCGCTTTTACGCACCTGAACCAATACATAAGCGCTTTTTTTGTCTAGTTTATCTTAATTTTTCTTCGAATTTCTCCTCGTGAAGGGAGTGGGCCGATCCCGGAGGTACTGCAATACCGGGCCAACGCGTGGAGAAGCCGGAGCAAGCCCCTGCATCTTCTCCCAAGTCCAAAAATCAGTTTAATATCGATGTCCCCGGATAGGGGACGTATCAGATATTAAGCTGATAAGAACAGATACTACACTTTGATCTTAGCCAAAAGGCCGAGAAGCGATACCGGTTATTTTCCCGAAAATGCGTGCTATAGTATTATCTGCCTCAATAGAAAAGGTGTTCAATGGAGCTTATCTTTCTACTACAATTAACTGTTACAATTCAGCCTTTTCAGAGGCCTAACTCCAGGATTAGGAAGTATTTAAAATAATGCAATTTATAACCACGCAGTCGTTAGAATATTCTGTAAATTATGATAAAATATCTGCAATTTTAGTTTTCCTGTGTCACTTTTACATTTTTATTCGCCAGATGCCGTAACTGACTTCAAATTGTAGCTAATCAATTTTATTAGCGGTGTGAAAACGTTGGCCTGACAGCACAATAGGATTACCTCAAATTCCTAAAAACAATTATCAACAACAACAATTATAACACACGGAACGAAGCAACTTAATTTTTAAATTGCATAATCGACAAAATCTGTATATATTAAAGAGCATTTCTCGAAGATAATATGGTTGGCACTGCTTCATTAGCCAAGTATGCGTCATGTTCATCCTTGATTCGCCAGATGTCGGCACTGGTTTTAAAATTCCAGAATATCTGAAGCGCTGCTCGTCGCTTAAGTGCAGGCCACACGCTTATTCACGAGCGCTATCTTAGCATAACTTCGCCAATTAAGAATAGATAAACTTGTGAATTTTCACGCCATCGCCAGTTTAAAGACGTTTTATGGCATCAGTAAATGTTGATTTAAACCGAAAAATATCCTTAATAATTTCCACCGTATGCTTATACGACAGTATGAACCGTTTGCAGTGCCAGTGGTCAGTTACTCTTTAAGGAGGATCTGTCATGACAAAGATGATTGGCGTCTCCCTCTTCCTTTCTACAGGCTTGAGACTGGCACCGTTCGAGCATAAGGCAGTGGCGGCGTTTCTTACCATTGGCAAAGGATTTGACCGCAGTGCCAATGCACGACTGATCCCTTTGTCAGGCGACATCTTGTGGCTACATTGGTGAACTGGTTGAATCCTAATTTCCAATCGTTTCAGGCGTAAAATCAACATCCATTGTCTAGTGGAAGAGTAGAGACAGTGGAGTTTGTACCCTGGGACAAGATAGCCGATAGGCTAGATCGTACTCATAAGACACCTTTGAAACGTTGTCCACCGGCGCGATATATATACGTACGTAAGTCGATGGGTACGTAAGTCATACTTAACTGAAATCAGTCTTGATCTCAAAGAGATACTGTTCGTACTCTGGCGGTGCCAGTCCAAAGCTTGGATCAAAGAGGAGGGCGGCGGTAACCCTCTATCTTATCACACAGTGCCGTGAAACTGAAACTACTACTACTATCGGAAAATTAAAGTGCTTAGTAATCGCTTATTCGTTAAAAACGAAACTTTGCTTAAACACCTTTTATAAAACGGAAACAAATATAATAAATTACACAATAATTCACTTCCAAAATGTGTGCATGTTACAAAATGTCTCAGGTGGTTAATTCGATGTTTGGCTAAGATTAGGAACGTAACATAAATAGTATTAGCAGTATTAGTAGTACAGGCTGCAGCTGTAAATTAACACTATCTGTCTGTCTGTCTCTCTGTTTGGCTGTCTGTCTGCCTGTTTCAGTTTCAGCTTGGCTGTATTTCTGCCTATGTATCTGTCTGTCTGAAATTATATGGAGATTTAAAGTATCATATATAACATCAGACTGAAGTGAGGCGACATCTGTGGGTGAGAAATTAACCGAATATAGCCTACATTAGTTTATTTAGTAAGTTACCATGACCTCACCCATAACCCACATTTTCTCATAAGACGTCGTGTATGGTGAGGTGAGGTAGATAGCTAAAGGTAATCGATGAGGGTTAGAAGCTGTCGGCTGCTGAGACAAAAGAAGATGCGGGGATGCATAATGAAGGAAGATGATGAGTAGAATCTAGGGCAGCTTTCCTAAAAACGATAATTTGTTAAGGAGGTCGTGAGGACAGGTGAAAGGACAGGTCGACGAGGACACGTCCTCATACAAGGACATACACGACCAGTGACGTGTGTTGTGTAGGCCTACCCTGGGACAAGATATCCGACCGTTAGAGAGCTCTTCTTAGACACCTTGAAACCATTTTCAACCGGTGCTATATAAGTACGGGACGCGATTGATGCTTAACTCTGATCATTGGTCTCAGTTATGGCTATCGTTCACTAAACTTCACAACTCTTTCGAAAGCGAAAATTAATAAACTTATCGTTACCACTCTCTCCGTGAATGGCAGGAAGAGCGGGAAAATTCAAACACCGGTGCGTGATACCGATATATTGAACCACAAGTGGATCCCTCGGTCAAGTTCAAGAACGGCAACCGTCGAAAGGAAGTGGCTATCTCCAGGCTCTATTTTGGTCACTGCTTGTTGAACTAGGAATTCAGTGTCCTAACCAGACAACCCAGCAGAAGAGTCTCTGAGATGGATAATGCTGCCAAAATTGATCTTTGGAATTCGGACAATACCAACACACCCGAACTACCTGGCTATTATCTATAAAAATCTTGAAGCCAAACAGAAGACCTTGAAGAAATCGAACATGAAGTTTAAAACGAACATTGTATGGTCATCGTATAATTAATCACTCTCAGACCATTATTACCTTTCAGTTCTAGATCTTGCTCAGCAACGTCCACCGCCCTTGTTGCGGAGGCGTCGTTAAAATAAAACAATACAGCCGATTGGTAAGAACGCTTTACTTAGACACCTTTAAAACTTTATAAACTGATGCTATATAGGCATAGGCATTGGAAACGGTGACAAATTGGTTACATTCACTGTGGCGGGTCTAAGGGCAGCGAAAGAGAAACAGGAGTGTCTTTTCTAAGACAGAGAAAAAGAAAAACAGAGACAGACAGACTCACACACAGACATAGAGAGACAGACAGCATGCAGGCGGCCATAAAGACACAGAGACAGATAGACAAACAGACGTAACAACAAACTAACAGACAGAAAGACAGAGGCATAAAATAAGAAGCCAAAGAGGAATTCGTAGAGAGACAATTTTTTTCCTCCGTTTGATCACAGGATACACGACAGAGGTCGCTTCGTCGACGTCCGCGCTGTATCAGCGGAAATGACGTCAATATATCAGGTGACCACCGGAAATGAACGATGACAAAAGACTGCGCAGGTGCGGCACGCAATCCCACAATTTCCGGTTATCATCGTTCGGAAGTCCTTCTGTGTATCTGTGTGTCTGCCTGTTTGTGCGCTTGTCTCTGTCTGTCTGTTTACAAGTCCCTCCGTGCTCTTGTCAGTCCAAGAGCTTGTGTGTGTGTGTGTGTGTGTGTGTGCGTGCGTGCGTGCGTGCGTGCGTGCGTGCGTGCGTGCGTGCGTGTCTGTCTGTCTGTCTGTCTGTCTGTCTGTCTGTCTGTCTGTCTGTCTGTCTGTCTGTCTGTCTGTCTGTCTGTCTGTCTGTCTGTCTGTCTGTCTGTCACACATCTTTATTTATGAAGGTCTTGAATGAGTGTTAATATAAATTGTGAATCACTGTAGGCAATTGGTTATAGCGATCGCCTTAGACACCTTTTAAACGGTATCAACCACTACTATAATTTATAAGGATGGGACTCGCTAGGCGATTAGTCACATAGCGTTCTTTGGTTCGCTCCGGTATAGAGTAGATGACAGAGGTCAATACATCAGAGTTTAGAACAGGACGAAAGCATCATTACACATTATTGTGTGCATGTATGCATGCATATTTCGATGTATTTATATTTGTATGTGTGAATGTACTGTATGTATGCATGCCTGTATGTACATATACAGTTATGTATGTAAGTTTGTATGTATGTTTGTATGCGTATATGTACGTATTTATGTATGTGTGCATGCTTAATTGTATGTATGTGTGTATGCAGTTGTCTCTAAATACATAAATACATACATGCGTACAATGTTTGCGTAACACATTCTTTGTAATCGATGTTAAATGTACGTGATTGGGTTTCTCTTCGTTTCTCAATCAACTCCGGTCGTATAAATAGGAACGTAACTCATGCGGAACTGCATGAAACGTCTCAGCAATCGCAGAACGGACGGAGTCAGCCATGCGGAAGGAGGCGCCAGTGAAGCGTGACTCTGCTGCTGCCCGTTCAAGACACCTCTGAGACTCAGGTGTGGTGGGATGCTGAGTCTAAACCATCGCATCGTAGGCTACATCAACGAACAACCATATGACAAAGAGCTTAATGCGCTATAGAAGCTGTAGTCAGGTGAATATAAACCTAAGCTGTGACTTTAGTCATCCATCCATCTCTCTATCCCTCTGCACGTCCATCTATTTGCCCAGCCATCCCCCCGCCCCATTCATCGATTCACCCATGCCACATTCATCCCTCACCCACCAAATACAACTCCATCCATCCATCTTTCCATCCATCCACCCGCATCCTTGAAGATGCTTGTACATCTTCACCATCTTCAGCAGTCGGACCAATCTCAGCTTCCACTCGATCACTCTCTCCGCTTCTGTCTGTATCTCGCTTTCTCTCCGTCTCTCTACCTATATATGTCTCTGTCCGCCTCATTCTTTTACTCTGTTTGTCTTACTGTCTGCTTCCATCTCTTTAACGATTTCTGTCTTTTTCTGTTCGCCCTCTCGATGTGTCTTTATCTGTCTCCCCTATTCTTGTCTGCTTCTGCCTAACTTTGTATGTGTTTGTCAGTCTGCCTGTTTGTCTATCTGTCAACCTCTGTCAGCCTCTGTCAGCCTCTTGTCAGTCAATCAGTCAATCTGTGCATGTTCGTGTTTGTCTGTCTGTGTAAATCTGCCTGTCTCTCTGCACATTTGTATGCGTGCCTGTATGTCTGTTTGTCTGCTTGAATCTTTCTGAATATCTGCCTGTCTGTCTCTCTGTCGGTCTATATATATATACATATATATTTATCTGTATGTGTGTATCTCTCTGTGTGTCTGTCTGGACAAATGCATGCATGTCTTCCTGTCTGTTCGTCTGTGTGTATCTTTCTGAATATATGTCTGTTTGTCGGTCTATGTATTCGTCTGTCTGTCTGTCTGTCGGTCTATGCATTCGTCTGTCTGTCTGTCTGTCTGTCTGTCTGTCTGTCTGTTTGTCTGTCTGTCTGTCTGTTTATCTGTCTGTCCGTCTGTCAATGTGCATCACTCTCCACAGTCTCTTGTAGCTGAAGTGAGCCAGTGGTTGCCCGGCGGCGAACGCATCAGTTTCAGAATCAGCTTCAGCAGCAGGCGAGCGAGCATCTTCATTCCTTCTTCACCGCCTCTCCAGCTACTCTTCCGTCCGTCCATCCATCCGTCCATCCATTCGTCCGTCCATCCATCCATCTTGACGTCGCTTTGTAGGAGTTTGCTCCGGTTTAGCTTTCTCGTCCGAATGAGAAGGAGAATGGATCCGTGACAGAGGTAGGATCTCAAATCAGGTAAATAAACATTAATAAAAAGCAATAAAACGACTAATAGAGCAAATAAAATTAGTATTCAGTAGTATTATTAATTTTAGTTAATATTTAGGTTTCAATATTAGTTAATATCTAAGTTAGTATAAGTTATTAGTAATATTATTAATAAAGGTTTTCACTTAAATGGTAATATTGCTCGGCAATTAATGTGTTTTTGATAATATTATTGGTTGTATGTGTGCATTCCAATGTTTAACAACATATTTGGAAAACCCTTCTGACTTGGCGTAGCACTCGTGAAAAGATTACGATTACGATTTAATCGCATGACTACAAGGACCGTTGACGTCTGTTAGGTTTCTCATGTACCTTTCATTATCAGTTTTCTTTCACTTTTCTCGTCGTTGATTCCGTGTCTGACTGGTTGTTGAGATGGCGTTATGAGGTTGTTGTCAATCTTTAATAATATATTCTTTGGATCCATGTAAATGAAACCGCAACTAATTTCACTTTATAGGGCGAATATCATATTTAAAAGAGGTGTGGAATTATTTTTGAACCGTTTTCACTGCTCGTGTGGCATAAAGGAGAGCCACTGTTCTGCTTTTACTTATAGGTTGTTTAGTTGCTGTTCAGCGGCTCTGTGCCATTACAAAGCTGATTAGCTTCATCTTCCTTTTATGTTCGAGGCTGCGTGTTTGTTATTATTATTATTATTATTCCACAGTTTAACGTCGTCCTATGACATCAAAGGCCGTCGACGACAATTCAGATCATACACAGTACAGTAAAATGAAGTTATAACATCTGTAAGACACCATTTAAAGGTGTCAGAATTTCAGAACTGAATTTATAATGTCATTAGTGTTCATTGCTAAACAGCATAAGATAATACAGCTACTAATGTCAATTACACATGAACTGTAATAAGACATTTTAAACAATATTTTGCATCAATTATCATAAAACATGAAATTTTAGATGTACAAAAAAAATTCTTGATGAACATTCTCAGTGCACATGGTATTCTTAATCTATTTATTTGAGCAGTAAAAAAAAAGTTTTATTACAAGTTTATAAGACAAGTAATTTTCGTATTCATGAGATTCCCATTCTACTTATGTATTTTCAAGAGTAAAATACAACCAAACAGTAATAAAGAAGTAAATTTGTAACAACTAAATTACATTATTTCTTTAACATGTGATACAGACTTGATAATAAGAGAACTACCATTTCAATACAGATTCTCAAGCTACCACTTCAATCTTCAAATTATTATTTATATTTATCACACATGCAACAAGAAGTCTTTTTATATTTATCACACATATTTATCACACATGCAACCATTACACCAGACTCTCATTCACTGGCGAATGTTTATATAGTAATTATTGAATACAATCACGCAACTGTGGACAACCCACAATGTCCACAACCATAACATGAAATTCTTATTCTACTCTTCAATTTGACACAGCAATCAAATGATATAATAAAACCATATTATAGAAATAGTTGAAGCATTTGGGAAAAGACAAGGCAGGCCTAACCTATACCACACATAAAGGAATATCTGTTTACATAAACTTTTATATACAACAGTATTTACATAATTTTTCCTTTAGTAATAAGGTTTATAAGCCTAAAAACTTCACTTTGCATACATCCTACACCAAGCAAAGTCTTTATGGTAAAATCTAATTTATACGAATTACATTTATCTCTTAATATGTTAGATATATTTTCTTTTTTACAATTCAGTAATAAATGATTTATATTTTCTGTAACTTTACACGAATTACAAAGACCACTTTTATGTTTCTTCATAAGGAAAAGTCTTTCATTAAGATTTACTTTCCCTAATCTTAATCTTGAAATTTGAACCTCCTTCTTTCTATTAAGTTCAAGAAACTTGATGCTTGTGTCCACCACAGGACATATATACTTATAATGATGACCCTTTGGGTCACCATCATAATTCCTCTGCCATTCATTAATAACATGAGATTTTATAATTGAAAAGACTTCTTGTAATTCTAGATAATTTGTTGAATTAATAACAGGCATATTGAGTGATTGTTTTGCTAAAGAATCAGCTCTTTCATTGCCTAATATGTTTACATGACTTGGGATCCAAATCAAATGTACTTTGCTTATCTTAATTTTATTAAAAGATTGTATTGTTTCTTGTAATAGGGTTGGTCGGGACTTTGAAAAAGAATTCTTAATAGAAGTAAGAACACTTAAAGAGTCAGAAAAAACAGCAAAACATCTAAGGTCTTGATTTTCATTTTCCGATATCCAAGAAAAGACCTCCTTAATAGCAGTTAATTCTGCAGCATATATGCTAGAGTTATTGCAAAGGCGGATTTGCTTATCAAAATTTAGTTTAGGAATTGTGTAAGCAGCAGCGACTAAGTTTTCAGCTTTAGAACCATCAGTGTATATATGTGTGTATGTGTGATATTTGTGCATGTGTTCTAAAGAGATAAGGCGGAGAAGTTCAGGGTTGTCATTCCTCTTGCTCAGCGATTTATGGAGACTGATATCGACTTCAATGTCATTATTCTGCCAAGGAGGAGTTGTAGGAAACGATGGTGCCTGAAAAGGGATGTTAAGAGAACGGAAAAAGCTGTGTGTTCGTGTGTAAGTGGAATGGTCCTTATGGGCAAATGTTCTGAACTCATTTGTCCAATGAGGTTGATAAACGGCTCTTGTTGGATGATCTGGGTTACCCAAGATTTTTGTACCCATTTTTAAGGAATTTTGTAATTGTCTCAGTGGTAAGGGCAGTTCACCGCACTCATTTTGAAGTGCTGAGGCAGCAGTACCTTTGGCAGCTCCACAGCACAGCCTTAACGCCTCAGTTTGTATAGAGGATATTTTATCTAAATATGACTTAGGAGCTGAAGAATAAGCTACATCACCGTAATCAATAACTGATCTAATTAGGGCTCTATAAATATTAAGTAGCGCTTTTTTTGAAGCTCCCCAATAGTTACCAGATACAGCTCTCATAAGATTCATGCGGTTTTTACACTTGGTTATCACATATTCTATATGTGGCTTCCACGACAATCTATGATCAAAAATGACTCCAAGGAATTTAGCTGTTTTTTCAATTTTAATGGACTCTCTGCCAATTTTTATGTTAACTCTTGGTAACCTACGTTTCTTAGTAAATAAAACTCCTATGGTTTTATTGATAGATATCTTAAATCCATTCTTATTACACCATTCATTAACTGCATTTAGAGACAACTGGATTCTGTTTTCTAATTTCTTATGGTTCCGATGGCCTGCATAGATGGAGCTGTCATCAGCAAACAAAGTCATCTCAGTCCCATCCAACCCATTAGGTATATCATTAATCATAATGAGAAATAGTAAGGGTGATATAATAGACCCTTGAGGTGTACCATTTTCCAAAGTGTATTTGTCTGAAAAAGAAGCTCCAACTTTGACTTGAAATGTCCTTTTAGATAAAAAGTTTACTATCCAATGATAAGTTTTACCTTTTATTCCCATATTTAACAGTTTTTTCAGCAGTGTAGGAACATGGAGCATGTCATATGCACGCTCAAAATCAATAAAGATAGCCAATACGTCTTCTTTATTTTTTAATTTTTTCAAAATGTTATCCTGCAATTTAAGAATTTGGTCAATGGTACTTTTGTTTTTTCTGAATCCCGACTGATTCTTTGAAAGCAGTTTATTTCTTTCTACAAACCACTGTAATCTATTTGTGACAAGTCTCTCCATGACTTTACAAATGGTTGAGGTTAATGATATAGGTCTGTATGAATCAGGGCTATCTGCACTTTTATTCGGTTTGAGAAGGGGCAAGATGATGGCATGATGCCAATCATCTGGCAATTTACTTTCTGTCCAGATCTTATTATAAAAAGCTAACAATATCCTAAGTGCATGTTTGTGCAAATGTTTAAGAAATTCATATGGGATTTTATCATCACCTGGCGATTTACTACTTTTAGATTTGCAAATGGCATCTTTTAATTCTTTTATTGAGAAATTTTCATTAAGAGCCTCAATATCTAGATCTGGTAAAATATCTGAAGGAGTAGGTTTGTATTCAGTTTGGGCATATTTTACGTAGTCTACAAATTTTGGACTATAATTTGCATAACTACTAGTTTTAGCATACATTTGTGCTAATAGATTAGATTTTTCCAAATTATTCTCAGCAATCAAACCATTAGTATTTAGAGTAGGGATGAAATTGTAAGATGTTATGCCATTCATTCGTCTAGCCATATCCCACACTACTCCCAACTTTGTTTGATCAGTCAATTCAGAGCAGTAAGTTTCCCAACTGGCTTTTGCTTCTGTTTTTAAGGTCATCCGCACTATTGCCTCCTGGTGTTTATATTCTACATAATTTTTTAACTCTTTGGATTTTATGGCCTTATTTCTAGCTTTGTTTCTGTTATAAATAGCTTCAGTGCATTTATTATTCCAGAAGGGATTACGCTTACGTTTACTATTCAGATTAATATTATTGTAGTTCATCTTTTTACAAGGTAATGTTTCATTAGCTAACGATGTTAATGATTCTACAATGTTTTTGAAAGTATCATTATTATTATCATCGATAAGACCATCAGTAATAAAATATTGGCTATTGTTCTTAAAATCTTTCCAGTCAGCCTTCTTCAACTTCCAAAGGTGCATGCTCATGTTAGGTTCTATCTGAACCTCTTCATTAATAATAATGTTACATAAGTAGTGATCGGAACCCATGCTATTATTAGTAACATAGTGTTTACAATTTAAAGCCAGTTCACTTGTCACAATCGATAGGTCTATGACTGAACGATTTTTTGAATTTATAGGAGGTATCCGTGTTGGCTGACCAGTATTTAAGACAGTCAATTGCTTATCATTTAGAATTTCTTCTAAGATCTGTCCTCTTTCATTGGCATTTGTGCACCCCCAGCTTTTACTATGTGTATTAAGGTCTCCTAAAACTATGGCTCTTTTAGGTGGGAAGAGTTTTTCAATTTGAATTTTAGTTAATTTATTTTCTGGAGCAATATATGTATTTACAATATCCAAGTGACCATTTTCAGTTTTAATTTTTATGCCTAATATTTCGACATTTTCAATTTCATCTAAGTTTAGCACTGTGAAACTAATGCCATTTTTAATTAGGGTGGCTATTCCTCCTCTGCTGTGTTTAGTAAAATCTTTTCTAATAACATTATAATTATTAAATTTAGGTGTTTTATGTTTTTCTTTTAGAAATGTTTCTTGCAGACATATAATGTCTGGTGAAATTCTTGTCTGATCCAAATAGTTTCTAAGCTGATAGTAATGTGCTTTAAGACCACGTACATTCCAGTGGGCGATAACAATAGCCATGATGGGGAACTATTTAATTTTATATGTGTTTATTGTCCTGGTGTTCTCCATCGAAACTGGATTTCCCCCTCGAACAGGAAATCTGAGGCTCCGCCACAAATAAGATTTTTGGCTTCCAATCTGGTGAAAAATCTGCGTGTTTGCGCTACAACTTTTACTTATAACAAAATATTAAACTCAAAAAAGAGGTGTGTAATTACATGTATTTTGACTAGTTATCAAAAAAGAGGTGTGTAATTATTTTGACTAGTTATCGTCATTTGTCTGTGTCTGTGTCTGTGTACGTATGTTTTCGTGTGTGTTTTGGCGTGTATGTGTCTGTATGTCTATTGTCTGTGAGTGCGTTGGTGTGTGTAAGTGTTTTCCTGTCACGGTAGAGTAGTGTCTGGTGCCAAGGTGCAAACAATGTTTGCCAGTCTTCAAAGCAGACGGTCCCCGGATGTCAGTCCATCCCCCACCAGGGAGGGACACTGGGTCCAGCAGCTGGACGCATCCGGGATCCGAGGAAACGGTTTCCATCCGTTGAGGGCAATCCAAATGGAGACGATTTTTATGGCGCCCGATTGGTGGAAAGGATTTTTTTGTAGAGGACAAAATTCATTGTCGCTTGTCGGAGAGTCACGTGTCGTGACGTATTTGGATGGAATTGTATCATCAAATCATCACCGTTATTCGTATATCGGAAAACAGTAATAAGCCTAATAATAATAAGAATGTTGAAAAATATAATGATAATGATGATGAATAATGGATTTGGTGATAATGATTAGGATGATGACAAGAAATTATAATAATAATAATAATAATAATAATAATAATAATAATAATAATAATAATAATAATAATAATAATAATAATAATAATAATAATAATAATAATAATAACAATTACTAACAATTTTATTTCTAAAGAAGCTATTTAGTAAAAGTTGCGCTTTTTTCTAAAAAAACTTGTCTGTTTGCTAACACCTCTAATAGGCTTCAAGCAAACGCTACTTTAGTGCGCAAGACTTTCAACCTACAGTACGTTGGCATCTAACCATCTGTATTACGACATAGGAATGGTGAGAACTGTTCAAAATAATTTCTATTGACGTGAGGCGAACTTTTTGCCATAAGATGTCGTTCAACTTTGATGATGATGACGACGACGACGACTACGACGACGACGACAACGACGATGATGATGATGATGACATGATGCTGATGATGACATGATGCTGATGACGACGATAATGATGATGATGATGATGATGATGATAATGATGATAATAATGATAATAGTGATCATCATTGTCACCATTATGATCATAATTATGTTGTTCAATTTTTCTGATAGAGAATAGAGGTAAAGATTTTCGCAATGGCAGTAATTAAATCTAACGTCCTGCAGCTAAACGGATACAACCGACGTTTTTAAAACCTAACAGAAACTAGCATCTAAAAGAATTAAGTTGAGACATGTCTGAAATTTATCAATCAGTTCGCTGCGTGTGGTCGTCTTCCGCGGACCACCCACGCATGACTGCCCGACGAAAATTCCGTTCCGCATGATAAATTACAACTACTCAAGCAAATGATATACGAAGAGCGGCTGCATAGTGAATCAAGAACGACTTGGTCATACACTTTGAATGGGTCTGTATATACGGGGGGACTGATACAGCGCCTGAAGTTCAGTTATGTCAGTCGCACGAATCGATCTTGTTTGTGAAAGGGAACGGCTTCGGAGCCAGTGAAGCGTGTCGAAGCGACCTAGGCAGACCGAGTCGTGTGCAGCCATGCGTGCGGGTCTCGTTTTTCCAGGAAATCGCTCAGCTAATCACTCGATTCAGACGTTGGTTGCGTTGCACTGTGTCCTAGAAATAAAGCGATTGGAAGGTAGTTTCTGCTCAACGACGCTGTAGCATAGTCAAGACGATTAGCGTCGCCCTCCTTCTTAATCCAGCTTTAGACTGGCATCACCCGAAAGCAACAGTCACGGGGTTATCCCAGAAAACAGCTGTGGCGAAATTACGTAGCGTAATCGTAATTGTAAACTGAAAACTTCCAAAGCGTCACTCGAAAACCAAGCGCAGGACACCAGCTTATTCACGAGCGCTGTGTCATATCAGTGGGGTTTTCGAAAGGGTAGTGCAAAGGAGGTCCGAGTCCGAGTTCCAGGGAATCCAGGGAGTCCAGATCAAGAGAGGAGGCAGTGGAGCTGCAAAGGCGGGTGTTATTTAGGTTAAGAAGAATTGGAAGGTGGAAGATCAGTTAAATAAGGGTAGGAATTCATGAAAAGGTGAGTCTATTCAGTTTTGAGTGCATAAGGCCTGGGGTGATTAAGGCGGATGGTGGAGGGGGCGAGTGGCAGTAATGGTGACGGAACAGAGAATCTGCGGACCTCGTCAGGGCGATCGTCCCAAACTAGTGATGGATTCCAACCGTTTAACGACGTCTTATGCTTCAATGGCCGTTGGTGTCGACGGGGAAAATTTTATATTTTTCTTACACTATAGCATTGAAATTTCTTTTCTTAAGTCATGTCAAACCTCATACGGAACGAAATAAGAAACTGGGGCGATACATACCCTTCTATTATTTCCTAAGTTTATATTGCATAAAATAGCCTTGTTTTAAAGGTGTGTAGGACAGCTTCATTTCTTTAATTTAGCAAATATATATAATACAAGATGAATCTGTTTTAGAGGTGTCTACGAAGGCTAAACAATTCATAGTATTTTCCTTATTTGAGCGTGTTATTGTTTTTTTATCAGTCAATTTAGATGAATTAAAACTGTTCAACAACAGCCTGATATTATTCGTATAGTTTGTAGTAGGCTATTTAACGACATCTTGTGGCTTCAATTGCCGTTGACGTCATCTTAAGTGAAAGCCATTTTCACGCGGGCCTTAAGGTTTTTAAAACGAACCTGATTTTTTTTATACTATTCAACGTTGTTACATCTACCGTACGCATTATTAAGCGCAACTACAATGACCAAGCAGCAATTGTTCGCATTGAGCAACTATGAGTCAAGGACTTCCTCAAGGTTCCTACACAGTAACCGTCTCAGAGGAGAAGGATCGAACTCGACCAGCGCTGTAATCAACTGGCCACCATTTTCAAGACATACAGACAGACACAGACAATAAACAAACAGACAGACAGTATTACTTTTACAGCTACAGCCTCTACTACTACTGCTGCAGTGGTGTAGTCCTAAAAAATGAAGTGGGGGAACGCCTGGAAATTGAAGTAGCAACTGTAGCAAAAAGTGCAATCTTGCAAGAATTTTGCATAGTGTGAGCGCTGCTATTTTTGAAACTGTTGAATGTAAAAAAATAACAAAAAATTAATAAATGTAATTATGTAAATTTATACATAGGAATTTGTTATTTAGTATAAAGCCAACACATATATAAATATATCTGCGAAACTGCGAAAGGCTCCAGTAAGTAAGCAGTTGAAACTGTGAGTCTTGAAGTCTTCTTTGTTCATTTATTTCAGCAGAAATGCTGCAAAATAGTGAGGGATCGCGTTCCCTCCCTGGAAAAAAGTGCGGGAACGGCGTTCCCCCGCGTTCCCGCCCCGCTACACCACTGTACTACTGTTAATACTATTTATATGACGCGGGTAATCTTAGTCAAACATCGAATGATCATCATCAACCAATGCAATTATTGTGGAATTTATTGCGTCTGTTTAAACCTTTTAAAAGGTGTTTAAGCAAAGTTTCGTTTTACCCATATACTACTACCAAACACCTCATTACCATTACTATTATTACTGTTATTATTACTGTTATTATTACTACTATTATTACCGTTACTATTATTACTATCATTTACTACTACTACTACTACTACTACTACTACTACTACTACTACTACTATTATTATTATTATTATTATTATTATTATTATTATTATTATTATTATTATTGTTGTTGTTATTATTATTATTATTATTATTATTATTATTATTATTTTTATTATTATATTTATTATTATTATCATTATCATTATTATTGTATTTAACAATGATGATTTAATTATCTGAAGCGCCATCTTAGCGTCACTCAGACAGAGGTGGCAGTGTCCTGGAAAGGCAAATGGCATTTCCACGTTGCAGGGCCACTGAAATCCGTTGGAACAAATATGATGTCTCCAGTGGATCGTGCGTTGAGTCCGATATCCGGCTTCCCAGCTCCACGACGAACTGTAGGCCTTCACCGCTCCAAGATCCGCCCGTCTCCAAAGCGATCGCCACAAAGGTATGGGTGTTAGTGATGGTTGCGTATTTCGCCCTCTTGATCAGAACTGCATGTTCCGCGGCTTCGCCAGCTCCGATGGATGTGTGGGCAAGGTGGGAGGTGGCGTAGGTATCGGGCACTGTCACGTCCCATGTCAGGCATCGTCCGCGTGACCAAGGAATCAGCGTGACACCGTCTGGTCGTTTTCCATTTCCTCTTGAGAGGCCGAGAGGCTCTTTCTGAGCAGGGATTTTCGCTCTGCTCAGCGCTCTCCAGATCACATCGTTGAGCATAGCGTGCCGCTGTTGTTTCCCTCCTCCTCCTCTACACACCAGACCATGAAGCCCTCTTGCGTCGACATTTTCTCGGCAGTGGTGGCACAAGTGCGGCTCACAGAGTGCCGTGCCTAGCCTCACCCCGACTGCGATCCGTATCTCCTCGTCTGAGAGGCGAAGGCCCAAA
>OY744617.1:42120411-42137911 GCA_963556255.1 Allolobophora icterica | reverse complement strand
TTTAGAAAAGCTGCACATAATAAGCGAAAATAATCCAAAAATAATTTCTGTTGATGACAACGGCCTTTGTTTCCGAAAGATAATATTATCCTTAAACTCTCGATCCAGGGGCGTTACTTTGGTCTAAAAAGTGGGGGGCTACCAATTTCATACATACGCGAAGCAAGGCGGAGACTGCTATCTCTGGGAAGGCACAATAATAAAATATTGCTTGGCATTGTTCAAAAAGTGGGGGTACGGTACCCCTGTTCAAAAAGTGGGGGTACGACCGTACGGGTACCCCACGTACGCCTCACAAATAACGCCTATGTCTCGATCAGTCTCCCTCATAGACTGGTTATCGCGCTCTCGCAGACACCTTTAAAACGTTGCAAAACGATTGTATATAAGGATGGGACACACTGTAGCGGTTTAATATTAAAGGAATCGCTACGTTATAACATATGAACGGCTTAACAGAGCTGAATTAAGCCAAAATAAGCAAAAAATAATTTGTGTCGACGTCGTTTTAAACCGTATACGTCGATGACGTCAACGGCCTTTGACATAATAATCTCATTAAACTCTCGATTCATCCAACCTATTAAATGTCTTCAAATATCTTACGCTTAGATTTAACTAAGAAATTTGATACGACACTCAATCAATGCATAACAGTATTAGTATTAGAAATAGTAATACTAATACTAATAGTAACAGTAACAGTCACCTTGTCACCTTGTGCTGTCAACTCCTGGAGCTCTAGCGATCGTCATGATACATATTTTACAGTAACAGTAACAGTAATGATATTAATACTAATACCGAATAACGAAAGCAATGCATGATCCGTGCACTGGTGACCTCATACTTATTCCAACGGATCTCTGTGGCCCTTTAACGGAAGAACGCCACTTGCCCCTCCTGGACATTGCCACCACACTCTGAACTCTGCTAAGATGGCGCTTCAGGCAGTAGTAACAATGATAGCGTTCTGTATAATAATGGTAATAATATAATAATAATAATAATTATTATTATTACTATTATTATAATATTACTATTACTATTATATATATTATATAATTATGTTATAATATTACAATAATAATAATAATGATTATTATTATTATTATTATTATTATTATTTTTATAGTAATAGTTATGCTGTTCTTAATAGGTATTAGTATCACTATTTCAATACTATTACTATGATATACTGTATACTTTTTTCTATTTGCGTCGAGTATGAATGGAGGAGCATAGCTTCACTGAACGTGGATATATCCAACCTCAATATGGGGTCATTGTCAGAGACTTGGATCCAAAGTAAATGCTTTGACACAGCCGTCGCTCTATTCCTTTCTTAAGGCTCCGTAAAAGTTGCTTTCAGGCTTGCAGATCCAACATCAATTCTGATGTAGAAGACCGGAAATTGGAGGCTGCAACCTCGCATCGATGTCGAAACATTTCTTTGGAGTTTATTGAGAGATGATTATATGGAGATTTCTATGGATGTTGTATGCCAGGAAATAAATGTTATTGGGGAAGTAAATGTTTCTGGTTATATAAATGTCATTGTGGGTTACATATTTGTTGGGTGGGGGAAAATACGCATGCATTTGTCGATAAACGGTTTGCAAGTCTTTGTTGTGTCGAAAGCTAGGACACGAAAATTTGTTTTTTGGTTTTCTTTATAAGAAGATTTTGACAAGTGAGGGATCGGTCAAGGTTAAGAAGTTGTCTGCCACAGATTTATATTCAGCCGTTTATGGAAAATGAGCTATATGAAGATTTCATCAGTAGTGTATTGAGGAATTTTTTTATTATGGAAACAGTAGGCCTAAGTGGAGAAAGTGAAATAATGCCATATATGTGGCTTGCGATGGCCGAAATGGGTAGAGCCCTCTTTCTCGACACCTTTGAAACGTTGTCAAACAATCCTATATATAAGCATAGGACACAGTTCATTGGTAATATTTGTTCTTACCTGTAGGTGTAGACTGCCTGCAAAGTGTAACTGCTATAGGCTTATAAGCCTTATTTATAAAGGAAAAGTTGTGTAAATAAGTTGTGTTTAAAAGCTCATGTAAACAGATTTACTTTGTATATATGTGGAATAGAATATACTTTAGTATTGCAATTGCGAACCGCATTTTGGTGTACATGAACGTGCCCTTCGTTTCCCAGAACTGCCGAGAAAAGCGGTTTTCGGCCATTTTAAACAGACAATGGATGGATGGAATGTCATCGTAGTGGTATCCCCTTATTATATGTGCTACATGGAATCAGTTTTAAAGGTGTCTAGCAGGATCTTCCTTTCATTCAATAGCATTCTGTATATATAACCCTCTAGCGGTTGCAATGCCCGATGGTAGGTTACTGGTTTCTAAAGGCTTAGGACTGGCATACCAGAGTACGGACATTGGTGCAGTTAAAACTTGAAACTCAACGTTTCTTAACAGTAATTGCATCGGTGGAGGTGGTGGTAGTGGTTGTTGTAGTAGTAATAGTAGTAGTGGTAATGGTTTGGTGGTGGCAGTAGTAGTAGTAGTATTAGTAGCAGTATTATTATTATTATTATTATTATTAGTAGTAGTAATAGTAGTAGTAGTAGTAGTAGTAGTAGTAGTAGTAGTAGTAGTAGTAGTAGTAGTAGTAGTAGTAGTAGTAGTAGTAGTAGTAGTAGTAGTAGTAGTAGTAGTAGTAGTAGTAGTAGTAGTAGTAGTAGTAGTGGGGCGTGGTGGCTCAGTGGTAAGTTCGGCGCCTTGTGACCTGAGGGTTGCAGGTTCGAATCCCACTCTAGCCGCTGCGAACGGACCTTGGGCAAGTCCTTCACTCGCAATTGCCCGTGGCGCTTCGGCGTGAAAACTCCGACACAGTGTACCAATGCTGTAGTCGGGAGCGCCTCTGAGTAGTAGTAGACTTCGAGAGGTGCTATAGAAATATCCGGAATAAATAAATAAATAAAATAAATAGTAGTAGTAGTAGTAGTAGTAGTAGTAGTAGTAGTAGCAGCAGTAGCAGTAGCAGTAGCAGTAGCAGTAGCAGTAGCAGTAGCAGTAGTAGTAGATTGGTTTAATTTGAGTAAGTAGTATTTAAATTCTTTTCAACTCTCCTGGTGTCTGAAAATCACTTAAATAACTGAAAGCGATTGATTCTTTTATATAACGGTGCATTGAAAGAGTTTTAAAGGTGTCTTACAGAAACTCTTCCTTTCACTCTGTAATGTTCAGTATTTGACGACATCTACTGGTTGTAAAGCACGTTGGTTAGTCAGTGTTGAACGACGCTGACCCATAACAGAATGATGATTAGCGACGCCTTCCTCCTTTACCCGGCTTTGGACTGGCACTGCCGTAGTGCGGTCAGTGGCGGAGTTGAAAGAACGTTTGATTTGCGATTGATCCCAAGTGTATCTTAGGAATTGAGCTCTGTGATAAGATTCGATTTGGGTCCTATTATTCGGTGGTAACTGGAGGGTCGCAGGTTCGAATCTACGTCCAGCCACTGCGTAGCGCCCTTGGACAAGTTGCTCACCGACATATGTCTGTGAGAAAGCAACGGGAAACCACCTCACTCATCACTCATCATCATTATCAGCAGCAGCAGGATCAACATCATTCGGTGATATTCATAATAAGGCATGTAAGTAAGTAAGTAGATGATTGAATAACTAAATGGGTAGTTGTCGTTCTCGCAGACACATTTTCTTCGGATAAATGTTCGAAGCATTGGTAGGCACCATTTTTCACATTTGGTACATGGTAATCGACAGGCAAGAGCGATTTCTTTAGAAACCTTTAAAACATGCTCATCCAGCATTATATAAGTAAACATTTTCATCGGATAAATGTTCGAAGCGTTGGTAGGCACCATTTTTCACGTTTGGTACATGGTAATAGACAGGCTAGGGCGATTTCTTTACACACCTTTAAAACATGCTCATCCAGCATTATATAAGTGTGACACACGGTACATTGCAATAGTTAAGTCAGATCCGGACATAAGATCTGGTTAAACATTATAAACCATTTATGTGTGTATATATATATATATATATATATATATATATATATATATATATATATATATATATATATATATATATATATATAGTCTGGTGCCCTGCGATCGGCATTGGAGTGACGCTTTATATGTTTGGAGATTACGATAACGATTATGTTCAGAAGCAGTGGTATTGTATTGTATTGTATTGTATTGTATTGTATTGTATTGTATTGTATTGTATTGTATTGTATTGTATTGTATTCTAAATAATTGTGTACTGTAACATTGATCTCACGACCTCTTCAGCGTCATTATCGTTTTACATACAAGTCGATGGCCAATTCAGATCAAACCTGGGTCGGCCCTTGTTGACCTCCGCAACCTTCGATCAAAGCACTTGCGCCACATAAATCAAATCGACGAATCGGTTGATTGATCGTCTGCTCGGCTGATCGATTGACCGGAAGTGAGCGCGGCCAGTGACATCTTGACCGGAAATTGGCCAAACAAGAAAGTCATTATGGCGCCGGTGAACGCCGACGGGTTAGACTAACATGTCCGTTAGATGGCGCAAGTGGTTCTGACGCGGTGGCCACCTAGCGATCGGTAAAAGACGTTCTGTGGCAAACGCCATTGCCAATAAAGAAAAGCCAAAGATAAGGCTGTTGGAGTTAATTAGGTCCATTGTGTGAGCGTATGTGTGGATGTTTGCGGGTGTGCGCGTGCACGTATGTGTGTGAGTATGCTTGCGTGCGCGCGCCTATGTGTGCAGATGAAGTGTGTAATCGTAATCGTAAATTTCAAATTTCGAATGCGTTATTCTAAAGCTAAGTGCAAAGCTACGTCATGTCAGAGGGGTAGTCCAGTGGAGCTCCGAGTCAGAGACCTCAGAGACTTGGCAGAGCAGCGTATGTGTTCCTGCGTTCGTATGTAGATACATTTGTAAAAATGTAGGGTTCTAATTAGGCATAGATACGTATGCATGAATGTACGAGTATATACACATACATAAGTGTGTACATATTCATGTATGCATGTGCGTTTATTAAGTGCCACTATCTAATGACCAAGCATCAATCGATGACGATGAGCAATTAGAGAGAGAGAGAGAGAGAGGGAGAGAGAGAGAGAGAGAGAGAGAGAGAGAGAGAGAGAGAGAGAGAGAGAGAGAGAGAGAGAGAGAGAGAGAGAGAGAGAGAGAGAGAGAGAGAGAGAGAGAGAGAGAGAGAGAGACAGAGACAGAGAGAGACAGAGAGAGACAGAGAGAGACAGAGAGAGACAGAGAGAGAAGAGGGAGAGGGAGAGGGAGAGGGAGAGGGAGAGGGAGAGGGAGAGGGAGAGGGAGAGGGAGAGGGATAGGGATAAGGAGAGGGGAGAGGGAGAGGGAGGGAGACAGGGAGAGAGACAGAGAGAGAGGGACAGAGAGAGAGAGACGGACAGACAGACATTGACAGGGACAGAGCAGAGACAGAGACAGACAGATAGGCAGATACAGAGACAGAGAGACAAAGACAGCGAGAAAAAAAGAAAGAGTAAAAAGAAAGACAGAGACAGAAACAGACAGAGAGGCAGAGACAGAGACAGAGAGACAAAGACAGATACACAGACAGAGATAAAAAAAAGAAATAAAGAGGTAAAAGAAAGTAATTGAAGGAGACAGAGACATAGACAGACAGACAGACAAATCGAGATAACTCTTATTAATCGCCGTTGTTGTCAATATAAGCTTCTTACTTAATATTCAAGGTCACTTCCTTACAGAATATATCGCCTATCTCATTCCTATCAATACATACATAACTGAAACCCCTTAAGAGTTAATCGCCTGTCGTATACCATAATTATATGGGAAAGCTGACACCGCTTTTTAAGGTGTCTAAGGCGGACGCTCTAACAATTATTCGTATATTACAGTGTCCACAGTTTATACACCCATTGAAGACCTTCTGAAACGAAGCCGTGTACAATCTAATCTTATTAATAGCGTATTGTATCCTATTCTTATATAATACAGTCTGAAACCATTTTACAGGTGTCTACTGGTCACACAACCCAATTGAGTATAATAGTGATATATATCCATATACTCATGCATATATGTATGTATATGTGTCTATCTGTTTATACATGTATATGTATGTATCTACGTATGTACGTAAGTATGAGACGGTGGGTCAAAGTTCAACGCCGATAACATTTTTTAAATTTCTTCATTCCAGTTCATTCTTTGGTTCATCTTTGTCGAGATTTATCAGCGCGAACAGACTTCCGGTTCAATTTATTCGAACGAGAATAATGATTGGTTCTTTTCGGGGCCACGAGAAAATCAATCAACCGCCAGACGTCGCTAGATTAAGAGACGATCGTTACTCGCCGCCAGAGTGCGCCGTATCCTGACCCCGTCGTGACCCGCCTAGTCAGAGAGTCAGGAACGGTTAACGATGCTGACCAACGTATTTTTGGCTTCGTCGCTTTTTGTGGAATGGAATCACGTGACAAGGAAAATGCGCTTCAATGCTCAGCGCATTTCGTTTGTTTACTTATACACGCAACGATAAACTCTTTCCTGGGTCTATTTATAGATGAATGATCATGTTGGAGTGCGCGTAAGTGTGTGCGTGCGTCGTTGAGACGGTATATCTGTAAGTATATCTCTCTGTCTCTCTATCTCTCTGTCTGTCTGTCTGTCTGTCTGTCTGTCTGTCTGTCTGACTGACTGCCTGTCTTTCTGCCTGTCTGTCTATCTGTGTGTCAGTCTATCTGTCTGTCTGTCTGAATGCTTGCCTGTCTGTCTTTCTCTCTGCCTGTCTATCTGTCTGTCTCTCTGGATACATGTCTGTATGTCTGCCACTTTCCTGTCTGTCTGTCTGTCTTTCTCTCTGCCTGTCTGTTTATCTGTCTGTCTCTCTGGAAGCATGTCTGTATTACTGCCTGCCTGCCTGTCTGTTTGTTTGTTTTTTGTCTGTCTGTCTGTCTGTCTGTCTGTCTGTCTGTCTGTCTGTCTGTCTGTCTGTCTGTCTGTCTGTCAGACAGACAGACAGACAGACAAACAGTCTGTCTTTCTCTCTGCCTCAGACAGATAAACAGACAGGCAGAGAGAAAGACAGACAGACAGACAGTCAGACTGTCTGTCTGTCTTTCTCTCTGCCTGTCTGTCTGTCTGTCTGTCTGTCTGTCTGTCTGTCTGTCTGTCTGTCTGTCTGTCTGTCTGTCTGTCTGTCTGTCTGTCTGTCTGTCTGTCTGGCTTGATAGAGTTTGGATTGGTGTTCGTTGTTTTCGATAGAGGGAGCCAGAGTTTGGAATATTAGGGTCACCATCTGTCTGCCTGTTTACCTAATATTCCAAACTCTGGCTAGTCTCAGTTAGTCTCTCTGTCTGTTTGTCTGTACGTGTGTCTATCTCTGTTTGTCAGTCTGGATGTCTGCTGAAAGGTACAGACGAAAACTGATTCCTTTCAAATAAAACTTTGAATTTGTTATGGTATTAGTTTGGGATTCTGAAAAACCAATTTCTTCTTGACGTTATCATGACTTTATCGTTCAGAAACAGCTGGCAAACAAGGGCCTAAAACGCGCTCCAATTGACATCAACTGCTACAAAATGTGCTGGTTTCTGGGGATCCGCCTCAAACCCCAATCTGGGGAGCTTATAACGCTCCCCCAGACCTCCTAGTCGTTACAGGCTTCGTGCCTTCAGCATTCGCGGCTTCGCGCTTCGACGCTTGCAATATGAGCACCCCAGGAAAATGTTTCTAGCTTCGCCTCTGAGAGCAGCCCTTAATGGTAAAATTACGTTGAATTAAGTGTGAGACGAACCTCCGTCGGAAATCGGAATGCCGCCATTTAGTAAACATTGGTTATGAATATTCATTAGTTGTTGGAGGCCAATGAGAGGATCGTAGCAGAAAAGTTTACTTCACCAGTGATTTAATGACATTTCTCTTCTATTATAATTATTAATGAGCGGTGTTGCGATTATTGCTTTCGAATGTGTCGCCATCTGTCGAATATCTTGACAGATTTTGGGTTAGTGTTCGTTGTGTTCGATAGAGGGAGCCAGAGTTTGGAATAATTGGGTCACTAGATCCGGTTTCTTTCTCCATCGACGAATCGATCTGTAGCACTTCCGGTGCTCTGCTTCGAACTCCGCCACTTTCCGTACTCTCGTAGTACCAGACAAAAGCTTGAAAACGGAGGAGGGTGACGCAAATCATATCTACTCTATCCCCCCTCTTTGGGAAGAGATACAGTACTGGTAACACTTATGGCCGGGACAGCAGCAGTACGCAGTACGCGGTTCGATTCCCATAACCTGCTTCGGACGGGCGCCTTGCACGGCTGCCATAACGTGTGTTTAGTTAAGATATTGATAATTGTACTGTTACGTCCCAATGTAATCTTACTGCGTTTGTCGGTTTGAATTAATAAAGAAAAAGATTATTATTATTTGTTATCACACAGCGTCGTTAAACAGCAACTAACTAACCGTCCGATTTTTTCAATTTAAAAAAATGAGGTCAGCTGCCCTGACGCGGTATGGCTGAAGATTAGTGTGTTTGACTTAATGACGATGTGTATAAACATGGCGAGAGCGACCGTTTTAAATGAAGTTTATACAGAATTTCCGAAATTTGTAGAAACTGCAGCATCGTTACCGCGAGATGCGTTTGAATGTTTCCAGTCTGTGGAGTCATCAGATAAAGTTTGATAACATCTGTACCTACATCCCCAACCTTAAGGTGTGCGGAGAATTCAATCAAATACTCTAGAGTTCCCATGTTTATATAACATTGGTAATCACGTTTTAAAGGTGTCTAAAAAGGGCGCTCTCGGCAAACGGCTGATTGGTTTTTTAGTTGCTTTTGAACGACACCATGTCAAAAGAAAGACGATTAGCGTCGCCCTCCGCCTTTATCCGGACTTGAGACTGGCACTGCCAAAGTTCTTGCAGTGGAGGAGTTTTCTCACCAAATGGCATTTGTAATCCACTGTTTAACGACATCCTCACAGGCTGACACACCTTTAAAACGTGGAATCGCAAATTATAAATTTTGTAAATCTTGCCCTTTTATAGCGCAGCTTCTGACCACTTAGCCTTATTTCAACCAAACATTTATATAGCGCCTCTTCAAGGAAGCTATTGTTATTTTATTAATCTTATTCGATGTTTAAATGTTCTAAGAGGAAAGCAAGTTTTCGAAACTTTGTGTATCTTTCGGATGTGTGTAAAAGTAAGTAAGTAAGTAAGTAAGTAAGTATATTCTTTATTGAACCGCTTGCAAACGCACTGCGGTAAGCCATTGTGTAACGATATTCCGTAGCTACAAAGGCCGTTATTGTCTTAAGAGTTAATTGATTTAGTTCAGCTCACTTTAAAATAACTTATGTCCCATCAGTTTCGTTTGCTTCTCTCGTGGTTGTTTTCGTGTCTAGCAGGTTGGTGAGATGGCGCTTTTAAGCAGGTGGGTGGTGCAGAGCTCTGATAAATATTATATATATAAATGAATATATGTGTATATAATTTTATATGATATATGTACAGATATCATGTATGAACTAAATAGTAATCTATATAATTATCAATGATTCGCATTTCTGTGTGACTTCGCGCGCATTAAAATCATCTTTAAAATAATGTGTCTTAACTAGTAGTAGTTCCAGCCAGAGTTTAATGACATCGTTTGACTGCTAAGGTCGTTGACGTCTCTTTGTAGTATTAATTATCTTTGTACTGTGGCCTTTAGGCTCTTTATTTAATACTATATATTTTTTTATTTATTTATTTATTTTTTTTTTTTTCTCTTTTTTTTCTCTTTTTTTCCATTTCTGGTTTTTTTTTTTTTTTTTTTTTTTTTAAATTATTATCTCTTTTTTTTTTTTTTTTTTTTTTTTTCAGTGGCTATTACAGCTCTTTTTTTTTTTTTTTTTTCTTTCCTCTTTAATCACAGTTATTTACACAGAATAAAATCAAACTTCTATTTACATACAACATTCATTAATCATATTTATGCATTTTTTTTTTATGTCAATGATACATATGCAATCACATTAATATACTCCATGTAATTATATTCAATTAATTACATATAAATCTTAACAAACAAAATTATATACACAGATTTAAATACATTTAGATGGTACTATTTATTTAAATAGTTAAAGGATTTTTCCTTTATTGTGACGTTTCACAAGATTATAAACTGTATTTTGTATGCAACCCACCCCAAGCAGGGTTTTTATGTTGAAATCTAATTTATATGTTGTACATAGATTTCGTAAGGCATTAGACAAATTATTTTGTTTACATTCTAATAGAAGATGTTCTATGTTTTCCTTGGACTGACAAGCATCACAGAGTCCAGTGGGGTGTTTACCCATACGAAATAATCTACTATTAGTATTTGCCATCCCCAATCTCAATCTTGATATCTGGACTTCCTTCTGCCTATTAGGATCTGAAAATTGTATGTCTGTAGTAATAATTGGGCATAGGGATTTATAGAAATGTCCTCTGTGGTCCATATCATATACCATTTGCCATTTATTTGTAATATAAGGTGTCATCATATTAAATATTTCTGATAATTCTAAGTAATCGGTCGAATTAACATTGACTATATCTAGAGCTTCTTTGGCTAATTTGTCTGCTCTCTCATTACCTTTTATGCCTATATGACTTGGAATCCAAATCAATTTAATTTTATTGGGTTCCAAACAGTTCAATTGCAATAACAAGTCATTGAATAAATGGGGTCGAGAATTAGTATTATGATTTTTTATAGTTGTTAATACACTCAGGGAATCAGAGAAAATAGCAAATTGGCAGTCTTTATATTCTTCAGAACTCAAAATCCACCCTACGGCTTCTTTAATTGCAGTTAACTCTGCAGCATATATACTTGAGTTATTACATAATTTAAATTTTTTATCTATGCTTAAACTTGGAATAGTGAATGCTGCTGCCACCATGCTATCCACCTTCGATCCATCTGTATATATTTGTGTAAATAAGTTATATTTTGATATTAATGCAAGGGCCGCTATTTTTAAATATTCAGGGTTATCAAGTTTTTTATTTATCTGCTTTTTAAGACTTATATCTACTTCTATTTGCTTATTAGTCCAAGGAGGAGAAGGGGAAAAGGAAGGCCCAATAAACGATGAATTGATGGAAGAAATGAATTCATTGGTGCGATAATAAATGGTTTGATTACTCTTAATTGGTGTTTTATATGCGTCTGTCCAATGTGGTTGAATGCAATCTTTACATGGGTGATCACTATTACCCAAAATTTTAATTCCTAATTTAATAGAATTTTGTGTTCTTCTTAAGTGAAGAGGTAATTCTCCACATTCATTCTGGAGGGTTGATAATGTTGTACCCCTTGGTGCACCACAACACATTCTCAAAGCCTCACACTGAATTGCATTCAGTTTATTCAGAAGTGTTTTTGAAGCAGACGAAAATGCTGCATCCCCATAATCTAAAATTGATCTTATTAAGGCTTTATATATGGCCAAAAGAGATTTTTTGGATGCTCCCCAATGATAACCTGAAACAGCCCTCATAAGGTTTAGTCTTTTTTTACATTTTTCTATTACATACTCTATGTGAGGCTTCCAACTCAGTTTGCGATCAAAAATAACTCCTAGGAATTTGGCTTTATCTTCCATCTTAATAATGTTTTGATCAATTTTAATATTTATTGTGGGAATTTTATTTTTATTAGTAAAGAGTACCCCTATGGTCTTGTTTACAGATATTTTAATGTGTCTTAACGTAGCGTGATTTCTCTATTTATAGACTGGAGTGGAATCAATTTAAAGGTGTCTAAGTGGAATTCTGCATTTCATTGTTGAATGTCGCACTTGTATCTATTATTCAGCGACATCTAGTGACATCTGGTGCCTGGAGAACGGCGACACTGTTCACCTTTGTTAAAACATAGCGTCGTTTCACAGCAACTAACCAACGATTTGATTGTTCTTGAGGTCAACTCCCTAACAGCCAACAAATGTCGGTGGATGATAGATAAAAGGAAAACATTGAATATATTGCTTTGAATGATATGACATAGTGACTTTGTACAGCTCTGTTTGACACCTCTAAATGGTGTCTTTCGGATGCTATAAGTATCTCGTTTTCTGTTTATTGTATTTGTGAATTGTCGTCAACGGCCTTTGATGTCATAGGACGACGTTAAACTGTGGAATAATAATAATTTTAATGTAGCACTCTTTTTAAACACCTTCAAATTGCTTCACCTCTGTGTTATAAATTCATTCATCTCCGCACGTTCATACGTACCCAAGCTACATATCCAATATAGTAAGGTTGACGTATAACGGCCATGGCAGCCAAAAGATGTCGCTGCAGGCAACTACACATGAAATATAAAGTTCATTTTGGGCATCTTAAATAGAAATTCCACAAAAGATGTACTCGGGTGGTGCAAGCCTTAATCCTAATGATTTCGCCAATATCCTTAGTGCGAGGTAGTGCCAGTCCCAAGCCCAGAAAAAGGGAGGAGGAACATGAAACGTAGGAGAAAACAACGGGAAACAATGAAGAGGAAGATGCGAGTAGAATCGAGGAAGAGGAATAACAGGAGGAGGAGGAGGAGGAGGAGGAGGAGGAGGAGGAGGAGGAGGAGGAGGAGGAGGAGGAGGAGGAGGAGGAGGAGGAGTTAAAGGAGGAAGAGAAGGAAGAAGACGACGAGGAAGAGAATGAGGATGAAGAGGATTATGGTTGGTTACAGGGGCGCCTTCCCCCCCCCCCATAAGTCATTGGAGCAGCGTCCCTTTCCCCTCTTCTTCCCCTCCCCGTTCCTCCCCCCCCCCCCCCCCTAAAATGGTGGCACACACACTGACCGATCTGCTCCCCCCCCCCTATTTCTTGGATGGAGCATTTGCTCCAAAGTTTCTATGGTGTAGACGCCCCTGGTTGGTAATCGTTGTGGAGGAGGGTGGAATCGAAGACGACGTCTCCAGAGGAGACGGGACCGATTTGTGCGGACGGTGAAAGTAGGACCGATGATATCAGACATTACCCTATAAATCGAAACCATCCCTGGGTCACATTAAATATACACGCATTACACGAACGATGTCATAACATGCATCTACATAATACTAATAAATATGCATACGTAATATTAATATATATTTACATTCGCATCATGTTCGTAGATATATATATGTATATATTATATGTAGGAATATATATGTATATACTTGTAATAATAAAAAGATGATTTGTATAGCGCCGTAGTCCAACCGATGCCGAAGGAAATGGCGCTGTAAATGAGTTCAAAAAGTCAATTGCAGTTATATCATACTGTAAAAAGGATAAGCCTTAAGCTGAATGTCTCTGGAGATGGCGCATTCTTCACATGGTTGTGAAGACTGTTCCATGCAGTGGGTCCAGAGACAGAGAAGGAACAGTCGCCAAACCTCGTATACAAGACCGTGAAACTCGTAGCAGATTTTTCGATGATAATGAAATTTTGAAATATAGCGCTCTTTCTAAAACACCTTTAAATTGAGTCGACTGTGTACAATAAATTCATCAATCGCGAAACGTAGATATCTGTGTCAACATTTGTTGCTAAAACAATGTCATGTAGAGCCGATTAAGATTGTCTACTCACGGTCGAAATCTATTAGATATAAATACACGCAAACACGTACACAAACACAGATACAAACACACAAACACACAAACACAAACATAAATAATAATTATAATAATATAATCTTTTTCTTTATTAATTCAAACCGACAAACGCAGTAATATTACACTCAGACATGACAGTACAATCATCAATATCTTAACTAAACACACGTTATGGCAGCCATGCAAGGCGCCCGTCCGAGGGGGGTTGCGGGAATCGAACCGCGTGCTGCTGCTCTCCTGCTGCTCTCGTGGCCATGAGTCTTACCATTACTCTATTCCCCTTCAATATACACACATATACAGACACACAAACACAAGCATACAGAAACACAAGCACACAGACACACACACAGACACACACACACACACACACACACACACACACACACACAGAAACGCACACGTCGTCTAAATGCCGAAAGCTCCTGTTATAAGATCGCCAATTTAGATATAGGAAAAGTAGTTATGCATCTGTTTTTTTTAGCAGCAGTGACCTTTCACCCGACCCTCTTTGTCTAATGACATGCATGACCTCGATCACATATTGATAGGCAGGCGCATACATTCTTCTTAAATCTGTGCATTCTTACTTGGTGACACACATTAAGACTTTAACATCAGTTAGGCTAGACAATGCAATACGACGCAAGACAATACACAATATATTACAGTACAATAGAATACGATACATACAATAAATACAAATCACAACTGTGATTTGATAATGGCCTCATTGAAGCCGGGAAGACATTAACAGCCTTAGGTAAACATACAGACAAATACATACATACAAACACAGACACACACAGACATACACAGAGAAATACACACACATACACTCACACGCAATCCGGCAGAACCCGACTGTCGATTTATTGAAGTTGGCTCTAATAGCTTTTGTCTTTGTCTGTGTCCTGTTGCCTCTGTCTGCTTGACCGTCTGCGTCCTCTTGCCTGTTTCTTCTTGACCTTCTTGACCTTCTCATTGGTCGTCTGCATGAGCGTTTGCATGGATATCCTGTCGAGCGTTTGTAGAAGTTGAGACGTATGAGAGAAATGCCAGAGAATGGGTTTCCAGTCCAAGACGTAGTTTTCTTCAACGCAGGAGGAAAGCAGGATTTACAATTACGAAAGAAATTTACAATTACGAAGGAAAACAGCGATTACGATTACGATTACTATCACTATACGATTTTTCAACTGAAGACCCATTGGAAGGTGAAGAATATCAGGAAATGGAGCCGAACTAGATATGTTGGTTAGTTGCTGTTTTACGACACTACCTGTCATCCTCCTCCTTTATCTAGGCTTGGGACTGGCACTATACTAGAGTACGAGCAGTGGCGGTGTGAACTGGAGACGCCGAGAGAGACACGTATTACGTCATCTTAATTAATGATGTTTTCTTAATACTCGTGTGCATAAATAATACGTAGTCTGTGCTAACGTCATCTGACACCTGACGTCACATCACGTCGTCACAAGGATTATACAGCTGAATATTCAGTCGGCGTAAGTTGTGTTTTAACCTGTTGTGTTTAGCATATGGCTTAACATGCTGTGTTTTAATATTGTGTTTTAATATGTTTTGACATGTTGTATTAATGGTTTTTTGTGACACATCCAATCAACGTTAAGTTAACAGAGGAATATACAAAAAATTTAAGTGTCCCAAGCTTATATAGGATCACTTTATAACGTGTTAAAGGTGTCTGAGAGAGCTCTAAGGATCAGGCTATCGTGTCCAATCCCTATATATAGTCTTAGTTGACAACGAAGGTGTCTAAAGAGAGCGCTCTAAAAATTGTATACTGGAATTGGAGAATAGCTAAACGTAGTTGACTGAAAATAGGAATAAATTACTTTGACAGTTCTTACCGTTCCTATAATGAATCTGTAATATGCCTTATTGCTATAAGATGTTGTTAAACTTTGGATCTATTTTCTTATTCCAATTTGATTAAGGGGTGGGTGTGGATTGTGTTTCACCTGGAGGTCCGAATTAACATCGTCGAGTCAGTCTATTCCGGACAAGTTTATTCGGTTTGATAGTATGTCATGAAAACAGCGCCTATAGACCGTCTGCCACGGTTAGACCGTTGTCAGAAAAGTGTTGTGTTTTAACACGTTTCTCCACTGTAACACAGCCTACCAGTGCTTGAAATTTCAATTGGTGTGCTAAAATGTATCAAGTAGTGCGCCGAGGAATCTATTAAAAGGGGAATGGAAAGAGTAAAAAACTTATTGGTTTCGCTTGAGAACTGTATTATGCCAAAACAAAGAGATGGGCACGATTAGTTCAATTGCTAATGGATTACAATTAGAATTAGGGAAATTTGCCAATCGTTTAGAATTATACTTAGCAACACCTTGTAGCTAATCGATTACAATTAGAATTATCAACAGCTAATCAATGAGGAATTAGAATTAGATTTCTATTATTCATAAATGTTATATATTTGTTTCATGAATTTGACAAATTTTGATCAAAGCACCGTGAGTTACTATGCAAGTTACTTTAGTCTATTATAGTACTAAAAATCATTGTGAGAAGCATAAAGAAGTAAGCCCAGAAATAAGAACTTGATTCCCTTGTTTTATAACCATGAACAGACAAGTGAAACAGCCTTCAAATTCATTATTAATAAACTCACTCTTAATGAACTCGTTCTTAACATAATTTAAAATATCTAATCGATCAGATAATCGTTTTACGATTAAAATTAGCTAAAAAAATTGTTCACCAATTTTGATTAGAATTAGGATCAGACGACAGCTAATCGATTAGTCTTAGGATTAGCTCTTTGTCTAATTGATTCGTTACCCATCTTTGATGAAAAGAACAAGAACTGTTCGAAATAATTGCACACCTCTTTTAAAATTTAAACTCTTCTATAAGTTTAAGCTACAAACGACGCAAATTGTTTAAAATAACTGCACACCTTTTTAATAATATTATTCGTTCTATAAGTAAGAGCTACGCACACTCTAAAATTACTTTTCAGGCTGAGCGAAAAATATTGTGTTGATCAACCGCTTTTATTTGCATAAGATGTCGATTAAATTCTAGAAACTATCTAACAAAATCTCCGCCACTGGTCATATTCTGGTGCTGCCAGTCCCAAGTCTGGAAAACAGAGGAGGGCGACGCTAATCATCTCTGTTATTAAACAGCGTCGTCAGAGAGCAAGCATTTGCCTTTATTCAAGAGAGCGTTGTAAAACAAAAAATATATATTTTTCTCTTTTCAGTCAACTTCGTTTTAGTTATTCAGCAATTCAAGTAGATGATTCCTTCGAGCGCTGTCTTTAGACACCATTAAAATGTTGTCAACCAATGGCAGCAAATTGGTTAAAGTGCTGGCATAGACACCTTTAAAATGCCGTTATTCAATGCTATATAAAAATGACCATGCGACCAAAAATAATCAACTAATTGGCGATGTTGGCAGTGTCTGTACTAAGGCAAAGAGGAAGGTTATGATGCAGTACGTTAAACAGTAAACGACAAACCAACCAGTCGCTTGGTAGAACGCTCTTTAGAGACACCTTTCAAACGTCATCAATCGATGCTATATAAGAGTGGGACCTAATATAATAGCCAATAGAAAATACCGTTCATTTTCGACACCTTTAAAACGGAATCAACCGATGCTAGATAAGAATTGGACGTAATATAGTTTTTGGGAAAATCGCTCTGTTGAGACAACTTTTGATACCTCATCCACCAATAATATATAACAATTGGAAACGCTGGCAGATAAATTGGATTTTGTGTATTATGCCAGTGTGATTCTCGTTAACGTTAACGTTGATGTCGATCGTTAAACAATGGGA
>OY744617.1:42035411-42117911 GCA_963556255.1 Allolobophora icterica | reverse complement strand
TTCTAAATTCTTTGCACTGTGACTGCCTTCCTCATATCCTCTGTCAGTCTCTTTTGGGAATCTGCCTGTCTATCTGCCTGTCTTTCTGCCTGTCTGTCTGTCTGTCTGTCTGTCTGTCTGTCTGTCTGTCTGTTTACCTGTGTTTCTGTTTGCCTGTGTTTCTGTCTATTTGTATGTCTGTCTATCTGCATACCTATCTATCTGCCTGCCTGCCTGCCTGCCTGCCTGCCTGCCTGCCTGCCTGCCTGCCTGCCTGCCTGCCTGCCTGCCTGCCTGCCTGCCTGCCTGCCTGCCTGCCTGTCTGTCTGTCTGACTGTCTGTCTGACTGTCTGTCTATCTGTATGCAAGCCTGTGAGTTTTTACCTGTCTGTGTATCTATCTGTATGTCTGTCTGTCTGTCTGTCTTCTTTCGTGACCGTCCTTCTATCGTTGCATGTCCTTCTCAGTGATCGTCTGCTTTCTTCCGAACAGCAGACGCTCCTCTTCTATTATTGCTGCAATTTGGCGGCACGCGCGGGATGAAACGTTCCATCGCGCCATCTAGCGGGTGTCCGCCATTCTTACTCACTTACTCGCTCACATTGCTCACTTTGCTCGGAGACACAGAGGATCTAATTCAATCCGTGTCAGTGCGTTTTGACTAAGTGGGTGCATCGACTGAGACCAAAAAAACGTCGGCCTCAGATGAGCCAACAGACAAACACGCAAAGACACAAACATACTCACAGAGACAATCATGCACACAGACGCAAACATACACACAGAGACACAAACATTCACACAGAGATAAAAAAATATACTCGCAGAGACACAAACAAACACACAGAGATACAAACATACTCACAGAGACACAGACATACACACACACACACACACACACACAGAAACATATATGCACATACATGTACATGCAAAGACACATACACATACATATACACATACACATACACAAACGCACAAGCACACATGCACACACTTACATACACGCATACCTACTGTACAATCCTATGCACGCCCTTAGAAGCGATGTCTGCTAAGGTTAGACATTTTGTGTAGCTTGAACTGCATTCACTGTCGCCAAACACCAGACAATTCTGTAACCTGGCTATGTATGACTGCTGGGAAAGGCGGCCTTTTAAAAGCCACTGTTGTGTCTGGCTATGGACCAAAATGATTTTACTTCGCCGCTAGACATTTTTAATCAGTAACTTGTATATCGCCGGTGTCTAATGCACAAGGCATCAACCGATGGCACACCACAACCAAGCCAAAATCAGGTCAATATCCAGAAGATCAGGCCATAAGACGACAGAGACTGTCAGAGAGGCAGCCTATGGTGGACAAACAAGTTTTAAGTTGAGAATGAAATGACACAAGCGACTGAGCAGAGCGCACAGACACAGGGAGAGAGTTCCAAAAACCAGGTGCAAGAACCGAAAAAGATCGTTCCCCATGAACAGTTCTAGCTAGTTTTAGGAGCGTTCTTGAATCTGCGCTGTCAAGAAAGATTTGTAAGGCGTGGACTAGCAGCGTTAGAGAGAAGGAGGAGCAGAGGTGATCTAATTAGCCTTCAGGATTATTACCGGAAAGGAAGCATTACAGTGGAACAGGTTCATTGAATTAGCACCAAACAACGTTACTCAGTGACTTGGGTATAAATTATTTAAGAAGGCGAAAGGAACATTATGGCAGAAATTCTTCAGTGCAAGATTTGTGGACTTGTGGAATGGTTTGGATGATAGACTCGTGGAATGGTTTGGATGACAGTACTGTCTCAGTGGACACTATCACAGCTTTCAGGAGGAAGCTAGGAGAGCTGTGTTATTAATTATTACAGGATAACTTGCAGTGGTTCTACGTGAACCACTGAAAACCCTTGTTATGATTATGTTATGTAATATTACGGCATTGCAAGTTATGTTAAATTATAGTTGTTATGTTATATTATGCTATTTTCTATTGTCGTAGTATGTTACCTTATGTTTCATTATGCTACGTTATCTTATACTAAGTTTTATTTTGTTTTACATGTATTTATGCTATGTTATGTTATATTATGTTATATTATGCTATACTATGTTATATTATGCTATATTATGCTATACTATGTTATATTATGTTACGTATGCTCTATTGGGTTATACTATTATATTATGTTTCATATGTTATATTATGTCATATTAAGTTACGTATGTGATATTATATCATGCCATGTTTCGTTACGTTATGTTATGCTATTTTTAATTATGTTATATTATATCCATGTTATCATTCTTATGCAGAGAGGGGGAGAGAGAAAGAAAGAAAGAGAGAAAGAAAGAGAGAGACAGAGGGAGAGAGAGAGAGACAAACAGACAGACAGAGCCCGTGCATCTCTCTCTCTCTCTCTCTCTCTCTCTCTCTCTCTCTCTCTCTCTCTCTCTCTCTCTCTCTCTCTCTCTCTCTCTCTCTCTCTCTCTCTCTCTCTCTCTCTCTCTCTCTCTCTCTCTCTCTCTCTCTCTCTCTCTCTCTCTCTCTCTCTCTCTCTCTCTCTCTCTCTCTCTCTCCAGCAGCGCCTGAGCATACGTCGTCGGAATTCGAGTTGGCGTTGCACGCCGCGCAGTTATTGAACAACCCAGAGAACCGCCGGCGGGAGTAGTACTAGCGTCCCTTCAATATCTTGTCGGCTTTTGCGTCTCTCTCTCGCCGAGAATACTACGACAGCGGCGACCGTATCATGTTCCAGCAGAGTGGAGTGCTTTATTACACACGAAGGGAGAAAAAAAACTCAGATGTAGAACGGACGAAACTATAGAGGTGTTGCGAGAAACAATGTCAACAGCATATATACTTTGTTACTGGGGCATATCGAAATTCGGTGTTGCGAACTTCCGGTTCTTATAGAATAACAGCCGATGGTGCGGGCATGACCAATGCAAACACGTACAAGCATAACTCGGTTTTTATCGAGGTCGTATATATCGAAATTCCGCTTAATGCGAAGGCGTTTTTCAATTCCTATCGATCTGTTATTGACTGTCGGGACTCGATATTCCAGAAGACCGGTGAATAATGTGCATCGTTTCCTCATTGGTTGCAGCTATGTTGCAAAGAATGATACGCATCTATGGCTGAGTCGCTCGGAGGGTTTTTAGTAGCTTCTGTTTAACGATGCTGTGTCGTAACAAAGATGATTAGCTTCGCCCTCCTCCTTTCTTCAGGCTTGGGACTGGCACCACCAGAATACGGACAGTGACGGAGTTATATTGGTTAGTTGCTGTTAGAAGATGTTTTGTCGTAACAAAGATGAATAGCGTCGCCCTCCTCTTTTCTTCAGGCTTGAGACTGGCACCATCGGAATTTGGAAAGTTGCAGAGTAAAGGGAGTCAGTCAGTTAAGTATACACCAGTGCTTTTTTTCAGCCGGAACGCGCCGGAACGGCGTTCCGGCACCTTTTTTCAGCTACAAAAAATAATTTTTTTATTTTAATAATAAAAACAATAATGTAATTATTTTAATTTAATTTCAGAATTTTGAACTTTTTTCAGTGTTTATTGAGACCCCTCCTAACCCCCAATACCGTTTTCCTCGGGATTTTAGCCCGTCCATAATAGTTCCGTTCCGGAACCTATTCTTCCGTTCCGGAACCTTTTTTCTAGAAAAAAAGCACTGGTGTACACTAACCCTCCTCTCGTATCTGAGTCCCACTTTACCGACTTAAATCCTGAAGTCTCTGAAAGACGAACATTCCACGCCCCTATTTTACAAAAACTGTCCTACCTAGTTTATTTTTTTTATTTATTTATTCCGGATATTTCTATAGCGCCTCTCGAAAGTCAACTACTACTCAGAGGCGCTCCCGACTACAGCATTTGATACTGTGCCAGAATTTTCACGCCGAAGCGCCACGAGCAATCGCGAGTGAAGGACTTGCCCAAGGTCCGTACGCAGTGGCTAGAGTGGGATTCGAACCTGCAACCCTCCGGTCACAAGGCACCGAACTTACCACTGAGCCACCAAGCCCCACGTCCTACAGTAAGACCTGTCGTGATTTTATTGTGTTAGGTCGGGAGACTGGAGCGCCTCTGACGAGTCTCTCTTCAAATGGCACTATATAAATTTGTAATGACCATCACCATTATTCATACTTAGTCTTCATTAGGTATCTAATACAAGACTGCATTTTTAAAGGGCGTCGTAAAAACAAGGAGTTGCGGACGGCAAAATAGATGCATTGCTTTGCGTGGCAGGCGGTCAATTCGGGGCTATTAACCGCGATTTGACTGAGCGCCTGTGAATAAGGTGATTTCTGCGATTTAACCTTTTTGGCCGGTGTAGAAATCTCGAAATTGCGTTTACAGTTTGTTCATTTTGGCTTTAACAGTATTTCGGCTAGCGTGGGCAACATTGGTGGAGGTATTGGTTAATAGTCGTAGAGACAGTAGGTGGATGGATGGATGAATGGATGAATGGATGGATGGGTGGATGCATGGATGGATGGATGGATGGATGGATGGATGGATGGATGGACGGACGGATGGATGGATAGATGGATGGACGGACGGATGGATGAACGGATGGATGGATGGATGGATGGATGGATGGATGGATGGATGGATGGATGGATGGATGATGGTGGATGGAAAAGTGGAATGATGGATAGCTGGATGTACATATTGATAGATGGAAAGATGGCTGACTGAATAGCTAGATGGATGGATATCTGTATGATGGATGGATGAATGGATCACGGATGGATGGATGGGTACGTGGAAGGATGGATAGTTAGATGGATGGATAGCTGGATGGATGGATAACTGGATGGATTGACGATGAATGGGTGGATGGATAGATAGATCTCAATATCGTTAAGAACATATATATATATATATATATATATATATATATATATATATATATATATATATATATATATATATATATATATATATATATATGTTTCAAGGCGTTTGATGAAGCGTCGATAGACAGACAGAGTGACAGACAGACAGACAGACAGACAGACAGACAGATAGACAAAGACTACTATAGATAGATTCCGGCAGATATATACAGACCGACACAGCAACAAACAATAACAGAGGTTAGAGTTGTGGTGAACGAGAGTACGAGACAGATAGACAACGATAGCCACGCATACACATAGACATACACAGAGAACCGTACACAGACATACAAGCAGGAAGACATCTAGCCAGTCAGGCACACAGCCACACACTGTCATACAGTCATAGTCAGACAGACAGACAGGCAGACAGACACAGGGAGACAGATACAGTAGCACAGATAGACAGACAGACAGATAGACAGACAGACACATAGCCAGATCCAGTAACACAAATAGACAGACAGACACATATATCCAGACCCGTTAACACAGACAGACAGACAGACAGACACATAGCCAAACCCAGTAACACAGACAGACATACACATAGCCAGATCCAGTAACACAAATAGACTGACAGACAGACACATAGCCAGACCCGTTAACACAGATAGACAGACAGACAGACAGACAGACAGACACATAGCCAAACCCTGTAACACAGACAGACAGACAGACACATAGCCAGATCCAGTAACACAAATAGACAGACAGACAGACACATAGCCAGACCCGTTAACACAGACAGACAGACAGACAGACAGACGGACGGAGAGGAGCTGATTATTCGTGGGCTCGAAGCAGGAAGACTTGGAGCGCCTTCGGGTCAATTGAAACCTTTCGTTTCAATTAGGAAAGCATGGCACATATGCTGCGGGCATTGACATTAATCACGATGGCGCCCTCCTCTGTGGCAGTCAGCCAAGTACCAGGCCAGGCCTAGAAGGGCAACTGTAGTTCACACAAACATCCATCTCACCTGGAGTGTAAGGGGAGATAATGTCAGGTATGATATCGTGAAGCTTAAAGGCTTCTTACGGTAAGATAAGGGGGAAGTAAAGCAGCGGTTCTAACTGATTCTATGTCGACTGCTGTCGCTACGTAACTTGCTATCTTGTTTTGTTGCAATGCCCAGGGCTGTGGACGAGGGTATGCGCGGGTACACAGCGTGTACTCAGCTCTAGAGATCGTATACGAACCTCACAAAATATTTTTTAGTACCCTGACCTCTGAAGAACTAGGCGTACTCACCTCCAGAACTAGGCGTAGACTCTGGGGGGCAGCCGGGGCACGCCCTCCCCCCGCCCCCAATAATTGAGATGGACTGTACACCCAATGCAACAAGTGTAGAATGAATAACGAAATCCCCGTCCCCATATTTTGGACAAGTTTAAGCCAGTGCCTCCAGAACATAATTTTTAATACTGTAGAGTGTAGACCATAACTTAAACAAAATTTCAGTGTGAAATTTAATTATATCTGTTTGCTTGACCTAGCGAGTTGCAAAACAATTTTTAAATTTACACAAGCCTAGCTCTAAACGGTTTGTAGGGCCCCTATAAACCGTCTGTAGCAGGAACGCATCCATGCCCAGAGGCGGCGATTGCCTCTGACAGGTGGGGACCCTTTTGAACTGGGTCAACATTTATTCGCGCGCGAGAGCGAAATTTTTTTTTGAATAAACGGTAGCGTGTAATCACCTCTAATTTTACCACTATGCCCTGGCTATGCCAAGCTGTAAATGTAATCATGATTGAAATTTTATATAGCACCACTATAAACAAAATAATCAAAGCGCCCTCTGGATATTGACCTGCTTACGGCTTGTTTTTGGTGTGCCGTCGGTTGATACCTTGTGCATTAGACGCCGGCAACAACCTGGATTAACCAGGGTTCCAGTGGGTCTACCGACCCAGGCCTACTAAACATTTCACAAATAGGGGCCCTATACCATTAGTTTGCTACCTTAGAAATTTTAACTACTATTTTAGTATTCAAAATATGTTACATCGTTTATATGCAATCACTGAAATATGTTTAAACACGCTAGTTTTACTGCAGACAACGATAGTCACTTGCAAATGGACAGCCAAGAAAATTTTGAGATAATTGTGATTTTTAGTTCCGTTAGACTGTTAGTGTTCCTGCGACAGTTTAGGCTACTCTGCTGAGGCTGCTTACAGCCTCTTCCGCCCATCACCTTTGGCCAGTGTTTAATCTAGACACCTTTGGGGGGGATTTCCCCCACGCCTCCCCCCCAGGATTGATGTTTCCCCTATAATGAATAGGGCCTACAGTTTGAAATCACGATATCCGAATGTTTGCGTTGCTCTGCGCAGTCCTATCTATCTCACACTTCCTGTGTCTAACTGCAGAGGCGAAAGATCGTTTAGTCACCGGAAGCTCATCAAAAATGCTTTAAGATATACGATGGGACAAGATAAACCAGGGGTTCCCAGCCTTTTCTATGCCCTGCACCTCTTTGAAACGTTTGATTAATGTTCGCATCCCCTACGGAAGCAATTGAGATCAGAGACATTGCAGGAAAGTCACTGAAACAGGTTGAAACATTTAAATATCTGGGATCGACCATGAATGCACAGGGTGGCTGCGAGCATGACATCAGGAACAGGATTAAGGTGGCTTGGCAGAAATGGAGAGAACTAACGGGAGTGTTGTGTGACGCCAAAATGCCAACTCAACTCAAGGGAAAGATATACAAAACAATGGTAAGACCGGTGATGCTATATGGAGCAGAGGCCTGGGCGCTGACAAAAAGGGATGAAGGGTTACTGGAGAGAACAGAGATGAGAATGCTACGATGGATACTTGGGATCTCACTGAAGGACAGGAAAAGAAATGTGGACATCAGAAAGAAGCTCGGGGTGGCATGTATAACTGACAAAGTACGAGAGACCAGGCTGAGGTGGTATGGACATGTAATGAGAAAAGAGGATGATAGTTGTGTGAAAAGAATCATGAATGCAGAGGTATACGGACGCCGCAGCCGGGGACGACAGAGGAAGAGATGGGAAGACACGATACAACAAGACCTAAAACTCCTAAAACTGAAGAAAGAAGATGCTCAAGAAAGAAACAAGTGGAAGAGAAGGATCCGAGTGGCTGACCCCTCTCCAAAGAGGGATTAATTCGAGCCTGAAGGAAAAGAAGAAGAAGAAGATCCCCTACAAAACTGCTAACAGATAGTTTATACATACAATAGTAACATACTTTCCCTCTTTCTCGCACGAAGTTTAATGTCAGTAGGCCTATGACATGGAATTTCATCAAGCAGAACAATGATCAAAAAACTAAATAAATCATTAGCGACGTCATCTTTTTCTTACGGTTGTTACGTCATATTATTCTGTGTTGCTATCCTTCTGTTTCATAATTATTATGCTGCGCGAGATTTATACTTAATGAACATTATAAAAAAACATGAAATAATTATAACATAATATAAAATTACACACTGTAACAATATCACATGACCAGAGGCGTCTACACCATAGAAACCTTGGAGCAAATGCTCCATCCAAGAAATAGGGGGGAGATCTGTCAGTGTGTGTGCCACCATTTTAGGGGGGAAGGAACGGGAAGGGGGAAGAAGAGGTGGAAAAGGGACGTTACTCCAATGACTTAGGGGGGGATAGACGCCCCTGCACATGACATAATAAAACAATACTGAAATAATCGTCAAGAAGCCTGTTTCTACATGTTTAGCCATAGTATATTGCAATGGCAATATCTGCACAAGATTCCAGGCAGCAGCAGTTCAATAAATAGTTTTATTAGCCATAAAAGACACAAGGCAAGCGCTTATCCGAAATGTTGACAATGGCGGCTGGCCAAGAATATTGCTCGCTATCTTAATCCGCCCATAACGTAAGTTACAGCCTAAAAAATTAAAGCATTCCTTGTCGAGACTGGATATTTTGCTATTTTCAACACCACCGTTTTCGCTTTTTCCCTATCTAACGTTTGCTTTAATTGAAAGAGGAAAGAAATCTGTAGCAAATCGTGCGCGGTGTTTTCTTTCTAACGGATTTTTCGAGACACGTCGCAGCTGGACGAAAGAGGATACTTATCCGACCGTCTGATCCGACTGCGCGCGCAGCGCCACCTATACCTTGCTGATGTCAAGTGCGGAGAAGCCATACAGACGGATAAAGTAACGGGAAAAGACAGACAGACAGATAGACAGCCTGAACAACCAGACAGACAATCAGACAGACAGACAAAATGAAGTACACGCCCTGCCGGAGGAAACAGAGCTAATTGGCGTCTAGAATAAAAATCGAAATCGTGGTGAACTGCGTTCATGTGTTTGTTTGTTAAGCCGACAATGGCGGAATTTATTTTTTTCATGCAAAAAATCACACTTCCGTGGAATTTCTGTTCGCAGGACGATAAATAAACAGGTGAAAAGGTGCCATACAGTTCATCATACCATGTTCTAACTAGCTGTATGCGTCTTTGTGTGTGTGTGTTTGTGTGTGCCTTTGTGTGTGTGCGTGTTGTGCTTAGTCTCTGTGTATGCGTGTGTCAGCAATGATTCATGAAACATCTTATACTGTACGATTTCGCCGCAGATGTATTGAACGCGTAATAGGATTACAGGGACGAGCGTGTTTCGACGAAAGCGTAAGGAGGCTCTAAGAATGCTTATATATATGTATATATATATATATATGTATATATATATATATATAATCTTATATATATATATAGACAATCTTATATATATATATATATATATATATATATGTATATATATATATATATATATATATATATATATATATATATATATATATATATATATATATATATATATATATATATATATATATATATATATATATATATGTGTGTGTACACCCACACATGGACACACACAAACATTTAAGATGCGTCCATTGCAATCTGTGACGACATATTCAATATCAGGTTTTTTCAGCAGTTCGTGTAAGTGTGTGTGGAAGGTCGTGTCTGTTTAGATGTAAGCACGCGTGACCGTGTGCATCAGTCCGCTTGACATTGTCCTCTCGTGAAATCGTTATGCATTTTATCATATTATAGTCGGCGGTGTTGAAAGATTTGAGAGAGGGACGGAGGGAGGGACGGAGTCTCCACCTGGATCACAGGATCATAGGATAATCGGATCATGGGCGGATCTTTCTTCGATCCTCGACGGATCCTTGCAAGAGACATTTATGCCCTTAGGTCTACGCGAAACCCTTGTTCGGGTAGGCGGATGCCTTGGGTCAAAGGTGTACGCTGAGAGTAGGGAGGGGCCTGTCTGAGTAGGCACGTAGACCGGTCAGGAGGGTAGCATATGGCTGGAGGCATGAGCTGAATGCTAACCCGTTGCGTAATTGGCTCCATGCACTGGACGACCCTACCAGTACAGACAGACAGGCAGAAAGACAGACGGACAGACAGACAGAGACACACACACGGACACAGACTATAGACATACACGTACTAGACGACCCCAGTTCTGGAGATGGACTTGACATTGACAAAGTAGAGCAGAGAGACACAGGCAGGCAGACAGACAGACAGACAGACATTCAGGCAGATAGACAGATAGACCGCTAGACAGATAGACCGCTAGACAGACAGACAGACAGGCAGGCAGACAGACAGACAGACAGCCAAGCAGACAGACAGACAAGCAGACAGACAGAGAGGCAGACAGATAGACAGGCAGACAGACAGGTAGACAGAGAGGAAACAAAGATCAGGTCTGTTTTGTGTTTACTGTCACGAATGTTGCCAGAAGCAGAAAGCAAGAACAAACAAACAGTCTCAAACAGAGAAGGAGTGGAACACACAGGGACGGCAAGACATGTAGACAACAAGACATACAGACAACAAGACATACAGACAACAAGACATACAGGCCAGAAGAAGACACCGTCACAAAAGAACTTCAGGTCTTGGCGAAACGAATGCTGATTTGGTTGGTCCATGAAATACAATACAATACAATACAATGCGATTTTAAAAAATCAGTAATACAATATAATGAAGAACAACAGGTCACAATATTAATCAAAAATAAAACGAAACACAATACACTGCAATATCACGCAGTGTAAATCAATGTGAAGTATGCATATATATAAATATATGTATTTATGTATGTATATAAGGGCATATATGCATATATATATGTTACAGGGAATGTGTATTTTCAGGGAATATGTATATTCCCTGAAATTTCAGGGAATGTGTATAGAAATCACTTGAAGATTTCAGGGAATATGTATATGATTTTCATCGCTAATCCAGCTTCTAGCCTTAGTTACATTTTCATCGCTAATCCAGCTTCTGGCCTTAGTTACATTTTCATCGCTAGTCCAGCTTATAGCTTCTAGTTACATTTTCATCATAGATCCCGCTTCTATACACATTCCCTGAATTTTCAGGGAATATACATATTCCCTGAAAATACACATTCCCTGTAACATATATATATATATATGCATATGCAAACGTGAAACCCCATCCGATCTGATAAAATGTCGCATGAAAATGAAGGAAGGAAGGAAGGAAGGAAGGAAGGAAGGAAGGAAGGAAGGAAGGAAGGAAGGAAGGAAGGAGGGAGGGAGGGAGGGAGGGAGGGAGGGAGGGAGGGAGGGAGGGAGGGAGGGAGGGAGGGAGGGAGGGAGGGAGGGAGGGAGGGAGGGAGGGAGGGAGGGAATTAATTATTTAGTGAGTAAATTAATTAGTGATTTAGTGAGCAAGTGAGTGATTTAGTGAATAAGTGAGTTAGTGAGTAATTGAGTTAGTGATTTACTGAGTAAGTGAGGTTAGTGTGTGACTAAGTAAATGATGAATATGCGTGTATGAATATGGTACGCATGTTTATGTGTTGATCTGAATGGGAGCGAAGTGCGTGTCATGTAAACCTCCTCTCGCAGACTCTGTCTCTTATTGGGCTAATGAATTCCGGTCAGGGCACGCCAGGGAAATGACGCTACGACGAAGGGATGACGGGCAAAATGATGCATTGTTCGTCATAAGTGTCTCGTGGGATTCCTCTAACACGGTCCGTACACGGGGACCTTAAATGGTGTGGCACCCTTTCAAAGGGGCAGCGGTGGTGAAGGATCTCACCCGATCAATTCATTGAAAGCGAGCAGGGTCCAGACCATACGGTCGTTCTAGCTATGTCCGTGCAGGGGGATCTTATATGGCGTGGCCCCCATTCAAAAGGGCAGCGGTGGTGAAGGATCTCACCCCATTAATTCATTGAAAAATTAAAAGGGTAACTATGGAAAGACATTTACATTTACATCATGTCGTGCAGTTTTCGTGTGTGGAAATGTGAAGCTTGGAGTATTGCAATGGAGATATTCTATTCGTATTGATTTTCTAGCGCCTCTACCCCTCGATCGGGTATTGTATAATTATGTAGATGTGTATGTATGTATGCATGTATGTATGTATGTATTTATGTATGTATGTATATATGTATGCATGTATGTAAGTATGTATGTATGTATGTATGTATGTATGTATATATGTATGTATGTATGCATGTACGTATATATGCATGTATGTATGTACATAGGCGTAATTTATGGGGGGTACGAGGGGTACCCGTAATTCCCCTTTTGGACTGGGGGGTAGCCCCCACTTTTAAACAATGTCAATCAATTTTTTTATTGTGCCTTCCCAGAGAATGCAGTCTCCGCCAAAGTGCGAAAGTAGGCTACTTAGATACACACGTAAACCGAGAGCCAAAATTAATTAGAATACTGACAGAGAATATGTTCAAAATGGCCACCATGCCAAAAGCGAAAGTGGAGAAGAAATTGGTACCCCCCACTTTTTAGACCAAAGTATTGGTACCCCCCACTTTTTAGACTAAAGTTACGTCCCTGTGTATGTATGCGTGTATGTATACATGTATGTATGTATGATTCGGTAAATATAAGATAAGACAGGATAAGATAAGATAACATGAGATGAGATAGGATAGGATGGATCAAATAGGATAGAATAGGTTGGGATATGACATAAATGGAATTGGTTGGGATCGGGTAAGATCTGTTCGATCACTTTCATCTGTGTTTGGTTAGTGTCACGTGCCACAGCAGACGTGTGTAAACTGTGCGAAGATGAACAGGGAGACAGCGTACAACGTGTGCGTCCACTTCCTTCAGAAACTGACCTCTGGTCAGTGTCAGCCGGCGTCCGTTCTTTGTCCACTCCTCGACTGGTAAACAAGTGATCTAATTGAGCTCCGTTTCCCACTCGAACTCGCGCTGACCGACCGAGAGACGCGATACCCAGGACAAGCGATGACATCACTCGACTCTTGTTTGCTGTCTTTAATGAGCCGGACATTGTGTTCGATTCGTGGGACACTGTATACTGTATTGGTTAGAGCGATCGCCTTGTATAACGTGGAGGGTACGGGGTTCGATCCTACTTCTCTGAGACGGTTACTGTGTAGGGACATTGAACAAGGGTATGAAGTATTCTTGGCCTCGGCTTCAGGGACGTCATTTGTGGGAAGGGGGCATTTGCCTCCCTCTGATTTTTAGAAAAAGGAAAAAGGATGGAACAAGAAAAGGAGAAAGAAGAAAGGAATAAAAAATGATAATAAAAAATAATAAAAAATTAAAAATTAAAAAAAATTAAAAAAGAAAGAAATAAAAAAATAAAAAAATGATGCTCAAATTCAGGTACGTCATTTGAAGGATGTAGGCCTGCATTGCAGGGTCTAGCTTATGAGAATATGTAGGCAAACAGTGATGGATTTACCAAATGGGGCAAGCTGGCCAAGTTTTGAAGAAACATTAAGAACGTCTAAACATTTTTTCACCTCTTTTTTGACAAGATTAGTTCAAAGTGTCCCTTGTTTCCCCCCCCCCCCACACCTGTCAAACAAGATCGCCGCCAGTGTCCTCGGAAAAATATTTTTTTTAAATGACGTCCCTCTCCCCCCCCCCCCCGGAAACAGCTGAAATGACGCCCCTGCTCGGCACACGAGGGCGTCGGAAGTCCTCTTCCTCGCCGCGTGACCTTCTAATCGAGAGAACGGACAGGGTTCTCGTTATAGCTGAGTTGGCTAGAGGGCTCTAGAAATATTTTGCCCTTGAGGCAGTTTGACCTCTCGACTAACCACTGGTAACCGCCTGTTAACCCCTAGACATTCGCCCACCACTGCTTACAAATTTAATGGAAAACACGATATAAATGTAGGACCTACATTATTATATCTATCTAAATACAAAACTATATGTTTTACAAATCAATACCGATAAGTGTGATGGAACGCTCTATCAACTTCGGAGAGAATCCTCAAAAAACCGCGTCATATAATTGTCTCAGAACGTGAACACACTGCACCTCGGACGGTCCTCCTTTGACGGAAGAAACGCAGCCATATGAAGATTAACTGCTTGGAAAGAAACGCCGAAGTCAACTGCGAGATTAGTCCTAGGATTTCATGGTCGAATACGACGGACTCACCCGACGACCGAAGACGGTCCGAGGCCCAAACGAAGACCGGCCGATCAATCACGGTCCGATACGATGATGCGGTGAATTCAATCGTAGCCTAATTGAAACGCTGACAAATGTTGCGGCACGAAACTAGCGCATTAGTAAAACAGAACAATAGTCACGGATTAAGCTGTAGCTGCTACTGTGCCGGTTTGTGACAATTCGTTTTGAAATGATACGAAAGTAAACCGTATAGCATTCAACTGCTATGATAATTTGGTGCCAAACGTTAGTATAGCAATAGTTGCGGATTGAGCTGTGGCTACTATTGTGCTAGTCTGTGACACTTCATTTTGAAATTATATAAAAGCAAACCATAGAGCATTCGACTGTTATGATTATTCGGTGCCAAAGTTTAACCATCGAGCTACCGCTGGTTAAAATTTTACACCGAAATAGCACATTAGTAAACGCTGACACATCCCAACAGTAGTTGATTATAAGTTCAATACATTAGTAAACACAATAATGTAGGCCTAGTCTCAGCAACTGACTGACGCTAAAGCTCTTCGTAACAACTGCAGTCCAGCTGTTATAAATATAATATCCAAGGTAATAGCCATGCAACTGAAATATAGGAGATCGTAAATTGCAGTAGTGCTTAAACAATAGGCCTAGTTGAAACAATTGTTAGCACTGTATTAGTAGACATTGTATTGAACTAGGAAATAGTAAAATCTGTAGCACAAAACTAGCAGCGTCCGTGGATTGCATAGGATTCCTGTGTAAATCTACAAATTTAGTGCTAAGCAAATCTGTCGAGTAACGTATGAACACTGCGTAAATCTGTCGAGTAACGTATGAACACTGCGTAAATCTGTCGAGTAACGTATGAACACTGCGTAAATCTGTCGAGTAACGTATGAACGCTGCGTAAATATGTCGAGTAACGTATGAACGCTACGTAAATATGTCGCCTTACGTATAAACACTGCGTAAAATCTGTCGATTAACGTATGAACACTGCGTAAATCTGTCGATTTATGTATGACCACTGCGTAAATCTGTCGATTTACCTATTACCACTGCGTAAATCTATCGATTTACGTATGAACACTGAGTAAATCTGTCGATTTATGTATGACCACTGCGTAAATCTGTCGATTTACGTATTACCACTGCGTAAATCTATCGATTTACGTGTGAACACTGCGTAACTCTCTCGATTTACGTATGAGCACTGCGTAAATCTGTCGATTTACGTATTACAACTGCGTAAATCTATCGAATTACGTATGAGCACTGCGTAAATCTGTCGATTTACATATAGACAGTACGTAAATCTGTCGATTTACCTATGAACACTATGCCAATGCTGATTACGTTTGAGCATTTCGTAAATCTGTCGATTTACGTTACACATCGATTAGGTGTAGGTTCAGTAACCGACTGACGCTTAGCGCCTGCTTTAGTAACACTCCAGGTGTTCTTAATATGCTAAACACATATGTTTTTACTGATTACCTACTGACGGGGTCTTTAAATGGACCAGAGAAGCATTCAGATGCATGCATGCATACTTGCAAGCATACATACATACATGTTATACACGCATATACACATATACTACATGAATGCATGCATATAATACATACATGCAAACATACATACATACATACAAACATACATATATACATACATACATACATACATACATACATACATACATGCATCCATACATACATACATACATACATACATACATACATACATGCATCCATACATACATACATACATACATGCATAGATACACACATACATACATACATACATACATACATGCATGCAACCATACATACATATATGCATAAATACATACACGCATAGATTCATGCATACATACATACATACATACATACATACAAATATACATACATCCATGCATACATACATACATACATACATACATAGATACATACATACATACATACACACATATATACATACAAACATACATACATACATACATACATACATACATACATACATACATACATACATACATACATACATACATACATACATACATACATACATACATACATACATACATACATACATACATACATCAAACGTTGAACTTAATTGGACGTGCCTTCAGGATCGTGCCTTGTCTTTACGCAGATGGCAACACACAATAGCATGTTTCAAATGCACCCTTGTATATAAACAATATGGAGGCTAACGATCCACTCTCTCTCTTCTCAACCACTGATGAGAGAGTTTTTCCTGAAGTGGCGCTCTATAAATGTCAGATCAAAAGCAATTACAATAAGTATCAACGGTTATTCGTCTGCTGGTTCCTTCTTTATCGGTGAAGATCTTTACGATCAATGGAGTTTCTGGAAGTTAGCGATCCACTCTGTGCCGGGTTTAAGCATAAGCTAAAAACACTACAGCCTAGGATCTCACAGTCCACAGGGGCCTGGAAAAAACTCAGAATTTCTGAGGGGCTTTTACAAATGTTATGTGTTGTGTTACTGCTGTAGGCCTACATTTGTGCAAACATGGAGAACCTTTTTAAACAGCTTGTTATGCGAATTCCATCTCGCCTGAGTAAATGCATTCATTTGAAAATAATTAGGAATTTTTCACTTTAAATGCCTTGCTATTAAATAACTGAAAAGGCATCTACATTTTCAAGTTTTGTGAGATCTTCTGGTGTAATTTTTGTAACAAGGGCCTCCCAGCTTTATAAATAGCTTAGGGCCTGACCAAGTCTAAATCGGACACTGGATTCACTCTCTCATCACAACCACACGAAAATCTTCGTTTCTTCCGACGGTTAAGGACCGAGGATCGGTCTAAACAGATATCAGATTCGTCGGTCGGAAATGCGGAAATCTCGGCCGCCAGCAAATTGGAATGTGTCGAATCTTTGGCGAGATTTACGCGACGCTTTGATAGAGTCAATCGATGGACGGTGGTTATTCGAGAACGATATACGGCGTGGTATTAATGACCGTGTGGCATTTTGGGAGTGGACCATTAGCGTATTGAAGGTTGTGTCTGACGTAGGCAGAGAGAGAGAGACAGACAGACAGACACACAGACAGACAGACAGAGAGAGAGAGAGAGAGAGAGAGAGGAGAGAGAGAGAGAGAGAGAGAGAGAGAGAGAGAGAGAGAGAGAGAGAGAGAGAGAGAGAGAGAGAGAGAGAGAGAGAGAGAGAGAGAGAGAGCAACAAAGACAGACAGAGAGAGACATACAGAGAACGACAGAAAGGCAGAGACAGGTAGAAGGAGGCACAGAGAGGGACAGAAAGAGAGGAACAGTTGCAGACACAGAAAAACAAGGAGAGGCACAGAGACAGATAAACAGAGAGAGACAGAGACAGAGAAAAGGACGGAGACAGAGACTGGGACAGAGACAGACACAGACACAGACAGCGGGACAGAAAAAGATGGATAAGCAGAGAGAGATAAAGACAGACAGAGAGAGAGAGACAGAGAGAGAGAAAGAGAGACAGACAGATATAGAGAGAGGGTGGCAGAGAGTGTGGGATAGACGGAGATGGACGGAGGCAGAGACAGAAAAACAGAGAGAGGCACAGAGCCAGAGAGCCAGAGAAACAGAGAGACAGACAGGCAGAGAGAGAGGGACATAGACAGAGACATTAAACAGACTGATACTTAAACAGACAGACAGAGACGGAGGAAGGGACACTCTTGGCCTTTCGTGCACGCCTGTGTTCGGTAAGACGGACCAACGTAATAGACATCGATGAATGTAGACGTTTTCTAAGGCGCCCGCTTAGCCTCGACCCAGGTCGTTTGTCAGCGAGTTTATCGGGCGAGATCCATCAGCACCGCTGCCCGTTTGAATATCCGTCACGCCACTGAAGGTCCGATTGTGTGTGGCCAGTTATACAAGTCTTCTAAATCGTCTTAAGATCGATATCTAATCGATCTGATCCGACAGTCGCCTCTTTGGGATTGTCCTGACGGACCGGGGACACGTCCTGCACCAACTATACTATCTCAAACCAAACCCATCCACTGCTTCCTCTGTCACCGTGTCCATGACCGCATAATCCCCAGGGCATTGGTCCTGCAGATCAATATTCAGAAGATCAGTCCGTAAGACAGGGAGACAATGCCTATAACGCTGGTGTCTAATGCACAAGGCATCAACCGATGGCACAGCGAAATCAAACCCCAATTAGGTAATTTTTCAGAAGATCAGTCCGTAAGACAGAGCAGTCTATAATGGTGGATAAGCAATTTGCTGAAGATGAGTCTTGAGAGATACACGGAGATAGACATTGAGCAGAACGGAGAGATACAGCAAGAGATATGTTGAGCAGAATGGACAGTTCCATAGAGAGGGTATTCTACGGAACGGATATATACATGGGGAGAGATATTGAGCAAACAGACAGATACAGGGAGAGATATACTGAGCAGAACGGATAATTACAGGTAGAGATATTGAGCAGATCGGAGAGAATCTGATGTAGGGAGAGGGTTCCAGAAACTTGGTGACAGGAAGCTAAGGTGGTCATGAGCGTTTTTTTTAAACATTTCTATAGGGTACTTCCAAAAGAAGGCTTCTCGCTACCCTGACCGTTGCTTGCGTTTTCCAATTGCAAGAAGTTAGACTGTACAGGAATGATTCTCGTGTAACTGGAAAAGTGTTTTCAGTTGTTTCCGGTATGCATTGTATCTTGAGAAATGCCCGCAGTTATTTCCTTAATGTACATATACACGTTTCTCTAAACGACCCTACGGCCCAGACCCTGCTCATTTCTCATTGAATTTATCGGCTGCTATCCTTCACCACCGCTGTCCCTTTGAATGGGTGCCACGCCATTTAAGGTCCCCGTGTAGGGACCGTGTTAGCCAGAGATATAATAAATCTCTGGAATAAGCCATCGTCTATTTGCGGAACGACATTCTTACGCACAGTGTGGCTAACTGGACCAGCGTACCTCGTCTAAGTACTATTTCTAGCGACTTCTAATTTATAGTTTTGTGTATCTCTCTCTCTCTCTCTCTCTCTCTCTCTCTCTCTCTCTCTCTCTCTCTCTCTCTCTCTCTCTCTCTCTCTCTCTCTCTCTCTCTCTCTCTCTCTCTCTCTCTCTCTCTCTCTCTCTCTCTCTCTCTCTCTCTCTCTCTCCTCTCTCTCTCCCTCTGTCTGTCTGTCTGTCTCTGTCTCTCTTTCTCTTTCCTAATTGATTTTTCTCTGTTTTTCGTCGGCTGTACGAGAAAGCCTAGTAGCGAGCGTGCTGGACAGTCAAACAAGATGTCGGGGGTTCAAATCCTCGCAAGGGCAGAAATCTGTTACACTTACGGCCCCTTGCCAACTCAGCTATTACTATTATTATGCTGTTATTATTATTATTATTATTTTTTTTTTATGCCCCGAGGTATACAGGATCCCTCAGGGACTTCAATATTAACTAATGTTAAAAAAAAGGTGTCCGGAATGGCCCTATTCATTGGAAGCTTGCCTCGATATTATTATTATTATTATTATTATTATTATTATTATTATTATTATTATTATTATTATTATTATTATTATTATTATTATTATTAGTATTATTATTATTATTACTATTATTATTACTATTATTATTACTATTGTTAAAAATAATAAAAACTTAATGCGCGAATCTGAGGCGGGGTTAGTCAGTCGACAGGTGAAGTGCAGTTAGATATCCAAATTCTTGAGAAACAATGAGTTTTTGAGGCGTTTCTTGAAGGAAGAGGAAGAGTTGGATATTGGTAGACGGTTCCACTCTTAAGGGGCGGTAGAAATAGAATGCACGAGACCCAATGACATTGCTGCAACGAGGCTAGAACGTCGAGGTACATGGATACAATGACCCCACTCTATCAGTAGTAAAATCAGGCAACGAGGGAAGGAACTGGCCACTCGCCCTCATATGCCGAAGCTAAGAAAAATGAAGTCGTTAACACTTCAGATTCATAGCTGCCCCTCAGGCTAGCTTAATGAACCAATCTTCTTCTTTTTCGCTTGTTAGTCAGTTCTCCTTCCGGTTGCTACGGCCCCGAAGCTGTGTACTCCGCGGTTTTCATTATCAAGATTGGTCTATCTTTAGCCGGGGTCAAACGTGCAGACCGCTTCTCGATTAAGGGCACGAGAGCTGATCTATGTGCGACCGAAATCTCGGCAGCAGGGTGCTGAGAGATACGAGGCAAGCTTCCAATTTAGACAGTCAGCGGACAGGAATTGGACGCTAAGAGGTAGAATGCCTCGAAACGCAACATATTGAAGTCGATAGAGGAGGGCTTGGGTTCCAAGCTCCCGATTTAGACAGTCAATTGATCAAAGGAATTAGAATCTCAAGCGCTTAATGCATCGAAACAGGTACTACAGTATGTATGCATGTATGTATGTATGCATGTATGTATGTATGTATTTATGTATTTATGTATGCATGTATGTATTTATGTATGTATGTATGTATGTATGTATGTATGTATGTATGTATGTATGTATGTATGTATGTATGTATGTATGTATGTATGTATGTATGTATGTGTGTGTATGCATGTATGCATGTATGTATGTATGTATGTATTTATTTATGTATGTATTTATGTATGTATGCATGTATGTATGTATTTATTTATGTATGTATGTATGTATGTATGTATGTATGTATGTATGTATGTATGTATGTATGTATGTATGTATGTATGTATGTATGTATGTATGCATGTATGCATGTATGTCTGGAGCAAAATCTGTAGAAAACTCAAACTGAAGAAACCTTTAAAACTGTTACAATTATATACGTGTAGTAGTCATAAAGCTGCGTAATTCTTCACTGCAACACGTGAATCCGAATAGGGGTTAAACCGGACCGTGTGGCCGAAGTTACTCATCACGGCAACGATTGACATTTGACCTCTGGGAGTCGACCCTCTGATAAATCAACCCCCGATGAAACCTCAGCAGATGGCACTAAGCAGTTTCTCGCTGAATGTCTTTACCGGTATCTTACAAGGCGACCGTAAATATTATGCTACTTGCTTCTGCCGTAAAGGGACCACTCTACATTATCTACCACTGCTGTTCGCACGGGTGTTGCCAGTCCAAAGACTGGGGAAGGGGAGGGCCACGCTAGTGATTCTCTTTATGATGCAGAATCGTTAAACAGAAGCTACGAACCAAGCGTCAATGATGGTCGTGTGAGGGTCCCTTGAAGGGTAAACGCCTGACATCATAAATCCCTATTTGCACACATTTTGCAACAACCACAGTAGTAGAACTTAAGACTAGTACGTCTACGCTCCCGTATCACCACGCTGTGTGTGTGTGTGTGTGTGTGTGTGTGTGTGTGTGTGTGTGTGTGTGTGTGTGTGTGTGTGTGTGTGTGTGTGTGTGTGTGTGTGTGTGTGTGTGTGTGTGTGTGTGTGTGTGTGTGTGTGTGTGTGTGTGTGTGTGTGTGTGTGTGTGTGTGTGTGTGTGTGTGTGTGTGTGTGTGTGTGTGTGTGTGTGTGTGTGTGTGTGTGTGTGTGTGTGTGTGTGTGTGTGTGTGTGTGTGTGTGTGTGTGTGTGTGTGTGTGTGTGTGTGTGTGTGTGTGTGTGTGTGTGTGTGTGTGTGTGTGTGTGTGTGTGTGTGTGTGTGTGTGTGTGTGTGTGTGTGTGTGTGTGTGTGTGTGTGTGTGTGTGTGTGTGTGTTACAATGAATAATGTATCGCATTTTCACAAAATGAGAGAATTTATATATATATATATATATATACCCATATCGGGATCGTATGAGTATATAATTATATATGTATCTAAATATTATACACATACTCATATACTTAAAACATACCTACATACATACATGTACCTTCATGCACAGGCGCATAACTTTGGTCTAAAAAGTGGGGGGTACCGATTTATTACATACACGAAGCAAGGCTGAGACTGCGATCTCTGGGCAGGCACAATAATAAAATATTGATTGGTTTTGTTCAAAAAGTGGGGACTACGGTACCCCAGTCCAAGATATTATGGGGTACGGGTACCGCTCGTACCGCACACACAAATTACACCCATGTGCGTGCATACGTACCCAAGTACACACATAAAGTTGCTGCTCAATTAAGTTCGAAGTATACTACCAATGAATTTGGTATACATAGGACACTTCCTGTTTATGGAAGTAATTGGAACTGCTGCAGATTTATGCTACGGACCCACCACAGCAAACCCCTGTGTTGGGCCAAGGCAGTCCTAGACCTATAGGAGAAAACAGGTCAAATCGATTTGCAGAGCGCAACGAGCGAGACGAGGATGCAGATAATGGCTTACGCATATAGTCAGAAATGTCTTTCAGAATAGCACCCAGTTGCGATTTGAAAACGAGAGAGAGGATCTTATACCGGATGCGCTCAACAATGGGGAGCCAGTGCAAGACTTGAAGCATGTAAGTAGAGATGTGTGCAACGCGGGGCAGTCGGGCTATGAGCCTAGCTGAGGCATTTAAGACTGACTGAAGGGGAGAGGTTCTGTTTAGGGAGACCCATGAGAAGCGAGTTGCAGTAGTCCAAGAGTGAGCAGACAAATGCGTGAACTATAATGGTGGTAAAGACAGAAGGTGAGACCCAACGCCTGATGGCTCTGAGACACTTCAGTTTTAAAAAGCGTACAGTATGTGTATATATATACACACATATGTACACATACGAGGTATATATATAATTTTTTATATATGTATACGAGGTATATAAATAATTTTTATATCTGTAAACGGCCCTGGAAGAACACGTCTACTGCGGTCATTCTGTTGTTCCATCTATATCTGAACGTTCTCAATTTGAAGGCGCAACATATTTGGTTCTATAAATATGCGCCGATAATCAGTTTGAATTGCTCGCATGGAGTCGCCATTCTCGCCGAAGACTAAGGAAGCTCGTCAGAGAGAAAGAGAGACAGACAGACAGACACAGAGACAGACAGACAGACAGAGACAGACAGACAGAGACAGACAGACAGACCGATAGACCGATAGACAGACAGACCGCTCCACGAAACGACAGACAGACACGCAGGGACGCAGGCAAACAGACAAAGAGGCATGCAGACAGACAGAGGCAGTTATAAAGAGATACAGAGAGGAAGTGAGACAGAGACAGAGACAGAAACATAAAAGACAGAGACAGAATCATAGCCATACAGCCAGAGAGAGAGACAGACAGACAGACAGACAGACAGGCAGACAGACAGACAGACAGAGACAGAGACAGAGAGACAAAGAAACAGAGACATACACGGAGACACAGAGAAAGAGACACAGACAGACAGAGACAGACAGACAGAGATCGTGTTCCTTAACGGACAGCGAATCGTGATTCTGATTAATAGTCGCGACGGCTGAGCGACGCAATTATCGGAGCAATTTATTTTTATTACGCTCCATCTTTTCATTCTGTTTCCTTTCAGATCACGGCTGTTCTACACGCCGACAAAAAAAGAAGAAGTCGACGACGACGAGGAGGACGATAATCACGAAATGGTCATTCAACGTGAAAGGGCGGAGCGATGACGTCGTTACGCGATGACGTCAGCAGCGTACACCTCTTGTCGTATATTGATAATTGCGGCGCTAACGATCGAAACGATGAATAGGTGAGAGAAGTAGACTGCTCATCGCCCAATCAAGACGCCAGAAAGTAGGTCAGGGATTACTCGCTGCACAGTAGTTTCCAGTGTGTTAACCCAGATGTTATTATGGCTGCCAGAGCCGTTGACGTCGCCATCCCCCTTTGTTCAAGCTTAGGAGTGACACCACCGGAACCCAGGTGGTCCAAAGTAGAACTGGAAACCATAGTAACGAATTGTTGTATTTTAAAGTGAACCAATCATTGAATTGTGTCGCTGTAAAGCGACCAATCGTGATCGAAATCGCTTCCTGCGTGACCTAGTTTTCTGCCAATCATTGAATTGTGCCACCGTAAAGCGACCAATCATGATCGAAATCGCTGCCTGAGTGACCTAGTTTTCTGCTGTCACACATGCGAGTTTGCTCTCGAATGTTTGCGGATAGTTTCCCTTAAACAGATCCATGGCGGAACATCGAGATGTCGGGCGATCCACGTTGGTTCCAGTCTTCACAAGCCGATCCGGGATCCTTACAAGCCAGATGGACACGGGCCTGGCCAGACCGGTTACCATGACGATCTGGTACAATGACTCGGTCTATTACGATTCTACCGACGATCCCCTCGGGGGTTACCCTTACCCCAGTCTGTTCTCGATGACCCACATTGCGCTGTCGTCTGTCATCGTTACCTTCATAATGCTGATCATCGTCGCCGGTAACGTACTCGTCATAGTAGCCGTCGCTGTTGATCGCAACCTCAAAGGTACGCAGAACTGGTTCATCGCCTCCCTTGCCGTCAGCGATCTCCTCGTCGGTATGTTCATCATGCCGCTGTCGCTTGCTAACGAACTGATGGGGTACTGGCCGTTCGGGGACATCCTCTGCCAACTGTGGTTGTCAACGGACGTCCTGCTCTGCACGGCGTCCATCCTGAACCTCGTTCTGATCAGCCTCGATCGCTATTGGTCGATAACGAAGGCCGTTAGTTACGTTCGCGGCCGCACGAAACGCCGCGCCGTTGTCATGATCACGGTCGTGTGGTTGCTATCGATGGTGATCTGTTTTCCGCCGCTTGTCGGCTGGAAGCGACCGCAGCCGATGAAGTTCGGCTTCCCGCTGTGCATCCTGAGCGAAGAGCCCGGGTACGTCGTCTATTCGACGGTGGGGTCGTTCTACCTGCCGCTGATCGTCATGGTCATCGTCTACTTCAAGATCTACCTGGTCGCGAGAAGCCACGCGCGGCGTCATCGGAAGAAGTACGCACCGAACGCCAACGGACAGTCGAACGTCTCGATGGCTAACACGACGATGATGAACTACGCGTCGAGGAATCACTCGCAGAGACGGTACGCGGACGACAACACCAGCCGGATCAGCCAGATTCCAGAAATCAGTTCGGATCTGAGCAATTCCGCGCAGATGCAGGAACCCGACCAGGACCCGGGGTTCAGCTCCGCCGAGACCTGTGCCCACCAGACGACGACGTCCAGCCGAGAAGAGTCCGTTCAGTTAAGCAGCGCCGTAGCCTCGGATAGGACACCGCCGTGCCGGCATCCCGTGGGGTCGGACACCACGGACTCGCAGGGCGACACGCCTACGAGATTCCTTCTACCGAACGTCAGGAGGACCAATCTCCCGGCCGTCAACGAGCTGGAAGACTCACCGGCGTCTGAGAGCTCCAGCGGCGGTGTGACTACGACTACCGTCTCCCGGCGGAGAAGAGCCAGGAGTCTTCCCGGAGCAAGCAACGCTGGCGAAAAGGAAGCACCGGCCGATCTCGGTCCTAACATGTCCCTTTCGGGCATCGCTCGTCACCTGTGGCAGTCGCGATCGCATCGAAACACGCCGTCCCGTCCCCTCGAACTCGCCGACCGTCACAACGCGACGGCAATTCCGAAGATCAAAATCTACTCGGACGCAAAGGATTCCGACGCAGGTCTGGAACCGCTGTCACTGTTCCGGCCGCCGAGAGCCTTCGTCCCATGTCGCGGGCAGGACCGTCCGCCGCCTCCTCCGTCGTCCTCGGAAGGCGTCGACGTCCAGCAGAGACTCCGGCGGAGGATGGCAAGGATGAAGGAGCGCCGGGCGACGTTGGTACTCGGCATCGTGATGGCATCCTTTGTCGGCTGTTGGCTTCCATTCTTCTCGCTCTATCCGATTTCGCTGCTGGCGGGGCTCGAAGTGCCGCCCGCGGTCTTCGCTTTCATCTTCTGGCTCGGTTACATCAACTCGGCGCTCAACCCGATCATCTACACGATCTTCAATCGCGAGTTCAGACATGCGTTTAAGAGGCTGCTGTGCGGGCGTCGAAAGCGTTGAGTATCTCTCTCGATCGGAAAGGTTCTCGGATTGTAGGCTTGCAGACAGACACTCTGCGGCTGAAAGTTGATATTGAAAAGGTTCATGAGTCGTTCAGACGGCGTTTAAGAGACTGCTGTGGGGGCGTCGAGAGCGTTGAGTAATTTCCAATGAACGTGGTGCTTGCGGTAAGGACTTGATAATATGACCGACTATTATAGCGTAAGAACAATTACGCAAAGGTATGGAGTTTCACTTGTAGCGGAGTACTCGAGATCGGTGAGCAAATACAGTCTTGCGTCAATACATGTTTGGTGCTATAGGGCAGCGGTTTTCAAACGGTGGTACGCGTACCACTAGTGGTACGCCAGGTGTCGCTAAGTGGTACGCGAAAAAATTCAAAGAGATCACAATCTTAAAATTATATAGGGCCTATTAATTTTTCAATGTGTGTACCTAGGGTCCTACGCTAATTGCAAGAGGATTTCGCGCTCGCCTGTTATTTTTGCTCTGACCTTTGCTGGTGGTACTCCAATATTCATTTTTTTACCTGGTGGTACAATAAAAATAAAATTTGAAAACCGCTACTATAAGGAAAAGATAAATATGAATATTATTCTGGGTGAATAATAAAATATCATCATGATATAATGAATTTTACGTGTCACTTAAACTTAAAACAGAATATGTGACCCTTCAAACACGCAGTAAGGATTTACGTTTTTTGAGCGACTGTGTGCTGTGTTCCATTCTTATCATTTAAAGAGCAGCTGCTATATCTCATCCAGCCCTGGCCGCTTATCTTTGCGCTCTGCTGCTCAAGGTGCCCTGGTTCTGTCAACGGCTGATCTACCAGTGTATATAGAAACCTCACTGTGGTTGGTCCACATTACTAAATTAAATTGCCTAGCCAAATTTAACATGAGCCGCCTGGTCCTTCTATGCTTCAAAACTGCTCTTTTTCGCCGTGCTGGAGTCGGGAGCGCCTCTGAGTAGTTCCCTTGAAGTGGCGCTATATAAATTTACGAATGAATGAATGAATGCGCTGTTGTGTTGTCAAGTCTGGAACTCCTCCGACGAGTTTCCCTTGAAGAAGCGCTATAGGAGTTTGTGTTCGCAATTACAAACTACGGTTGGCATTTCGCAAACTCATTTATAGCGCATCGAGGGCCTACTACTGCGAATGGCAGCCAAGAGGAAAAGGTTAGCCCGGATTTTGTACAACAACATGGAAATCTGTTTTTAGCCCGGATTTTGTACAACAACATAGAAATCTGTTTCCGGTGAGGGGTGATTTAGTTTCCTCGCCGTTTGCAAAATACACCAGTGATTGGAAGACATCCCAGGAGAGCCGATAAAATACCAAATTCAATTGCGGACAACTGAATTGCGCGATTCGTACAAAATTTATAACTAGGACGGACGCGGCGCTGGAGCAAACGGTTCACAGCGATCTGTCGGTCATCTTAGGTTTCTTTAGAGCCAGAAATGTCGAAGGCATTCTAAATTCAAGGCCTACATCGATTGTAACATTCATACGTCGGAAAGAAAATTCCGTTTGGCCACTCCTTTGGGGCTTCACGATGAAAATGAAAGTTCTGCTGGCAGCTGATATGAGTCCAGTTTCGTCAAGTCATGCCCCCAGCGGGTCGATTTGACTGAAGCGCAAATTTAAAATGAAAATATACAAGTCTTTCTATAACTACCTATGTCCTCGACCCTGCTCGTTAGTCAATTAATTTATCGAGTGAGATCCTTCACCATCGCTGCCCGCTTGAATGGGTAACACTCCATTTAAGGTCCCCGTGTAGGGATACTGCTAGAGAAACCGTGTGGCCTCGACCCTGCTCGTTATTCAGTGAATTGATCGGGCGAGATCCTTCACCACCGCTGTTGCCCGTTTGAATGGTTGCCACGCGAATAAACGTTGTGACTGACTACAAAAAGACATCATGGAAATCACTGATCTCCTGATAACTATCATTACGACCATAATTCTCTGGAGATTATTTATTCATCTAAATAATCGTAATCGTAATCTCCGGATTTCTACAGCGCCCAAAAATGCGAAGTCGCGGGAACCAGCTTATTCACAGGCGCTTAGACAAATCAAAATCGATAGGCGGGGGGTAGAATCGGTTCCAGGTCAAGATCCAAAGGAGTCAGTCAGGAAGATAGAAAGACGGCTAAATACTGACATCTTTGCAAAGTTACGAACAACGGTTTAGCCAGCTTGAAGGCAACGACGGTAGAAGAAAAACGGTAGCTTATCTCTTACGTTCGACATGGAATGGACCCCCTCCGAAGTTGCGTCATCTCCCAGTGTTCGTTCCTCTCCGTTCTACCATTTACTTAAGACCGTCTGGCCTGGGTCGGGAGCGCTTCTGAGTAGAGGTTTTGGAGGGACGCTATAATATGACTTCCGTTTGATTGATTGATTGGATGATTGATTATGTTTCAGCATGATGACCTTGAATGCAATACGCTTAGCAATAGGAAACCAGCGCAGCGTTTCCCACGTCCGTTGTCTTTATAGGAGAATGTTTTCGGCTGCTGAGTATATATATATATATATATAAATATATATATATATATATATATACATATATATATATATATTACGTAATGATTACAGTTCAACCTATATGTCTACATCGTTGCTATTCTGGACCGTTAGGGAATTTACTGGACTTTTTGAACGTAGTTTTGCGGTAGACTGCAAAGCCATGGTTGCTTTTCCATTCACCTCCAACCTTTAACGCATCGCAACTTACGTAACTAGACAGAGATCGATTCCCCTTCAATGATCGTGGACGGTTTTAAACGGGATTGTTAACACGTTATGGGTTTCTATTTTAAATAATTGCTTTAAAGGCATAAAGAACGAAAAATTTCACGTATACGGTCTTCATTATGCTTGCGCAAAATCCCTTCTTTACAAAACGCTAAGCTTGTTGACCTGTCTACAGAAGAACTGCAGCTCGACTCGGAGACCATGCAGTCTAGGAAAACACGCGTTATTAGACCTTTCCACCAACCACGCATTAGTTTGGATTTCGCCAAAGCCCGGTTTTCAATTTCTACGGTGCTCGATCAAGTGAAGCGGTGAGTAAGAGTACTGTTGTGTTAGCTCTTTCTTTATGAGGCATAATCAAATTACAGTTTCGTTGTATTGAATTTTATAGTCGAAGAATGCTCGATCGTCTGAGGATTTATAGCGCAGGGTCATAAAACGTTAAGGCGTCTGGACTCTGGAGTTTGTCTCTGTCAAGAGTTCAGATTTTAGGACTTCGTAATTCTTTTTGTCTAAATCGCTGTCAAGCTGTGCAATAATTTGCCCATTTTATTTTATTAGGCCTAAGACTCAACGTTGGCCGGGTCGCGCAGGATTTTTACCTATCGATTTAATGCGGTTTCACCAAGTAGATTTAAAGTGTGACGCAAAATGTTGTCGAAGGTTAGATTATACAGTAATTATTTATACTGTGATTATACGTAGGTACAGTAACTGTCGCTGAGTGTCGCATGTGTTGTTTCACTTTAATTCTTAAAACCTCATCGGATTTTGTTAATCTGAAACTTCTCTGGTACTCTGCGTCTGTACCCAGCAGCTATGCAAAAAGCAGGAATCGTAATTCGTTATCATTGATGTGATATTGACTCTTTGAATCTTTTCGCTTCATATGTCATTCAAAAGTAAAGGAAATCATAAATAAGACAGTGCCCTAGGCCCCTAGTTAATCTTAGATGTTAAGTAGCACTTTGTATATTTTGAGATTACACTAACAATCGTGAGATTGAAATGCGCTTCAAAAACGTCCAACATATTTATTTCCTATGTTTAGGAGAAGATAAAATTACGTCATTTTCAGCAGACGACAAGCGACCCCTAATATAAGGAAGATGGGCGATATAAGGACTCGTTGGTTTTCGATGATTTTTAATTACTAAATCTCAATTAATCAGATAAAATAATAAATTATTCTTTCAAAGAAATTCAGTGTTGTGTATGCCGTGTGTGAATTTTATTAGGTGCGTGACACTGTTGAATACACAGGTCGTTTAAGATGGATCGAAAGAGGACAGGTGCGTATTCGTTGCTAATTTAAGTCAGATTTTAAAGATTCTCAAGAAATTCTTCTTGAATCCATTTATAAACTGGTCTATCGTTACAATTGTCTGTTAGGGGTTAGCACAAATCTGTTCGGCTAGTTTTTCGACAGGGCCGAGAAAAATTTTAATCGAGGTGAAAATTACATTTTCAGATTGACTATAAAAATTATGTCATTGGTAGTAATCGTCATCGTAAACACCTAATTTATAAAGCGCTACTGTTAAGCTAATCGCAGGGCACCAGCCTTTTCACGAGCGCTGCGTCGTCTCAGAGGGGTTGTCCAGAAATCGGGAGACTTCCGAGCCCGGTTTCCAGAGACACCATAGAGAAGATATAGTAACATTTAAAGATTATTTTATTAATGTTGTAAACGTGTAGGCCTATAATTGCAGTTCAACTTAAATTGAAAAATTATTCACATTTTTATAAATAAATGTTGTTATGTTTACAGTAACCAGGACTCCTGCGCCAATATTTGCAATCAAGAAACCTAGAATGGCTGTTTTTGCACAGCCAAGTAATTTGAGCTTAGCCCCAAATCAAGAACAGTGTCTTCCAGGTATAGTAAATAATTTCTCAAACTTTTATTTAAAAAATAATTGAAATGGTAAAGATTTTTCTCAGTATGCTTTTCTATTAGAATTTTTTTATTTTAAATTTTAATTATAGCTGTTTTATATTAGAATGTGCTTTTCATGTTTTTCATAAAGCTTTTTCAATGGTTTCAACTATCAGAAACAATTAGCCCAGGTCTGGTTTTAATTATGCCTACTTATTTGAAGTTCATCTGTTTTAAGATCATAGGTGTTCATGTTCATTTAAAAAAAACTGAGTAGTTTATAACAATTTCTGTTGCAGAACTAGTGTATTTGAAGATTATTCAATGTGCTGCTTGACAAGTAGAATATCAAAGTCTCAGTTACTTTTCCTGACATGTGTCCAGCAAGATTGCAACTTTTTGCTTTATTTAAGCCTTATGATCAAGTGCCGCATGAACCCTTTCAAATTGCTTATCCACCATAGGCTTACAGACTGATCTTGTGGATATTGACCTGATTTTGGCTTGGTTTTGGTGTGCCATCGGTTGATGCCTTGTGCATTAGATACCAGCACAATAGAAGTTACTAATTACAATTACAATTGCATGACGCACTTTCTGATGACAAACACATGAAGAAATAACCATGCTTATATGTATGTATAGCTATACTTATGTATGTGTGTACATATTTATGTATACATGTGTGTATATAGGAATATACGTATATTAACATGTAGTTATGTATGTTTGCATGTATGTGTGTGTTTATAGTAATGTGCGTATGTATGCGTACATGAATATATGCATCAAAGCATTTATAGAGCACCTATAGAAATCTCTCATGTACATTACCTGACCAAGTTCTCACAAATAATTGAATATATTTCCTTAGTGACTTAAAGTTCTTGTGATTCGACCATTCCAGATTTCAAACCGAGATATCCGGCAACATCAACAAGCCAGGGCCAGATGAATCCTGGACGTTACAAACCACAGCAGAATCCGATGATGACCGGCAGTTCTCAGTCTTACACGAGGACAGGCCAGCAGTTTCAACCTCGAGGTATATATATAACCAATGGTTAAACTGCTCACCCAGAGCTGATGTATATCCAGATCTTTGCAAAGCTCAAACCTAAGTCTTTCTGGTTATAATCTATAACTGATGCTCGCTATTTGTTGCATATTTAACTGATTACTGCAACCAAAGATACAGTTAGGTGAAGGGACTTCTACTTTAGTTACAGATCTCATAGTTCAGATGGCAGATCTAAAATCAGAGGTGCCGGATCTCAGATCCGGCTGAATTTAACCACCGGGTATAACTAAAGGTATTAGGCACTGAGTAGCCTACCATTTCGTCTTATCTCAGACAAACACGAAACCATTGTAATTTCAACCACAGCAAGAAGTGAATGTTTAATCCATTATAGTAGGCCTACATGATTCACCATAACCTCACAGCATGCTTCACTATGACATGAATGCAACTAAAAATTAGTTTCTCTTTCGCCACCCTTTATCATAACAAAAATTATTCATAATCGTGTCGGAATTTCTAAAGTGCTACTTAAAAACTAAGTGCAGGGCACCAGCTTATTCACGAGCACTGCGTCGTATCAGAGGGGTTGTCCAGAGATACCAAGTGAAGATTGCCAGGAGATAAAAGATACAAGAAGGCAGATCGTATAGCTGCAAAGGCGGATTCTGCCTGTGATTAGCGTCACTCTCCTCTTCTATCCAGGCTTCGGACCGGCACCACGTATAAAAGGGAGTGACGGAGTTGCAATCCCATACTTAATTCTGCTTACAGTAAGGTCATTATCACAGAAGCTCGTAAAGAAAGACACGGTACTTGCAACTGATACAGCAACTTCCAACGGGTAGCGTATCAAGCTTGTATCTAGCAAATCATCATCTGCCAAACCATGCGAGTAGTAAATTCTTGTTAGCTGTCAATTGTTAACAGATAAGATGTTGAGCAATAGGAAGCTTCAGCGTCTCGCTCTACCGGAAAGTAACTACTTCAGGTGTTGCGCATATGTTGAAAGGCCTATATATACGAGCTTCTAAGCACTAGGAAGCTAACATTAGTACAGTCAAGTATTATTATTTATCCCAAGGTACATACTTTTATTACTACTATTGCTATAGTTGTTATTATTATTAATATTACGAAAATTTAACTCACAATGAAGTCATACACGAATGTGAGTCTGAGGCATGAATAAGCCTACAATTCAGTCTCTGGATAGTTTCTCAGTCTTAGCTGATATCTATAATTACTGTTCAATATTAAACGATTTAGACTTAATACAATAATAATAATTTTGATAATAATAAACATGGTATAATTGTAATTAGTAACTTCTGTTGCGCCGGTGTCTAATGCACAAGGCATCAATCGATGGCACACCAAAACCAAACCGTAAATCAGGGCAATATACAGAAGATCCATCAGTTTTAAGGAAAACTGAATGGCATGCAAAAATGGCGGGCTTGTACAGCATTGAAGAAACTCTATGGTCCGATTTTGATGTAGGAGTTTGGTCTTAGCTACGATGATTAGTTTAGTATGGCACCTGATGACAACAGTAGCTCTGCAGGCCATATATATTCCTGATCAGTGCTGTTTTCTCCTCCTCCTCTTCCTCCTCCTCCTCCTATTTCTCCTCATTTTTGTCTTCGACTCTTCGTCCTCCTTTTGTTTGATCATCCTCATCAGCTCAACCGGTTGTGAAATCTCCCAATTCTATTTCCTTCATTTGTTTTCATGTGAATATCTTATTCATCAGGGAATCTGACTTTCACGCTGCTTTACTTTCTCCTTTATCCGCTGAGGGAATGTTGTATGGAATGAACTTTACGAGGAGTAATTTTAAAGATTTTACCTGTTATAAAAGTACTTCATTCATTTTCATTTTCTATCACAACTATTGTCTGTGATATAATCAAAGAACTGTTGAAGGTACTGCTCTAACCTTTGCTGATCTCAGTGCTTACCGTGGGTGTACTTCCTGTTTGAGCTGAGGCTCTGATGGACAGACATTGTCTGAATCTAGTGAGCTAGTGGCTGTCTTTCCTATCATAATGTTTCATTGCAAATTATATCAAATACAGTTCAGGAGAGTCCTTGTCGGGGTCAAGCATCAACCCGTGTGCCCTTGTTTCAGTCAAGACAGAATGTTCCCAGGTAGTAGCTCTCTTGCAATCTTTTAAATAGAATTTTACACTCTTAAGTAATTAAGTAAGTAAGTAAGTAAGTACATTCTTTATTACACTATTAGCAAACGCACAATGGGACAGTAGCTAGAAGCATTGATTGTAAAACATAGAATTAATCGAAATAAAAATTATAAAATAAGTAAGCAATGTTTTCTTTTTATCTATGTGGTAACCTGGTGATATAACCTTTCCCTGTCAAGGGATTACATCGCGGTATCTTACCATTATGCGAGAGAGGCCGAATAGAGTACTTAAATTGGTTATTTCAAGTTGATTTTATTGGTAAATTATTCGATAAGATATTTGCAGCAGGGCTAAACATTTTCTGAATTTAGCTTCAGTGGAGGTAGATCCAGAATGTATTATATGCATTGAAACTAGTCTAAGAATTTAATCGGTCGTTTCATTTCTGAATTCTGTCCAGCTTTCAGCCACGATCTGCAGCAGTTGGTATGAATCCAGCTCAGCGTTATCCACCATCCACAAAAGGCTCTCGGTTTCCATTGCAGCCTCCTCCAAGACTAAACCCTCTGCCTCTGGTGGAACGTCAGGATTACAACTCCGGGTCAAAGTTTTCGAGGGGCTTCAACTATCAGAACAAGTTAGCCCAGGTCTGGTTTGTTCGTTGAAGTAACTATTTATTTCTTATTGTTGAAGGGTCGCTTGTTTTTAATAAAACAGAGCAATCGCTCTAGAATATCGGTATGGGCTGAAGGTTCCTGTCATGTAACGTACTACTCGTAAACTGTTACCACTTTTAAAAGGCATTTCAAACAATTTGAGAAATCTAGAACCTGCTAACTCAGGTTGAGTGGTGCCATACAAGTACTGTGGTGGTGGTGGTGGTGGGTGGTGGTGGTGGTGGTGGTGGTGGTGGTGGTGGTGGTGGTGGTGGTGGTGGTGGTGGTGGTGGTGGTGGTGGTGGTGGTGGTGGTGGTGGTGGTGGTGGTGGTGGTGGTGAAATAATCTGTTTCTCTGGTAGAATTGAGATGTAAGATCTTGCAAGCATTTATATTTGGAAATAATTAATCTGTTTCCTTGGTACAAAACGCAAAAACGTATTAGGTTGAAATTAGCTAGGAGAACGCAAATGAGCCTTGACACCTGGATAACCAGATGATGGCTTCAACCTTGTTGAATAGGCGAAAAGCTCATTCTCATGTAATCCAGTGGAAATTTGGATATAGGTTTCATTACAGCAAACAGTTCTATGGTCAATTTCGCCATTCTCTTGGTCTCTCTCTGCTGAAAGGAAAATCTCCCAGAGCTTAGCTAATTCATCGTATTTCTAGACACTAAAGGGACATTAATGGACCTTTACGGTTGGAAGCTTTGCTCTGGTTCCAGTGATCACATCTGGCAAATGTCTGCTTGCTAATCAGGATTTATACGGTCCACTCAGGATAATCATGGCATTGAATTGCGGAAACCAATCGGCACAAATGCCACAATACGTCGCTTTGCACTGCTACCAATTGCGCACGTCTGTTGACTAGGTAACGGATACGACTGAGACGTGGAGCTCCATTCGTCTGAGAGAAGACGTGGCTCCGAAATTTGCAGTTGAGAGAAAAACGCCCGACACTTCTCTGAGACTGCTGACGACTACCATCGATGGAATGAAACGCTGGGCCAATCTCAGGGACAAACCGCCTCTGCTTTTTGAAGTATTCGGTTAGTATTTGGGTGTTTTATGACCAGCTTTGTATTATATACCTCCAGATGAAAGATTGCAGTGGGAGAGGTTCTTTGATATAGCACCAAACAAGGTGACTTGCAGACATGGGTATAAGTTAATTAAGAAATCGAAAGGAATATTAGGGCAGAAATTCTTCAGTGCAAGAGTCGTAGACTTGTGTAGTGGTTTGGATGACAGTATACTGACTCAGTGGACACTATCACAGCTTTCAAACGGAAGCTAGGCGAGATAGGCTATTAAGCGTTACAGGTTAACTTGCAGTGGTTCTAACACACACGTCTTCTGAAACACTTGTATTAGTTTTGAAATGAACGACAAACAGCTTATAGATTTCTATTAATTATTTTACTTATCTATGATTGTTACCAATTGCGTTACCGGTATGTCAAATGGTTGACGAATAAACGAATATTGATTGATTGATTAAAACGCTTGTTACGTTATGTTATGGGTAATTGAACTTTAAAACTTTATAAAGTAAAGTACAAAGTTGGCAAATTATAGCATTACATATGTTGTAAGGTAGAATTGGCTTAAAGAAATTGAAAGGGTGGCTAAAATTGCCATGAAAAATTTGGTTCTCTGTTACTGGTCCTGACTGTTTGGTAATATACATGCATGATTTCATTTTAAAATGGACATAAAATGTTAATTATGATTTTCATATACAAAATAATCTTTTGTTCTATATCGCCCATGTACAGTTTCATGGTGCTGCATATGTTGCACCTTAAGTTTTGACAATCATTTTGTTTGGCAATGGTGTGGCCTAATCAGAATCGGATTATTACAAAGTATTTTAAGGCAGAATGACCAGTTTATGACAGTGAATGGTCTTCCGAATTCTGTTATTATCACTTTGGTTATTATTGTGGCAAGTCTCAATAACCATGGGACCTTGCTGTAAGACACAATCAAGAGAAGGTTTTAAAGTCTTGAATGTTGTTTCTGTGTTGTAGGAACAGTTAATTCTGCAGTTTCTGGTGATGCTACCACAGATACCATGCAGTTTTTACTGAAGGACAGCCAAGCTACAGTCAACTGCATCTTCTATCAGATAGTCAGTAAAAGTACTTGTTTCTACTCATTCATCCACTGTAGCCGTCTGCCTACCTGACCCTTTGGATCTTGATCTGGAACTAAATTTGACCCCATCTGCCTATAGATTTTGTTTTGACTAAGCACCTTTGAATAACTTCGATTATTATGATTATAGAGATTACAATTATGATTACTCTTGAGCAACAATGAGTACACTGACCGTACACTGTCAGTGGGAAGATCAGGCAGCAAGGGAGAGGAATGGCACCCACCATCATATGCTGAGGCTAAGAAAATGAAGTCGCTAACACTTCATGCCCATGGCTGCCTCTTGGGGATAGCTTAAGAAACTGCTCTTCTAGCTACTATTTCTCTGTCTTTCTGTGTTTGTGTCAGTCTGTATGTGAGACTTTAATTAGTAACTTCTAATTTGCCGGTGTCTAATGCACATGGCATCAACCGATGGCACACCAAAACCAAGCTGTAATCAGGTAAATATCCAGAAGATCAGTCCGTAAGACAGCCTATGGTGGATAAGCAATTTCAAAGAGGTAAGTTTTAAGTTGAGAACGAAATGACACAAGCGACTGAGCACAGCGCACAGACAGAGGAAGAGAGTTCCAAAAAGTAGGTTCAGCAACCAAAACAGCTCGTTCAGCAAGAACACTTCTTGATTTAGGTATGGCCAGACAAAGATAATCAGATGACCTCATTGAATAATGATAAGTCTAGGGAATAAGAACTGATTTTAAGTATTGTGTGGCGTTTTTCACCATTGCTTGCTTTTCCCTTTTAGCATTTCTAATATTGTTAAATCCTGCATTGTTGGCTTTTTACTTGTTGCTCAGGACAGAACACTTCAACGTCTGACAAGAGGACAGTGGTACAGGTAAGATTATAACCATTTTTAAAAGTTCATCACCCGAATCACTTCATTTGTCACATAGCGCTGAACAGAAAACTTCTTGCAGACTTTCTTAAACCACACCTGTTCAAATCAATTACCAGCAGACAGTTATGCAAGCAATGCTTTTGCAAGGTGTACTTACAAGGTTTGTGTTCCACTACATTCATACATTCTGTGGGCAAGTGCGCTGCTCTCCCGGATGCAGCTTTTGTGAAGCAATGAGAAACTTTGAATGCATACATTTAACAATAATTAGACCTAAGTGATTGATCATCTTTAAATCCATTGTGATTTTGTCATGACAAAATCTAACTTTCAACACAAACGAAAAAGCAATGGTTTTGTTTTAGATGTGTTGGGCGCTACACCAGCGCCAACAGCGGCTCTTGTTTCAAATGTGTCTCTATCAGACCAATGAAAGAAGTGGAGAAGAAGCACATGAAGACGTTGACTGCTGCTGCAGAGAAAGCCATGCAAGCCCTGCTTCAGAAGAGTCACGAAGTATAGTAACACATGAAATTACCTCCATTTCCAAGCACATTCCTTGCAGCAGAACCATATGAAGAATTGGAAAAGATACAACGGCCAGTTTGTTTTAAAATTGTGGCTGTTTTCTGTATTTCTTAAGAATTTGAAGATGTTTACATTGTTGGTACTCTTCGTGAAGTTGAAGTTTTGAGATTGTCAGTAAACACTGGATGATCCGTTTTCACTGGTGTCAACCCAATCCTTCCGTTGACAATCCTTCTGATTAAATCCTTGTTCTCTCTCTACTTAACGCCTATTTAACGTTCACCTTTTGAACACTAATTCTACGTATAAGTATAACCTGAATTAATCAGCAACACAGTTTAATATCTTTTCAGTTTAATAAGAAACAAACAGACAGAACTCAATTCGATTACAACTCAACTAGTCAGCCACACTACTACAGCGAACACACTCGAATTCAAACTTCTCTAGTCAGCATAATTCTTCGCGCCTCTTGACACACCTGTCTTCTGTGCGCATAAGCGAACTCTAATAATATACATATAGCGCGCCGCTGCCGATATCGGCCGGCCGCGCGTGTCACTAAAACTATACGTTATACATCTATCATATATACATATACACATGAAACTAAAGTAAGCGCACTTAATATATACGCTAACATCTCGCACTGCAAGACTGTACACAAAACTCAGTTCACATTACCTCCTTCCTTTTTCTGGAATAGAGCAAATTAAATTTCAAAATTTGCGAAATTACCAAAATACATGAAACATACATATGTATCTAACTAATTAATGAACAGTCTTACGATTACTTATAACCTTGACAAACAATCAGCAATAACATTCAATCTGCCCTTCTTGTACTTCACCTCAACATCAAAAGTTTGTAAGGCTAACGCCCAACGCACAAGTTTAGCAGACTTAGACATTGACTCCGTCAAGTATGTAAGAGGATTGTGATCAGTAAAAATGAAAATTTTCGATCCAATTATAATTTCTTTTAACTTGTTTAGAGCCCAAACAATAGCATAGGCTTCCTTTTCCACAGTAGCCCATCTCTTCTGGGTATCAGTAAACTTCTGACTGATAAATGACACAGGGCGTTCTATTCCCTTGTCGTCCATCTGTGTTAAAACAGCACCGACTGCAAAGTCACTACTATCGCAGTACAAATTGAATGGTTTTCCCACTTCAAAAACATATAACACTACTTTGGATCGCACAGCCTCTTTAAGTAAATCAAATGCTTGCTGATGTTCAACAGTCCAATCAATCTTATCAGAAACACGTTTACTAGTTAAATCAGATAAAGGTTTCGCAATCTGTGCAAAGTCCTTAATAAACTGTCTGTAATAATTAAAAAATCCAAGCAGTTGCTTAACTTGCTTCTTAGTTTCTGGGATCTTCAAATTAGTCAAACTTTCAATTCTGTCTGGATTCATCTTTATCTTACCAGACCCAACCACATGACCGATAAACCTTACCTCACTCTTACCAAATATGCATTTTTTCAAATTCAAAGTAACGTTATGCAATCTCATTTGCATCAAAAATGCATCTAGATGCTGCAAGTGAACTTTCCAACTGTCAGAATGCACAGCAATGTCATCAACATACGGTTCTGCAAAGTCACTTATAGGCTGTAAAACTAAATTTATCGCCTTAACAAAAGTTCGGCCTGAATTTATCATTCCAAAAGGAACACGAGTAAATTCATACAGTCCATTATGTGTTACAAAAGCTGTCTTCCATTGATCAGATTGTTTTACAGGACAAGTCCAATAAGCACTTCGACAGTCCAAAATAGAAATTACATTAGACTTTCCAACTTTGTTCAAAACGTCTCTGACAATCGGCATAGGATATTTACAATCCACTGTGAATGAGTTAATGTATCTGTAGTCACAGGCAAGTCTCAAAGATCCGTCTTTCTTTTTAACAATAACCAAAGGGCTTGCCATTCTGCTCGATGATGGTTTAATAATGTTTGTTTTTAACATTTCTTTGATCTGACGTTCCACTTCTGATCGATAAATCAAAGGAATTCGATATGCTGCAAATTCCTTTCCATGAAATCCTGGTTTTAGTTCAATTTCATGTTCAACCAATGTACATAATCCGGGTTTTTCTGAAAATCTGTCACAGTATTTGTTTAAAACGTTCAACAACTGTTCTTGCTGAGTTACTGTCAAATGGCTAATTTGTTCAGGATCGAGGTTAAGTGAATTCTTGTTATCTTGAACCTCATTCCTCATTGGTAATTCCACCACTGAACCAAAATCTTCATCTTCTTCAACGATCAGACCACAACTTAATGCTCGAGTAATATATTTTCTGATCTTGTTGGCGTGAATTATTTTTCGACCATTTTCACCCATATCGACTAAATAAGAGTACTTTGATCTTCGATGTATGATCGTACATGGACCATGCCATCGAGAAATAAGTTTGTTCGTTGACGTTGGATACAAAACGATGACTTTCTCACCAGCTTCAAATTCTTTGTGCTTTGCTCTCTTGTTATACTGATTCGTGTATTGTAATTGCTTTTCTCGAGAGTAGGATTCTGCAAACAATAATGCTTTCTCCATATTTTCTTTGAGTTCTTTCAAATACTTTTCTGGTTTAACTCCAACATGAGGTGGTAAGTTTATTTCTCTAGTCCAACTCTCTTTTAATATTGCCAATGGTCCTCTCGGAATTTTCCCATAGACAAGCATATATGGTGATACTCCAGTAGTTGCATTCGGCACTTCTCGTAATGCCCACACTGTGAAAGGAATTATCTTGTGCCATTTCCTCGGGTTGTCTATTATCACATGATGGATCATCTTTTTAAATGTCTGATTCCATCTTTCTACTAATCCAGCAGCCTCTGGGTGTCCTGGTGTGTCGAATCTTGGACTACAGCCCATTAAATTGAGAAATTCTCTTGTCAAACTGGCTGTGAAGTTCGTTCCTTGGTCACTTGTAATCACGGACGGCACACCAACGTTCATGAACAGTTCCGTCAACGCTTCACACACAGCCTTCGCTGTCAGCGATTTCAATAAGAAGATTGTAGGCCATCTGGTGCACGAGTCCACAATGCATAAACAATACTTGTGACCTGCAGCAGATACTGGATCGATCGGGCCAACGAGGTCCATCGTCATTCTCTTGAAGGCGACCTCTTCTCTTGAGACTGGAGTGATGGGCACTCTATCCATCACCAAACTCCTTGCCTTTAGTTGACACTTCTCGCAAGACTTACAAAATTTCACAATGTCTCTTCTCATCTTTGGCCATACAAAGGACAACTTTATTCGTTCTCTTGTTTTCTCTTCTCCTAGATGTCCTCCAAATACCGATTCATGCGCCAATTCCATCACTTTAATTCGTCTCTCTTTTGGTAACACTAGTTGATATATCGTCTGGTCTAATATCTGATATTTCTTATGCAATAAACCGTTGATCACACAGAATTCAGATTCTTTCTCTTGTGCTAACTTCCACCACGGCTTCAACGATTCATCCTTTCTCTGTTGCTCTTCGAACTTCTTCGAATCGGCAATCTGCACCTTTTGTTCTTCATCCATTTCTTCATCTCTATACAAGTCTCCTATCCCCACATCACATTCATTGTCTTCTTCCGTTTCATTTAATGTGCCATTCTCGCATGCAGCCATCTCTTGCTCGTTTATCTCTGATGTTACACCATCTCGCGATAAGCTTCGTTGCTTATTACTTTCGTTTTCCTCATCACTTGAACTTTCAGTTTCACTCTTCTCATCAACATCTACCATTTCCTGTTTCCGACTCTGCGCTCTCGTCATTACATTTGCTTGTACACTCACATCTCCTTGTATCGTTTTAATTTTCATCTGTGGTACGGCTTTTAATTCGGCAATTATCTCTGGATGCAACAAGAATCTTTCTGTACTGCCCATCTTTGCAATACTAGCACACATCAAGGTGACATAAGGTGTAAGTGAACACTGGATTTTACGCGGAAATCCCTCTTCTTCCACGTCACTACCACACAGTCTAACATCCACTTTCACTAACTTCGCAGGAATGGCATCTCCTGCCACACATTGCAAATTCACTTTTCCAATTTGTTCCACCTTTATGCCTTCCAGTAATTCTTCACTAATCACCGGAATTTCTGCACCCGAGTCGCTCAGTGCTTTGACTTTCACTGGCTCTTTACCGTCTACTCCACGAATTTCGACCTCGACATATTGCAAGAACGATTTCTTCAATATTCGACTGTCATCTTTTCCTATGACTTCTCTCTGAATTTCAGCATCCAATAGAATTTCTTTTTGAATACCACATTTCATTACTGACTTTACTTCAGTTTCTTGGTTTTCTTGAACCGTGGTTTGATTGTCTGTATCACTAACCACTTGAATCAAATTCACCCTTGTGTGTTCTTGATTTCTGCTAGAACTAGCTGCTGCCACTGGAACTCGACAAAATTTAACCAAATGTTTGTCTGAACCACAGTTGTGACAACGCTTCACAACCATGCCTCGTTGTTCATTTCCTTCATTTCTCTTATACTGTACAAACGATGTGTTGCCTTCCCTCTTGGCAAACGGCGCTGACGATTTGTTAAATCCCTGACGACCAAACGTCACTTCTCTGGTCTCATTGGGTACAGGGACATTAGCCTTGACTTCTTTACCTTTGAACTGACTCCCTGTTTCTGGATTACTTTTCCACTTTCCACTCTGGCTTTGGTTTACGGAACGTTGAGAAGGATAACTGTTTATATTTGGGATCGCAAACCCAATTCGATTGTTTACATGAATGTCTGCTAGGTCTGCCACTGCACTAGCTTGGAGACAGTCAGTTCCTTCCTTCGACAATACAAACTGTAGTGGACCTGGCGGTAAACATTCTTTTAGCTTATCCGCTACCAGCAAATCAAAGAGCGTATCATACTCTCTGTTCACGTTTCGACTTCTCACGTAATAGTTTAGCAAGTTCTTCAGTCTTGCCGTAAACATCGTATAAGTCTCTTCTGTTGTCTTCTTAGCATCCACAAATCTGGCTCTGTATTCTCTCGAGGTCAATTTAAATTCTTTTAATAAGTGCTGCTTGACTCTATCATAATTGTCTAGATCATCGTATGACAATCTATTCAGAACGGTTCGAGCTTTCGGCGTCATCAATGGTAGTAATAATTTCACCCAAAACGGCTTTTCCACAGCAAAACTACGAAACGCGTTCTCGACTGTTTCAAAATATAATGGCACCTCCATCATATCAGTTGGCATTTGAGGCAATACATGCTTCATTGCATCACCTATTTTCTTAATTTTTGACACCAAAGTTTCACTTTCTTGCTGTTTCCTTCTTTCTGCTTCCCGTTCTTCTCTCATTTGCGTTTCTTTCAATGTCAATTTTGATTTCTCCAGTTTCAGACGTTCTTGTCTTTCTGTCTCTGCCTTTTCCAAACTTTCTTTCTGAAATTTGAGTTCTTCTTGTCTGATCTGTTCTGCACGTTCTAACTCTAACGTTCGCGCTTTTTCTTTTTCTTCTTCACGCATTCTCTTTGCTTCAATCTGTTGCTGACGAACCTCTTCATCACTTTTTCTAGCTTTTTCAAATTCAATCATCTGCTCCAATCTTCTTCTTTCAGCATCTTCAATATCTCTTTTCAACTGTTCTAACTGAATCTCAAACTGATTCTTTTGCAATTCAAGTTCTGCCTTACGCACTTGTTCTGCTTTATCTTCTCTCTCTCTTTGCAGACGCAATTCCTCTTGCCTTGCAAGTTCCGCTTTCTCTTCTTTCTCTCGCTGCAAGCGCAATTCTTTCTCTTCTTTCTCTCTCTGCAAACGTTCTGCTTTCTCTTCTTTCTCTCTTTGCAGACGTTCTGCTTTCTCTTCTTTCTCTCTCTGCAAGCGCAATTCGTCTTGTCTTACACGTTCTGCTTCTTGTCTCAGCTCTTTCTCTTCTTGTCTCCGTTTCTCCTCTCTATCTTCTTTCATCATCATCCACTGTATTAACATTTCCATAGACATAGGCGCAGGAGGTTTTTCAATAGCCTTTTCTACGGCACCGCCAACTGCACCTTCTTCTACTTCTTCTTTCACCCACACTTCAGCGAGTTCCTGTATCATGTCACCACGTGACATACCTTCTAATTGTTCTTCTTTAAAACCGGCTTTCAACAAACGCTGTTTTAGCCTTTCCGTAGACATCTTCTTAATATCTGCTTGTCTTTCAGCACTTAGTTTCTCCATCTTACTTGTTTACTTTGGTGATTTCTCTTTTCAAAGAAGTCACGGTTTTTCTTGTTGTTTGAATCGATAAACAAACGGGATTTCTTTTATATTTGTTCGTGGAAAACAAAGAAATTTTTTATACCGTTTCTCGTGTTCCACCGTCGATGATATCGTAAATTCGTCACACGGTAACAACGCGTAGATTCTTTTATCACCGTCGTAGATTCTTCAATCACCGTTGTAAATTCTTTTATCACCTTCGTAGATTCTTCTATCCGCTGAAGGAGGTGATAACGTGAATTTTAATCCACCGTGAGTTTATATCCACCGTGAGTAATTATTCCACCGTGAGTATTTATTCCACCGTGAGTATTTATCCACCGTGAGTTATTTATCCACACCGACGCTGTTCCACCGTGAGTTTTTTATCCACCGTGAGTTCTTATCCACCGTGAGTTCTTATCCACCGTGAGTTCTTATCCACCGTGAGTTCTTATCCCACCGCTGCCACCAATAAATGTCAACCCAATCCTTCCGTTGACAATCCTTCTGATTAAATCCTTGTTCTCTCTCTACTTAACGCCTATTTAACGTTCACCTTTTGAACACTAATTCTACGTATAAGTATAACCTGAATTAATCAGCAACACAGTTTAATATCTTTTCAGTTTAATAAGAAACAAACAGACAGAACTCAATTCGATTACAACTCAACTAGTCAGCCACACTACTACAGCGAACACACTCGAATTCAAACTTCTCTAGTCAGCATAATTCTTCGCGCCTCTTGACACACCTGTCTTCTGTGCGCATAAGCGAACTCTAATAATATACATATAGCGCGCCGCTGCCGATATCGGCCGGCCGCGCGTGTCACTAAAACTATACGTTATACATCTATCATATATACATATACACATGAAACTAAAGTAAGCGCACTTAATATATACGCTAACATCTCGCACTGCAAGACTGTACACAAAACTCAGTTCACAACTGGTGTTACTATGATCAAGAATTTCGTGTTCCGCTGATAGTTAGGTACCAAGAAGCTGTTATTATGAAGTCGTTACCATGTTATTTATGTTGATATGGTTTTATTGATTGCAAGCCAAGTGATTGGTGTTACAATTTATCACTTGCTTAGCTGCTATTGTTTATTGAGATTTAATATTAAACTGTTTTAATTGTGATAAGTTACACCATTTATTAAATCCGTTCACAGTTGCTACTTGCAATTCATGATGTTCAAGCCACAGTGTGCAGGCTCTTGCAACAAGGAACTGAATCTCGGTGAGACTGTGAAACTCATAACTGGCTGGCTACCTGTTGCTGCTTCTATCCGTTCAAAAAATTCCCACAATTCTAACTTTTCTTCAAACCAAAGAATTTTATTATGTAGAATGCACAAGTAAGAATGTCATTACTTTCCTACACCTTCTAATTGTGCTACTTGGCAGATTCATCCAAGTTGCACAAATACACCAGACCATTCTTATAACTTGCTTCACTATAACACAAATTCTTGTATAACACAGTCATAGAAATGGATCCCAAATTTACGTTAGCTTTCAAAATGACCAATTATAACACAACCTTAGGGCAAGTAACTGAACAGATATATAGCTCTGCCTGTAACCTGGGGAGTATGGGTTCAAGTTCCCACTGAGCTGATCAGTGTGCAAAGGTCTTGAGCAAGTTCTTCACACACAGTTGATCAGTTCCATTCATGACTGTCGTATTATGGTCGAGTGTGTGCACTATTGAACTTAATAAGGAGTGAAATATCAAATTCAGTTATATTGTATGCAAGACAGTTTGTGATATGGCTCCCAAAGATCATGTACCAGCAACCCTTTTCTCTAATTTCTTCAATATGAGTATTATTGGGAATACGATTCAAGAGCTTAGTATAACTGCTGAACGTCCATCTTGTCTTCTGCTATTCTGCAAATACTTGTCTGCAATGGGAAACTGCAGTTGCTGCCATGTTCTTTGTGCAATATTGCAGTCCCAACTACTTGCATTGACTCTCATGAAGAGGACTCCACATTTCTCATATAAAAGCAGAACAAAACATTCGGATTTGCAAATTCTTAGTGCCTTGTTGTATAAACATTTCGCAAATTGAAAGCAATAAAATATCTGTTCAACTGTCACTGCTGTGACGGAGTGGGAACATATCTGTTCGAAGCGTAATGTTCCCTGAGGTATTCACCACCCTTCTCTTCGTAATCAACCAGCGTCATGCTGTGCTCTGCCAGATTGGGCGATACGGCCAGTTTCCTGGCTCCGTGCCAGGCATCCAGCACAGGGTTACTGGCAGTGTAGATGTTGAATGTTGACTGAAACGGCCGAATTTCCTGAATTTCTTTATGGAGTCGCTCAGACAGATTCGGAAAACTTGCGCAGCCTCCAGTCAGAAAAATGTTCTTAAAAGAATAAAACAGATTTCTTGTAAATATTTAACAAATATTATAAATCATGCTTCCTCTGGGCACCATTGTCATGCCAACTGTACTTTAAACAGTCCTATCACAGTTAAATAACAAATTAAAACATTGGGTCAACAAAATTCTATAAATGCGCCATTTAATAACATAAACAAGCAAAGTAGAAAAATAAACTCATAATTCTACTGTAGATATGCTGACATCATATCAACTACTAAACTAGCAGAAAGTTACAAAGTCTCGAATAAAACCGGGCATTTTGCGAACGAGTTTGCAAGATATTTTCAGAAAGAATGGCTAAAGTACACAAAAGAGCAGTTGTTTTTTGTCATAATGTTATTAAAGTACACAAAAGACCCATTGTCTTTTGTGATAATGTTATTAACAAATCTGCCCATTGCTCCTTTAATAAGTTGCAAAACACCTGCACAAGTTTTTGCTGGTCATCGGGATTGAACTTTGCTAGAATGAAGTCGATCAGTTCAGCCAGTCCAGATTGATCGATGCCGAGCATTGACGGCTGAAACATCAGCTCAGGGATCCTACAGTTATCATTAAAAGAATATGTAATAAACTATTAATTAGCAACAACAGTTCAGGAATCCTAAAATTATTAAAAGAATATCTAAAGAACTATTCATGAACAAACAGAGTAAATAAGTATCTACAGCGACAATAATTAAGAATTTGCAACAAAATTTAATATCAAGACAGTGATTTATGCAGTTAGAACTTCTTGTCTCCACAGTACTGATAAATCTGTAAATTAAAGTATAGATTATAGCTGCTTAGGACACAACAAGTTCTGAAGAGAGTGCCGATAAAATAAGCTCTTAATTATTGTTAAAGAATTTTAAAACTGGACATTACCAGGAAATTTACAAACTGAATGACTGACACTCCCCAAAAGCACAGGCCACCTTTGCTTTGCCGTCTGCTTTTAATGTATTAATCATTATAATGGCAAATAGTCTAATGATGGCAAATTGCAAATATTTCCAAATAATAAGTAAAAAGTGAAACAAATTGTGGAATAAAGTTTTTCCTGTAGTACCTGATCTGTTCTAGAGCAATATGGACCCGATAATACTCGGCCACGTCAAACACGACTTCTTCTTGACTTGAACTGAAAAATATCACAATTAACTAATTACTATACATTAACCAAAAACAAGTTTATCACCTAAAACAAAGGATAGTAACACAAACCTCTACGCAATATGAGTCAGGATGGCCGAGCAGTCCAAGGTACTGCGTTCAGGCTGCAGTCCAACTGCTCCAGGAGTACACTCAAGTCCTACTCCTGACATAATCCATTGTTTATGGGTAAGGTAGCCAAGTGATTCAAATCCCCAACCAAATCCCCTAGCCAACTCAGCTATAATGAGTACACTGGCCTCTGCTCCACCTGCACCCCTAGCCAACTCAGCTATACTGATTACACTTACTCTTGGTGAGAAGATTAGATGGTGAGGTATAGGACTGGCCACCCGCCCTTGTATACCGAAGCTTGGAAAATGAAGTCGCTAACACTTCATACCCATAGCTGCCTCCCTCAGGACTAACTTACAGGACTGCTCTTTTTCTTACAGAGCTCCAGTGCAGTTTCATCATCGTTAGCTTTTTCTTACATCAACCAATTTGAGGCAGAGGTGTCAAATACATTTATTTGTGTTCCTAACACATCCATTCTCATTAGTCGCTCTCTTAATGTCTCTACTTTCTTTTACATGCACAGTGCGGACTCAGTTACGCGATCCTGATTTACGTGCAATTCTGGTTAACGCGAAGTGGTGTTATGTCCCCAATGCCATTGACTTTTATATCTAATGACAATGTATAAATCACAGCCAGTAAGCAGCTGTGTAATAAAGTCTCAGTCCGCGTGTTTACATAATGACCGTTTTTGGAGTGGCTGAACCTGTAAGCCACCACGCATTGCAAAGGGAGTGCTCAATCAATTAGCCACTGTTTGCATTCAGTTTTGTAAATTGCGGTCGTAAATTGCATCAGTTGGTACCAAAATAGTAATTGTAATTTATAACTTCTATCTCGTAATTGTAATTGAACATATATATAGCACTGTTACAAGAGCAAATGAAATCAGAGGAGATTTGTGTGCTAGCCTATATGATATTAAATGTCATTACATCGGTTATCAAAACAAAGTGCACAGTAAATAAGCAGAACTGTGTCTATTGCACAAGGTACGACCTGATGGCACACAAAAACAAGCCACAGTCAGATCAATATCCGGAAGATTAGTGCTAGATCTTTGGCTGATGGAGCACAGATGCAGATGTTCACAAGTAATTTTCATCTGCATTATTCCCTGCTACCGAAATTATGAGTGCTTCAAACAGTTTACCGTCATTTAGTGAACATCAAAAGCCGTTTAAACAGCTGCTAGAAACTGACTTGATTTGCGCTTTTCCTGATCCAATGACAGTACCTCATTACAACAACCATCTATCTATTTTGTCAAAAGTGAGCATTTGACTTGCATTTAGAAAAGCTACTTACATACTTCTGTACGACAGAAAATGTTTAGAAATTCAGATTGGTCTTGACATAAAGTAAGACAATACTTTTTGAAGCTGGGATCGTATTCTCGTAGGTAGGACTCCAGTTCCTCCAGTTTATCCATTTCACTTTCAGAATCTGAGTCACCTCCGTCTTTACTCTACATGAAATCCAAAAACAAGACAAAATAAAACAATATCTCATGACTTTACCATAAAAAATAAGCAGAAATATTGATTAATTCCTTCAAAACAGCAGTTTCACAATAACAGATCAACGGACATGATAAATATAACATAACGAGTACACATTCAGGCACTGTATACGATTGGTTCGAGCACTCACATTGAAACGCAGAGAGTATGGTCTCATCTTCCCACAGATAGTGTACGGTCAGTGTACTCATAGCTGAGTTGGCTAGGGGCCACAGGTGGAGCAGAAATTTCTGCCCTGGCGGGGATTTGAACCTAACCACTATAATAATAATAATAATAATAATAATAATAATAATAATAATAATAATAGCAGCTACTAGCATAACTTTTTGGTTTCTGAGGAATTATTCATTTCACAGCTGAAGACATATCTTTTTAAACTTTCATACGACTGCCAACTTTTGTAACTTATGTACAGCGCCCTTTTCTACGGCCTCGGCTGTGCTACGGCGCTATATAAATCGTCTTATTATTATTATTATTATACTTGCCTTTGGTAAAAAAACGATAGCTGCATCACAATAAACAACAGGTGTAAACCGAAGGTAAACTCCTAACAGCTTACAATTTGCTTATATACGTTCCAATCATCTTCGTTCATTCCGAACGTGTCGTCCTTTTTCTGCTTAGCATCTGTCAACAAAACAAACGAGTCAACATAAATTCTCGTTCACGACTGGATGTCCAGAAAACACGTCCTGACTTCGTCATGAGCTCAAAGATTGATTGATTGATTCATACTGCACTAAAACACACAGACCATCAATCACAATTTTCTCAGCTATCAACACACAGGATGCTAATGGACTCCATGATCAGTGGCATATGTGAGGAATCACAAAAAGGTGCTATATAAAAAACAACGTATAAAGGTGCTATATAAAAAACAACGTATAAATACATATATATATATATATGTATATATACATATACAAACATATGTATATATCATATAAATACTATATATACATATACAAACATATATAGTATACATACAACAGGCATAGATAGATATATACAAACACATATATATGTGCATACATTCATGCATACACACATTCATACAAACATACATGTATGCATAGACAGATACATACAAACATTTATATAGGTACATACATGCAAGCATACATACATACATACATAAATACATGTATGCATAGAACAACATATATAGTTACAAGGTGCATATATTTCTACATATATACATACATAAAGCATATATATATATATACAGTATATATCAATCAATCAATCAATCAAAATTATTTATTGGCACCAACGACAGTATTTCACAAGCAGTTTAACATAAGATTTCGATAGTATATATGTCTTACATTATAAAGTAAGGAATGAATTTTTTTTTAAATCCTTTAATAATTAACACCTGAGCTCACATTACCTTTATATATATATATATATATATATATATATATATATATATATATATATATATATATATATATATATATATATATATATATATATATATATATATATATATATATATATATGTATATATGTATATATATATTATATATATATATATATATTAGGGTGCCCAGCAAACCAGTGATAAAATTTTAAGTTCGTAATTTTTGTTGTGGTACCCCCTGAAGTTGTTACCTCTGTTCAGTAAAATAACAGTGTAAAATTTCAGCATTTTATGTTAATATTTACTGGTTGCTCAACATGAGTAAAGTTTCTGCTATAGCGCAATCTTTCGTACCTGTTGCAGTTTTCTTGTGTACTGCATTTTGATACACCATTATACTGGTTACTTATTGATTTACTAATTGGTTTGGTCTGTAAATATTCTTTGGGTGCAATCTTTGTTATTGCATACAACAAATGTTTATTAAAATATATAATTGTCATCATATTTCGTATCCCAACAACAAATGAACGGAATGCCATTGAGAAGCTGGAAGACATGTTTTACCGATGGCAGAAACTGAGAAGAACATTAATCGCAGAACTGAGACCCAGTTAGCTAATGAAACTGCTATGGTCGAAGATTTGGAAAAACTATTTGATGTAGCAGATGCAGATGCCATGTCAATGATTACTATTGCTGAAGACAAGTGTTTCTTAGAAGGCCATATGGATAGTGTGGACACACTGTGACACAGTATTAGCCAGAACGATGACAGAAAGGTAAAGAGACTGAAGAAGAAGGAATATATCAGAAGTAAAGAAGAAGAAAGAAAAAAAGAATATCAAAGTTCAGGCAGATGATGACTTCACTTTAAAAGAAGAACTGACCACAATGACAGCTGATGAAGTTGAGTCTAATTTAGAACCACGCTGTTCATCAAGGAATAAGAAATGCCAGTATGTGCCTATTGTTACAACAGGGTTAAGTGCTGCACTAAATCGGGCAACTGTAGTGCAACATTTATTCTGGCTGAGACTGCAAGAAGCCTTGGACACGACATATCTAGCTTAACTGTCAATCCTGAGTCAATCAGAGCAACCAGATCATGTTTTCGTGAACAGACAGCTCGAGCTGAAAAGCCACTTTTGATCCGTCCGTAGCCTTAGTTGTGCACTGGTACGGCAAGATGTTGCAGGACATTACAGGTAGTGAGCAGGTTGACCGATTACCAGTCTTGGATTCAGGTTTTCATGTGCAGCAGGTTCTCGGCGTGCTGAAGCTTCCGAATAGTACGGGTGAAGCAACCAGGAGTTAATTGCATTTTTCAATGATGCTGTAAACAGCAACGCCAAAATAAAGATGATCAGTGCTGTAAAGAAACAAAGCTCCGATGAACCACCCAAACGAATCCAGATGGAGCCAAGTTTAATTCCTGAAAAGGAACTTGATAACTAAGCAGTACCATGCCATTCTTTTGCATAGTTGGATTGAATGCTGAATTCCTTGCACAAGCAGATCCAGACAGGTGGCAGACCTTTGAGATTCCTGGTAAACAAGAAATATATGTCAACAGTTTAGTAGTGGTAAATGACTGAGCAGAGTGAGCCGTGCAACTGATGCAGGACTTCAGCAGCTTCATTACAAGAAGTGAAGAACAGAAACAGTATCTGCTGCTGGTTGTCTCAAGCCACAGAGCAAAGTACCCAGAAGCCAGAAAGTCGCTGCTTGTCAATGATGATATTCCGCAGTAGAAGAGTAGGAGACTGATTACTAGTGATTGACTCTTTCAAAAAGACTGCTGCATCGACTGTGTTATGGCAGTTTTGTTATCCATTTTGTTAAAAGTACAGTCCTTATAAACACTTAACAGTGCTGTATTGATATTGTATCGGAGACATTAAATTTTGTGCGATAAATAAGTGAGAATAACATAGTGTCGGATAGTAATTCTGTTAACTATACAGATCTGTGTTGAGCAACCTTTAAATATGCATCAAAAATTCTAAAATAATTACTGTGAACTTCTCTCATGACAGATAACAAAATGGGAGGGTACCACAAAAGAAATTCGGAAATTAATTTTTGACGGGCACCCTAATATATATTTATATACATAACAAAACCAGCGAAACTAATCCAACTTCTACAGCACCATTATCATAATGCCCAAGTCGTCATTTGATTTTCGCTTGAAATGAATTGCAATTAAAAATTATAACAAAGTACGCTATTTGACCTGTTCACAATTTGTCCAGATTACACCAAATTATTTTAGTTTTGAGGTAATCCTTAATTTTAGTTTAATTTTAATTTTAACATCAAAGCCACAAAATATTCTATCCATCGAAACAAAAAACATGAAACCCACTCTGTGCCAGTTCTGTTAGTATTTTCATTCGGTTTTGTGAGGCGTGAGTTCGACGTTTCCGCATTTCTGTCCTTCTGTGTTTCCGCTCGGCCTGAGAGCTTAGAATATCCTGGAATCACAAATGTCAACGAGTGCAGTTACGAATGCAATGTATAGTAAAACAATGCTTTATGAATCATTCATGTTGTATAGTAAGGCAAGATAACACAAGGTAAGGCAAGGTAAGGCAAACAAAGGTAAGGTGAGGTAAGGTAAGGTGAGATAAGGAAAGGTAACGCGAGGTAAGGTAAGGTAAGATAAGGAAAGGTAAGGTGAGAAAAGGAAAGGTAAGGCGAGATAAGGAAAGGTAAGGTAATATAAGGAATGGTATGGTGAGGTAAGGTGTGGTAAGGAATGGGATGGCGAGGTAAAGTTGAGGTAAGGTGAGCTAAGGAAAGGAATGGTAAGAAAAGGTAATGTGAGCTCAGGTAATTGTAATTACTAACTTCTGTTGTCCCGGTGTCTAATGCATAAGGCATCAACCAATGGCACACCAAAACCAAGCCGTAATCAGGTCAAAAGTGAGGTAAAGTAAGGTAATATAAGGTAAGAAATGGTGTGGTAAGGAAAGGTAAACATAAGATGAGGTAAGGGAGTGGTAGAGAGAGAGACAGACAGACAGAGAGTGAGAGAGACAGAGAGAGAGACAGAGACAGAGAGAGAGAGACACACTGAGACAGAGAGACAAAGAGACAGAAAGAGAAACAGACACACAGAAAGCGAGGTCCTGTTACCTGTCTTTGTTTCCGAAGTTCCTCGAGCCACGAATCCATTGTCTCCTTATCACCGTCCAGAGGAACCCGACTGATATCCTACAAAAGCCAGGTAAGCCACTATCTGCCAGTCTCTCTCTCTCTCTCTCTCGTTCTGTCTGTCTCCCTCTGTCTGTCTGTCTGTGTGTCTCTGTCTGTCTGTGTGTCTCCGTCTTACTCTGGCTGACTGTCTCTGTCTGTCTCTTACACTGTCTGTCTCCCTCTTACTCTGGCTGACTGTCTCCGTCTGTCTGTGTCTCCCTGTCTCTCTCTCCCTCTGTCTGTCTGAAAGTCTCTGTCTGTCTATCTGTCTGTCTGTCTTCGTCCATTGCACTGTGTAGGACAGTGTTTAGTTATTGATTAAATTTGATAGCAGCACAAATAAATATCAGAAGTATAGCTCTCGGATGCATCCCTGAAATTCGAAGATCCTCCCTGAGACGGTTACTATGTCCTTTACTCGCAGCTGCTCAGAACCATCGATTCATGCTTTGGTCAATGCATAATTATAACAACAACAATAACAACAACAATGATAATAATAGTAAGAGTGATAATAATAGACCTGGACGAGGTGGTAACCATTCCAGAAAAACAACAGCTTTAATCTCAAAGACCCTGAGGGAATGAAGTACTTGCCTCAAGACAAAAATAATAATAATAGTGATAGTAATAATAATAAAATAATGATAATAATTATACTAGTAATAATAATAATAATGATAATAATAATAATATTAATAATAAAATTAAATTTGAGACATCGATTTCTAACCACTGTCTTTTTGTCCAACTTCATTTTCTTCAGCTGTGGTTCTGACCGCGATGTCTTCATCTGTTTCATCTGTGGGTCATCTTTGGCTGCTGAAGCTGCATCCAAATTGTCTTGCACTTCAACCACCTGCTAAAAGACATTATTATCATCAATAAATTTCATTTTCCTATCAGTTATTTTTCCTAGTTTTACCAGAAAAGCCACAAAACACCGAAAATGTTATAATTAAAATCAAATGAAACTACTTTGAATAAACTGAAATACTAAGAATAAAGTAAAGTGACTTCAAATAAATAAATAAATAATTCAAATAATAACTAATTCAATTAAACTAAAAGTAATCAAAATAGAATGATAAATTCTTCAAAATAAACCTAAAATAATACAAATAAAATTCAAAATGCTTGAAATAATCTGAAATACTTATAAAAAATTCTTCAAACAAATACAGCAAATTCAAATGAACAAATTATTTCAAATAAAGTATAAAGTGAAAAAAAACACGAATCCAAATAAACAAAAATGAAAATGCTTCTAATAACTGAAAACCTTAAGAATTAAAATAAATTGCCAATTGGTCAATTCGTCAACCTCCTCATCTTCGCCTGACATCTTCGACTTGAGATTATTCACTGAGATCGACAGCTTGTCGATCAGTTGCAGCAATTCTTCCACAGACATCACTCCAGCCTCCTGTAGCAACCGCTACCATAGCAACAAAAACATACCCGAGATGTCACCAAAAGTAATACCCCTTAAAAGGTAAGATATGATATGTAGATACATGCATAGCAGGAATTCAAACCCAAGAGCTTTTTTGAAACTTTTGTTTAAGGGTTTGGCATGTATGTTGTACATATGTATGAGAGCACTTGTATAGCACCCTTTAAGTAACAGTTGCCTAGGAATCATAGAACAAATGTTTTTTAAGTCGAGCAGAAAACGTTTCCTGAACTGTTAAAGAAGCTAGTGATCATATAATATATCTGCTGGCAAATTATTCCAGACTGACAAAAAGGCACGCCCAGCTCGCACCAATGTGTGAGAGCGTGGGACTATGAACTGACCATGGGAAGCCGAACGCAGCCAGTGGCGGCCGGGACAGCTTGAGACTGGTATGAAGAGCTCCGAGATGTATTCTGGTGCAGAGCCAGTGATCGCAGCCCGGCCAGACAGTAACAATCTAGGCTTGTAATAAGTATTAATCACTACGATGAATCCCACTTTGACAGAGCCAGCAGGGGCGTCTACACCATAGAAACCTTGGAGCAAATGCTCCATCCAAGAAATAGGGGGGGAGAAAGATCTGTCAGTGTGTGTGCCACCATTTTAGCGGGGGGGAAGGAACGGGGAGAGGGGAAAGAGGGCGAAAAGGGACGTTGCTCCAATGACTTAGGGGGGATAGACGCCCCTGAGAGCCAGAACCTACCAAAGTAGTTGATGCATTGCTGCTGTAGTCTTTGCCTGTTCTAGGATCTTTGGCTATGTAAGAATGACAAGGATTATCGATGTATGCCTTGTGCTTCTGTGGCTTTACCTTACTAAAGACGAATGTGCATACTTCGTGTTGAACCACTGGAAACTTTCAGCCTATGTTTACATAACTAGCACTGTACCACGTATCTGCATGGTCATACCTCTTCCTCTTCTTCCTCCTTTACTCACTCTTTTTCTTCCTCCTACTCTTCTCCTTAAATAACACCCATAATTAGGCCAGTAGCTAAGTACCTGCAACAGTTACTGTTTAAGGACCTCAGAGTGTCTTGTTTCTTAGACACCAGCACAATAAAAGTCACTAATTAATAAAATTAGTTACCAGGACAACCAGATGTATCCTACCTGAACTGATTCGCTCGCTTCGTCATCCTCCGTGTTCTGAATCATTTCGTGAATCGTCATCAATTGCTGGAGATGGTCTTGTTCCAAGACGAGCTGCAGAAGAAGAAAAAAGAAAATGACTTGGTTTAAATTGACATGGCAGTGTCATCCAATATACTTTAATCCAATAGATCTAATCCAACCCAATCTTACCTAACCCAATCCATTTTACCATAATCAATAATCTCAAGACTTTTACAGCAGCTCTCATACAAGCACAACATATGGCCATACCCATGCACTGGGAAGCTAATCTAATATAATCCAATCTAACCTAATCTAGTAATTTATATAGCACCACAGGAAATTGTAGCCTGTTATGTGGCTTCAAAGTCATCAAAACAAACAGCAGGATAGCGGGACATTGTATCCGATTGATTAGAGCGCTCGCCTTGCAACGCGGAGAGTGCGGGTGTGAGCCTCATCCCCTGAGACAGTTAATGTGTAGGGAACTTGAACAAGTCCTTCACTTACACTTGCTCAGCGCCATCGATTGATGCTTTCTCAGTACATAGTGGCGCTTAATAACACATAATAATAATAATAATAATAATAATAATAATAATAATAATCACAACAATTGTAGTACGAACAATCGCAAGTGAATAGTAATAATAAATTAACACAGAGCGCCTTAAAACTAAATGATTGTATGAATGAATAAATGAATGAATGAATTATTTAGAAAACTAAATGAATGAATGAATGAACAAATAAATGAATTATGAAAGCACTAAAGACGAAACTTCCGTTGCTCACCTTCTCCTGTCGTCTGCGGATGTTGAGTTCCCGGAGTCGACGTGCCTGTTGCTCACGTCTTCCTCTCAGGTGCTCGGCTGAGAGACTGGCCGCTGCCAGCTACAAACAAGGCAAATGTAAGCTAATGGAAGGAAATGCAACGCAAGGCCATGCAATGTAAGGCCAAGCAAGGTTGTAAGGTAATACAATGTATGGCAATGTAACTGTCTGCAATGTAAGGCAATGCAACGTAAGGCTATGCAATGTAAGGCCAAGCAATGTACGGTTGTACAGTAATGCAATGTAAATGTATGACAATGATATGTATGACAATGCAATGTATGGCAATGTATAGTACTGCATGTAAGGTCAACAATAACAATAATAAACAAAATAAGTTCAATAATACTAATAAACCAAGTGAGTAAATTGTTGCCTGAGTATATGGCAGTTGAATCTTGTAGACATTGGCATTGTAGTAAGCGTCGTCGATCCACTGGTTCAATTCGGACGTAAAGTGAACAGCGATTCGACATCTTTTCTGAACCAATTCCTAACAGATGAACCCAAAACTGATCTAATCAAGAAATCGAACCAGTTTAACCTAATCTAATCAAGAAAGCCTAGCCCCACAAAACTCAGAAAGCAAACCCAACCGTAACCTAGAAATTTAACATTATCAAATATAGTTCTAATTTTAACCCAATCTAGATATCAAGATATCTAACTTGGTCTAGAAATAATAATAAATAATTATTATTATCTAGAAAGCTGGTCTAAGTGTATCTACTACATAATTCTAACCTAAGTTAATCAAGAAATCTAACCAGTTAAAACAATCTAACCAATAAGTCTAACTTAGTCGAGAAATCTAACCACATCTACTACAGCAGTCTACCTTTAGAAGCTAATCAATCTATCTAATCTACATTGGACTAGAAACCAGAGCCGTAGCAACAAAGAACATGGCCCCCTCCGAACATACGTCCGGGCCGGGGGCCCCTTACAATCCGGAAACTGGAATGCGGTAATATACAATATACAGGGTTCATATTATGTTCACGGTTATTTTTTGCCACTTTTAGGGCCCCTCCGGTCAGAGGGTACGGAGGGCGGTTGCTAAGCCTCTGCTAGAAACCATCTAGGCAGTTAAAACAACATACCTCCACTCTCGTCAAGACCAATGACCAAGCATCAGTCAGTAGCACCGAGCAATTATGAGCGAAGGACTTGCTCAAGGTCCCTACACAGTAACATCTCAGAGGAGGAGGCTCAAACCCGTACTCTCCGTGTAACAAGTTGAGCTCAAACCAATCGATCACTGCGTCCCACCAGTTTTTATTACATATTATTACCTGTGGATTTAAAACAGCGTACCTCCGCTCTGGTTAGGGTAATTGCTGCAGCGTGACCCGGATACTTGAGCTGAAGTATCCGTTGCAAGAATCCGTCAATGGTGGCGCCACCGTAGTTCAAACGACGACAGAACGACGGCAGGAAATGTCCACCGAGAACCGGCAACACGTGCGTTGTCTGGTAACCACACGAGACAACGAGACCGTTGCTGCTGTTGTCGTCATTGTTGTAGTGGTAACTGAATAAAGCGTCGATGCCATAAGCAACGCTCGGAACGTGGTAGTATTCGAACAGCAACTCCGACATCTCTGCAGAAGTAGTCAGCTAATAATAATTAGTACTAATTATTAATAATTATAATAAAATTATAATAATAATAATGTCATTGCTGTTTGAACTGAAACTGGAACCACCTCGTAATCCATTTGAGAAACCCCGTCCAAATGCTTGAATAATTATTAAAACCCTGTAACACACAAAATCATCAGAGGCCACTGATAAGTGAAACCGAAACCGCAATCGAAATCCCGATGCTCTTGGAATAACCCAAATGACTAAAATAGAACAGCGTACTGTCGCGACAGTAGTTTGGATTGCAGACGGGTTCCGTCATGACGATTGGGTGTTGGACACAACCCTCTGTGTTGATGCCCAGATGGCTGAACGTGTAGTCGAACATCTGCTCCTGCGAAAACAAAATGTACTTCAAGAGATTACCTTGTCCAGAGAGTTCCTGCAAATACTAAGACTAAAATCATATTATATTATTAGTATTTTTTTCTGAGGTACATATAATCCCTCAGGAGTCAGATACTACATAAGTGAGAATTAATTATTATTAATAATTATTATTATTTTTTTATTTTTATTTTTTATTATTATTATGATCAGCGTACTCATTATAGCCGAGTTGGCTAGGGAGTGCAGGTGGAACAGAGTTCTCGAACCAAATTTCCGCCATGGTGGGCATTTTGAAACCCCGACCTCTCGACCGACAGTCCAGCGCACTAACCACTACACTATCCCCAGAACTAGTAATTCTTAGTCACAATTTAACAACTGGTAGTTTTACATATAATCCTAACCTGTACATCAAACTGTGTGACAACGTTGCGATCGAAGGGTGATTTCAGCTGCCACCTGGCCACTTCCAAATTGCCGATATCGTTGCCAATAAGGATGTCGGTTTCCTACGGCCACGAAAAAATAAATCAAATAAAGAAGAAATCTATAAGTTAAACGCATGAACAGGTAAAATATAAAAAAATATGACATGGCAGTCGATCCTCCTCCCCTGAGACGATTACTGTGTACAGACCTTGGGCAAGTCCTTCACTCACAATTGCTCAGCGCCTTCGAATTCTGCTCGATTTTTATATAATGGTGCTCAGCAAATGATAAAAATTACAATAATAATGATAAAATGGTCATCATTTTAACAGGTTGGGTAAGAATATCTGGTAAGAATAGAGTTTCATTATATTAATTTTCTTTTGCTATCAAATCCCCAAACAAGTGGAAGACTCTGAATACTTTGCTTATGACGACTACGATGATGATATTTATGATGACTAATGATGACACGCGGTGGTGTAGTGGTAAGTTCTGTGCTTTGTAACCGGAGGGTTGCAGGTTCGAATCTACCTCAAGCCACTGCGTAGCGACCTTGGACAAGTTGCTCACCCACAATTGTCTGTGATGAAGGCAATGGGAAACCACCTCACTCATCTCATCCCTGGGTGGCATAAAGCCAATGAACCTGCCTTCGGGCACAGAACTTATCATCATCATCATCATCAATGATGAATGTAATGTAACTGTAGTTTTAACTAGTAGCTCCAATTGTCCTGGTGTCTAATGCAAAAGCAATCAAAACTACGCCATAATCAGGTCAGTGCCCAGAAAAAAGGTGCGATGAAAGTGTGAAGTGAGCTTCTCAGCCTCCCTTTGCTCCTTTTCTACAAACGCTTGAAGACAATTTTATTCAGTCATAGTTTCGTTGCGTTAGGTTGGGAGCACCTCTGACGAGTCTCTCTCAAAGTGGTGCTATATAAATTTGCAATTACCTCTACCATTACTTGCCACAAAGCTGATGACAGATATTACGACAATGGTCAAAATGAAGAAGATGATGCCATGCTCCATAGTTCTGAGAAGAGCAGAGAATCCAAAATGACAAACTGATGCACAGACTTTAATACGGCCAACTACTTGACTCTGACGTGTGTCTCTTGAGGTGGCGCTATATAAATTTCCAACTACAACTACGATTACTTGCCAGCGACTTTTTCGCCTTCTGCTTCGCGATCAGATTCTTGAAGATCATTCGCGGTTGGTCGTCGCTCGCCCAACCGACCCTACACCTGTACGACCCTGAGTAACAAAGACGATAGAACACAATAAATAGGATCGTAGTTTTATCATTTTTATTATTAACGTTGCTAGCTGAAGCAACATTCTCAGTTGCTGGACCTAGTTTTGGAACGCTCTCTTATCATTCTGCTCAGTCGCTTGCGTCATTTCATTCTCAACCTAGTACTTACCCATTTCAAATTACTTATTCTCCATAGGCTACCCCTCTCTGCAGGGGCGCCCGCAGGCTTTAAAAAATTGGACGCACACCCCAAAAAAATTGGACGCACACTCCTCCCGTCCCCTCCCATCCTACCCGTCCTCTGTCCGCCGCTGGTAGTCATACACTGAAAATGACTCAGAGTGACTCATTAGACACAATTCAATTTAGATAACATCCAAATCTTTAACATGCCGTATTGTCGTTCATAAAAAATATCCATGCTCTGCCTTATACTTGTGTGGATTTGATATGGTGGGTGGACGCACGTGCGTCCAGTGCGTCCGCCTGCGGGCGCCCCTGCCTCTCTGTCTTTGGAACTGAGCGCAGGGATGCTGACCTGAAAACAGCTTCGTTTTGGCGTGCCATCAGTAGAAGAAACCTTGTGCATTAGACAGCGGCATTAAAGAAGTTACAAAATTACAATTCACCACATAAGCTGAGGCTAAGAAATTGAAGTTGCTAACACCTTACAACCAAGGTTGCCTCAAAGGATTAGCTGCCGGAATTGCTAAACGATACACAATGTATGTTATCGGGTGCAAACATCATAATTATCTCAAATATGTTAATTGTTACCATTGTCTATGACAATAGGAACGTCCGAGTTGCTCAGAAGGTCAGAATATTCGTAAAACTTGTCGGCCAATGGCACTTCATCTTCGAACGAAAAGATGTTTCGATTAATTTCGCTGGATGAAGAAGTTTCCTCTCCATCCATTCTCCTATGGAAGAAATAAAGCAGCATGATAGCGAGATAAAATATTAATTAATTAGTAGTCAATTAATTACTTATCACTGTGGTTGGGCAAAGTTCAGTGTTTTATAACCTAATCTTTGACTCTCCAATATTCCTCAACTACTTATCTTTGAAAATGCTTTACCATACAATCACCTCACTCTATACAATGATCCTCTCCCTGCAGTCTTTCCCCAGTAATAATAATAGTAATAGTAATAGTAATAGTAATTGTAACTGTAATTGTAATTGTAACCGAAAACTTATATAGCGCCACTCAAATCAGCGGCGCTTTCAACCCGCATCAATGCCGGCACCGGCAAAAAGGAAAGTTTTCAGGCGTCTACGGAACTGGAGAGGAGAGAGGGCAAGAAGCTCTTGGCGGAGAAACAAGGGGAGACAGTTCCAAGCAGAGGGGCCAACATAGGCGAAACTTCTGGATTGTGCCGTGGAAGATCGCATGCGAGGGACAACCATAAAGCCGCGAGCCGAAGATCGCAAGGAAGCCCTCGCAGGTAAGGAAGAAACTGGGTTGCAAAAATTCATTAGGTAAGACGGAGCAGAGGCAGTAAGGCAGTTGCGCATGAGGGTGAGGGTTTTAAACTGAATTCGCTGTTGAGCAGGGAGCCAGTGGAGGGAATCACGGATAAAGGCAGAAATGTGGGCAAACTTGGGAATGTCACCTATAAGCCGAGCAGTAGCATTAAGGATAGTCTGGAGTTTGTGCACATTGGAGGAGGAAAGGCCAATGTACACAGCATTGCCAAAGTCTACCCTAGTGCAGATCAGAGCATGGACCAGTGTAGTAACAGCATGAAATGAAAGAGACTTGCGGATGGATCGGAGCTGGCGAAGATGATAAAAGCAAGATCTGGATACAAGGTTAACTTGATCAGTAAAGGAGAGGGTAGGGTCAAGGACAATCCCCAAGTCACGAACAGAGCAGGAGAATTGAATGAGGGGAAACCTAAGATGTAGAGATTCAAAGTCAATCTTACTGAGTTGGAGGCGACCACCGAGCCAGATAATAATAGTAATAGTAATAGTAATAATAATAATAATAATAATAATAATAATAAAAATAATAATAATAATACACGGACAATTTCTATAGCGCTGTAACGCGACCATGCCGCTACAAGGGCGCTGTAAACTAGTAACTACTTATCTTAAGTTCTCTAACCAATACGTACACCGCACTGCCTCTTGAACGACCTCTATTGAATTCCTCCACTCACTCATTCCTTTGTTCACCCACCATTACCTGTCTCACGCACTCTACCTATAACTCCTCAGGCTTTGCATTCAAACCTCAGGTCCCAACTTTTAAAGAAATCTCACTCTGAACCATCTACACCGCCGTCTTCCAATTTTCTCAACCCTCTCTGTTCTTCTGGCAATCAGATCTTGCTCTTCGAATGGCTTATCTGGACAACCCCTATGACTTGACGTAGCGTTCATGAATAAGCTTGCGCCGTGCATTTAGATTTAAGTAGCGCTCAAGCATTGTAGCGTTTACCATTACGATAAACAGGTAACTTATGGAATTATCGCTCACGATAATATTTACTGCTATTTAACACAAAATTTTTGACAAAGATTCAGTAATTACCGTAATTAAAATATCAGCTGTGCAGCCAAGAGCAATTACAATTTTTTAGTATGAATGCTTATTTACACATAACATAACAAGCAAGTCAATATTGGAACATAACAACAAGAAAATCAATGACTCGCGGTTTCACCGTGAAAGTACTTCCTTTCAATCCATAATTCGAGCAAGAGTCAACAGTTATGTCGTAAATATTCATATAATAGGCCTAACTTGAATCACAGTATAAACACAGTATAAATAATTACTATTATACTGTGCTTGAATGGTCAAGTTTATTACGGGTAAATGAATTTCAATGAATTGATCGGGTGAGATCCTTCAGCACCGCTGCCCGTTTGAATGGGTGCCACGCCATTTAAGGTTACCGTGTACGCAATGTGATAGCTCGAGGTTCAAATCACTGAAATAAGCCATCGTCGGTAGGCCCTATGACATAATATTAGGCCTATGTGAACTTGCATCCGACGTAAAGAGGCGCAATAGGAAACTGAACACTAGCCGTACCAGTGTGTCCTTTCCCCAGCCTCATGGTTTATCCATAAGCTGTCTAGTGACAATATCAAGCGTGTCTAGTAGGCCTACTTAGAGGAAGTAGCCTGCTTTTAAAGCCTTGTTTATTTTTTTATTTTCTTTAATTTTTAAATTACCTTTAATTTTTTTAATTATCTTATGTTATGTATTTTTTAATCTCAGACAGGAAGACAGTTTTAAAGACAGATTTACGTGGACTGACATCAACACAGGTGAGCAAACCGACTAATCGAGGAATAACTTTTATTTTGTAACACGTTATAGGTATGTTAGGGGTGTCCAGCAGTTAACCTTCTCACTGCTGCTTTCATCGGGTGCCCTGCTACATTGGACTCGGCGGTAGCAATTGATTAATTGTTTGCTGGTCGGATTACTGCCTCGGCTGTGCCTACTGATCAGTGCACGCTATGGTCAACCATCTCTCTGATGGCAGCGTGCCACCACTCACAGGACCTAATGTTCTGCGTACCGGGTGCTCGACAACAGAAGCGGGGCGGATCAGGGAATCGATTTCTGGATTCCGGAGAATCTGGAAAATGGATCACTGAAACCGCCGCCGTGTAAAACGACCATTTTTATTAGGGTTTTTATGAAATTGTAAGACAAAATAATATAGATCAAGTAGGCTAATTATTGAGAGATATGCCAACTTGTTTGTGAAACTGAACAAAGCAATTCAGTTTAACGCAGATAGAATGTTCCTACTTATTTGTTTTCACGAGATATCGTCTCTCTCCCATTGGCTGAAATCAAGAGTGGCAGGCCTACTGTATGGCACCAGTTCATTCATATGTATAAAAAAAATTATAGTGTGGCCAGAATCAGCTACGGTTTCTAGCAGTAGGTACCGTTCTAGTTACCTTAAAAGGCCACTAGCTGCGACCACAAAAACTCAACGGTTCCGGTACCACAACCTTTCATGGTAGACAGGAAAGTACCAGTCTGTAAGCTCCAACGATTGATTTGATAATAAACAGTATAAATCGTTGGACAACACTAATATCTGCCACTGCGAGGCATCGCTTTCATAAGAACGCACGCGAGACAGTCATTTGGTTTCCATAGAAACATATTCGACGTCAGTATCATTGTCTAAGCCACGTCTATCAAATGACGTAACAATAATTGCTTGATAGATAGGACACGACTAGGGTGTATGTCACTGTAGCGTCCCAAATCAGGCTTAGTCCCGCACGCCAAGGTATAACTGTGAGCCCATCTGTTCTTTTGCCATCATTTCTAAAAAGGCCAACTGGTTCCGTCTGTTATTTCAGTCGCCGCGCCTTCGTCTGCCGCCGTTAAAGGGAGGTAAGATGAGCCAGTGTGTCCACCACGGTGGCCACGGGATGAGAGTGAGGCCGTCAGGTCCTTTGCCATCCATGCGAGTTAAGCCCGCGGGCTCCTTGACCGCAGGAAACCCGCTCTGCACAACGCCCGGAAGATAAGATCGTTGATGGCAGCGTGTCCGGTCATCCCAAGGATCACGCAAGGCCGTGCGACACCGCGCTGTGACCGCCGAGCCGCACGGGCAGATATGCGACCCACAGATGACTGCTCCGAGCCTCAACCCGGCTGCCACCTCCTACGCTTCATCGCTCAGCCTCAAACTGCACGCGGGGATGGCTGCGTGTGGAGTCAGTCCCCGGCATGGTCGTGGTCAGGCCCACATTAAGGGTTGGTAAGGGTGTTGCAGCACCCGGGCCCGCAGTTTTGAGGGGCCCACATTTTCGGAAGTACATTAAAAATGTCTACTGTACTTGTAATTGGGCCCCTCGCTGATAGCTATATAGACAATCACAGCACCCGAGCCCGAACTAGCCTTAATGCGGCTTTGATCGTGGTTATCAACTAGGCCTAGTGCTAGTTCCAGGTCGGAAGATACGCGTTTGAAGAGCAGCGCATCCAACTTCGTCTGAATCCAAGACTGAAACTCTTCTGTTGTTGTTGTTGTTTTTTGTTGTTGTTGTTATTATTGTTATTATTATTATTGTTATTATTATTATTATTATTATTATTATTATTATTATTATTATTATTATTATTATTACATGTTTTTGTCCTGAGGTACTTATATAGTTTCCCCAGGTTCTTAGATATTACAAGTGTGATGGATCTGGAACGGCTTATTATTATTATTATTATTATTATTATTATTATATTTTTTATTATTATTATTATTATTATTATTATTATTATCATTATTATTATTATTATTATCATTATTATTATTATTATTATTATTATTATTATTATTATTATTATTATTATTATTATTATTATTATTTTTATTATTATTATTATTTTTATTATTATTATTATTATTATTATTATTATTATTATTATTATTATTATTATTATTATTAATAATAATAATAATAATAATAATAATAATAATAATAATAATAATAATAATAATAATAATTTATTATTATTATTATAATCGTCATCGTCATCGTCATCATCATCATTTAATCTATTATAATCTAATCTAATCAAATTACTTCTATAGCGACGTTTTCAATCATGGACCTGAGCGTTCATTGATTGCAGGGTGCACTAAGACACTAGCACCACGACAAAGCAACTGGGACACGGTAAATGTAAAACTAAATGTAAATAATTATACAAGTTTTTATATGGCGACCATAATATAGCCTCGACCCTGATCATTTTTTAATGAATTGACCGGGTGGGATCCTTCACCATCGCAGCCCGTTTGAATGGGTGCCACGCCATTTAGGCCTAAGGGGACCTCAGTGTACGGACCGTGCTAGCCCGACATTTAAATCTCCGAATAAGCCAGAATCGGGAGACGAATTGCGATCCGCACGCTCTGTAATAGAGACGCATGAGACGCAGCCTACGCTTTTACCAATGTAGATAACTAGGCAGCGCGGAGGCCGATTGGTTAGAGCACTCGCCTTAGATACCTTTAAATCAATGTCAACCGTTGCTACATAAGAATGGGACGCGATGGGCGATTAATACGTGCTCTCTGGCGTAGACACCTTTAAAACAATGTCAACCGTTGCTATAATACAGCCTAATATAGAGTTTATTCAAATACTACTTCTCTTCTTCTTTGGTTCTCTGCCCTTAGGCAGGTTCGTATGTCCAACGGCGCCATTCCTCTCGATACTACGCTGAATCTTATTATTAATTTAAAAGCATCGAAATCTTTCACGCAGTTAACACAGTCAGACGAAAAAAGGTTTACACATAAAACAGTTCACTCATTCGTATCATACAAAAAGTCAATCAATCAATCAGTATCGAATCCGCTCTGAATGTAATTTTGTCAAGGCACATAAAATCTCAACTCAGCGTTACTGAAAGACAGACAGGAGCTACAATCAATACCTTATTATTATTATTATTATTATTATTATTATTATTATTATTATTATTATTATTATTATTATTATTTTTAGTAGTACTAGTAGTACTAATAGTAGTAGTAGTAGTAGTAGTAGCAGCAGTAGTAGTAGTAGCAGCAGCAGCAGCAGCAGCAGCAGCAGCAGCAGCAGCAGCAGCAGCAGCAGCAGCAGCAGCAGCAGCAGCAGCAGCAGCAGCAGCAGCAGCAGCAGCAGCAGCAGCAGCAGTAGTAGTAGTAGCAGTAGCAGTAGCAGTAGTAGTAGTGATGGTAGCTGTAGAAGTAAAAGTAGTAGTATTATCATCATTAATATCGTTATTGTTAGTATTATTTATTGCTACTACCATCACCACCACCCCAACTACTAGTACTTATTATTACTACCGTATTATTCTTATTACTAGTACTAGTATTACTATTGTTATGGTCATTTCTATTATTAGCATAAGTACTTTTATCATTATTAATATTACTATTTCTGCTACTAATGCCGCTACTACTGCTACCATTGCTACTACTATTACTATTCTATTACTATCATTATGATTATCAGTAGGGCCTATTATTATTGTAAAAATTGTTAACACGTCCACAGTATAAAACAGTCAGTCAGTCGCCAGGTGAAGAGCAGTCCAGTTCTTTGAAAGCCCGAGAGTAACTTGTTGAAGGGCGAAAAAAAGAGTTAGAAGGCACCCAACATTTTGTTCTCTGAACTCCTCTGCCAGCATTTTCAACTGGACCCCGTGTTGGTCCGATTTAATATTAGCCATATGTATGCATTTATTATGCTCCACTATAAAGCAACCAAGCATCAGTCGATGGCGCTGAGCAATTTTGAGTGAAGGACTTGCTCAGGCTTCATACACAGTAACCGTACTCTCCGCATTACAAGGCGAGCGCTCTAACCTCGTATACAGAGACCCACTGTTTATATCTACACCCATTCAGTGCATTCTGAAATAAAGTTGATCCCAAATATTAATCGCCTATCGCGTCCCATTATTTATATAGAAACAGTGAACACTGTTTTAAAGGTGTTGAAGGTGAGCGCTTTAACAAACTGACTCGCGTTTCCCACAATGCCCTTGAAAATGCTGGCAGGTTCACAGTACAATCGCACGCCTTCGTACACTAACGGAATGTGTTCGTATCACAAGTAAAAACACTGTACACTTCGGCAATAGTCGCTAAAACAGTTTACAAAAGTTCTTATCAAGATAAAAACAGAAGCTTTAAAACCTGTACGCAAATCGCACGACTAAAATCCGTTCTAAACTGAAAACCGAACACAATCCGTTCTGAACACTATGACCCTGACGTGGTTTGTTGCATAGAAGTTTTCTATTCGAAGACGAGCGCGGTGGTTGAACTGACTTCAAGGGCTACATGTGCGTGGTGCCGACGTTGTTCACTTCGATGACCTCTCGTACCGGTGCTACAGACTGGCAGCGCTCGATGAGCTTGACGATGGAATAGTAGATGACCAGATCGAGGACCTCGATCATCGTCAGCAAGCTGCAACCCATCAGCAGACCGAAGTAGCTGCCCAAGTCACCTGAAATGGTTTAAACGTTTTGTAGTTGTAACTGAGGCACTGCTTAAATACAGACTAAGAAGAAGAGGAGGAAGAGCAGCAGGAGAAGAGGAAGAGGAAGAAGAAGAGGAAGAAGAAGAGGTATGAAGTGTTAGCGACTTCATTTTCTTAGCCTCAACTTATGACAGCGGGTGGCGACTTCATTTTCTTAGCCTCAGCTTATGACAGCGGGTGGCCAGTCCTCTTCTCTTGCCGTCTGCGGTCAGTGTACTCATTATAGCTGAGTTGGCTAGGGAGCAGAGGTGAATCAGAAAGCTTGAAGAAGATTTTTGCTCTTGCGAGCATTTTAACCTCCGACATCTCGGTTGACAGTCCACTACGCTAAACACTAGACTATCGAGCAAGAATTAAATATTTGGTTACTTAATATAGCCACAATTTCTGCAGCTATGTCGAAACGACATGAGATTTACACGTTGAGAACATACTGAAGAAGTTGGTCCATGCGTAGGATTCCGATTGTGAAATGTGTTCATATTTCATCTCGCCGTAGTAAATGTCCAGCATAAGGAAGTTCTTCCTAAAGAACGCAAAGCAATGCAATTGTCAGTGTTATGCATTTATTAAGCACCACTATATAATGACCAAGCATCAGGCGCTGTCGCTGAGTCATAGTGAACAAAGGACTTGCTCAAGGTCCTACAGACGAGAGACAAACAGACAGACAGAGCTGTTTTTTATTGGAGTATATGAAGCATTCATGACTAAGATGATGGCCCCTTACACAGTACACCGGATATTAAATGTTTGTCTCTAAAAACATATATACAAAAGTTTTTCTACAATTATTGAATTGTTTCGAATAATCCACTGTCTTTGAGCTGAGTTTGGGGACTGCTGCGAGCCGGCTACCCAACCCTACTCCCTGCCATTGCAGGATGCGGGAGGTAGGATTGTGCTCAATATCAGCTTAAAGCAGTTTTACTCTTCCTCCGCAGTTCACCTGTTTTATTGGAACATGGCTTGATATCTTCAAGTTTCAGTTTGAATTTCTTGGAACACCATATGTAAATAATCGCCTATCGCGTTCCATCCTTATATAGCAACGGTTGTCACCGTTTTAAAGGTGTCTAAGACGAACGCTCTAACCAATAACATTATTGTATACAGTCTTCCGTAGTTTATATTATACACCCATTCAAGACCTTCTCAAGAGTCTCCGTAAGTGAGTAATTGCCTGTCGTATCCCATTCTTATATAGCAACAATTGACAACGTTTTAGAGGTGTCTAAGGCGAATGCTTAAAAATTATACACAGTCTTCCGTAGTTTATATATACCTATCAAGATCTACTCAAATAAAGGTGTCTAAGAGAATAAGCTCTTAGTAATAAAATTACCTATCGTATCGTATCATTATATAGTAACGGATGACAACGTTATAAAAGGTGTCTAAGGCAAGCGCTCTAACCACTAACTCACACTGCAAAGTTGTCGTTGATCTTCGTCAAGTCGATGTATTGTTGAAGCGCTGTCTCAATTGTATCGATGGAGGTCGACAGTACCTTCTGGTATACGTTGACCTCCGTCAGGAAGTTGGTCAGCTGACGACTGAGTTGGCTGAAGTAGACCATACTGACAAGTGTCAGTCTCGCCTTAGCGCTGTCCTTCACGAAGGACTTGATGGACTTCTCAGTCGGCCAGATCTGCCAAGTCTCTTCGCCCAGCAGAGAGAACTCAAGCATCTGAAAAGCAGTTGTTCCACATCTTCAAGCGTGTGAGGGACTGAGTGAGTGTGAGTGAATGAGTGAGTGAGTAAGTGAGTGAGTAAGTGATTGAGTGATTGATTGATTGAGTGAGTGAGTAAGTGAGTGAGTAAGTGATTGAGTGATTGAGTGAGTGAGTGATTGATTGAGTGAGTGAGTGAGTAAGTGAGTGAGTAAGTGATTGAGTGATTGAGTGATTGAGTGATTGAGTGAGTGAGTGAGTGAGTGAGTGTGTGTGTGTGAGTGAGAGAGTGAGTGAGAGAGTGAGTGAGTGAGTGAGTGAGCGAGTGAGTGAGTGAGTGAGTGAGTGAGTGAGTGAGTGAGTGTGTGTGTGAGTGAGAGAGTGAGTGAGAGAGTGAGTGAGTGAGTGAGTGAGTGAGTGAGTGAGTGACTGAGTGAGTGAGTGAGTGAGTGAGTGAGTGAGTGAGTGTGTGTGTGTGTGTGTGTGTGTGTGTGTGTGTGTGTGAGTGAGAGAGTGAGTGAGAGAGTGAGTGAGCGAGTGAGAGTGAGAGTGAGAGTGAGAGTGAGAGTGAGAGTGAGAGTGAGAGTGAGTGAGTGAGTGAGTGAGTGAGTGAGTGAGTGAGTGAGTGAGTGAGTGAGTGAGTGAGTGAGTGAGTGAGCGAGCGAGTGAGCGAGCGAGCGAGAATTTCAGCAAACCAATGATAGAAAAAGCCGTTCTCTCTTCCATTTCTCTTACCTCTGGTACTTCCAGGTTCGGTGTCGGCTTCCTCCAGATCTGCAGCGATCGCGCGTACCTCTCAACATCCGGGTTCTGCGTATAGTCGGACAGTTTAACCAAATACTCGAGGAAGGTGAGGTACATGACAGCGATATTCTCCTCGATGCTGGTAATCTTGTTCTGGAGCGGCTCGACGATCTGCTGACTGATATCCTGAACGACGTTCGAAATGTTCTGCGATAAGGTTTCGCTCGTGGCGCTCGTCAGCTGTTCGGCCAGACGCAGCTTCGTGATGGAGTTCTTAGTGTAGTTGTTTTTGAGCGTCGAAAGCCAGTCCTCGTTGTGGATGAACATGTTGAGGACCTGCTCGGAGTTGATGGAGTTGCTGAAGTCCTTGAAGTCGAAGCTGACCTCGCCGAGCCAGCGACGGAAGTCGAGTAGAAAGTCGCTGTACTCGGAGTTGCAGCGGGAGAAGTTGGATAGGAACAGGAGCATGTCGTCGATTTTGTCCACGGCGATAGTCGTGCAGGAGTCGCAGGGGAAGATGTCTTTAAGTCGACCATCTGTCATCAACATTCGCAACCGTATGACGAGTAGAATGCCGTCTCCAAGGATCGCATCAAGGTAGGTCTTGCACGGGGCACTTTGGAACAACTTTGGCGTATAGCCAACGGCCGTGTTTTCGGTATTCCACGTGTACGTCCCCAGAACGCGAGTGAAATCCATAAATTGCTGAATCGTCTCGTTCAGAACCCGAGAGTACCATTTATCTTCTGGGTCATAGTCTCCTTCAACGCTCAAGTCCTTCAGGATATCCTTTGTCAGAGAGAGCTTAGCATGCAGCGTCTGAACGCTGTCGCCGAGGTAGCTCTCTCTCGGCTTCGAATCGACCAGATACGCAGCCTCAAACTTCGACAGAACAGCTCCGCCGCCGCGGACGATATCGTCAAGTACCAGCTGACTGATACGCTCGAGCGCCGCCTCGGTGTGCCGGGGAATGGAAGTACCTCGGTCGAGAACGGCAAAGTAGATGTAATCCTTGAGTTTCACGTGAGAGTTGATCAGCCACTCCATCTGCTTAACGGTCATCGTCATGATATCCTCGTCGACCCTGTGTCGTATTTCCAGGGCCTGGATGTAACGTCTGCTCAGATCGTCGGTGTTGTTACCCAGAAGTGTGGCGATACCAAGTCCTGACAACTGCGACTGTGAAAGGCCGACCGTGAAGGTGTTAATGCTGCACGCCGTTGGACAGACGGCGGAACTAGATATGTTCTGGGCAGTTGCTGCAACAGAAAGAACAAAGGAATGTCCTAAACAACTAAATTAGTAACTTCTATCGCGCCCGTGTCTAATGCACAGGGCATCAACCGATGACACACGAAAACCAAGCCGTAATCAGGTCAATATCCAGAAGTCAGAAAGGCAGCCAGTGGTCGATAAGCAATTTGAAAGAGGTAAGTTTTAAGTTGAGAACGAAATGACACAGGCGACTGAGCAGAATGGACAGATACAGGGAGAGAGTTAGCACAACGGACAGATACGGGGGAGAGTTCCAGAAAGTAGGTTCAATCAATCAATCGATCAATCAATCAATCAAGTTCTTTTTATCATAGACTCTGACATTAACGCACCTTGTTATACAGAAACAATTTATAGCCCAGCCTAGCCGTGAAGAGGGGAATCTAGAGGTTCAAGACCTCTCCAAACTGAAGCCACGCCCAAGCTTTCTTGTCATCAAAGAAACTCGCCTCAGCAGTTCTTCTAATCCAATCCTCGGTCTTTCTGGAAACCGGACTCGATCTTCGTTTCTCACATCTCTGGACAACCCTCTAACATGACGCAGCACTCGTGAATAGACTGGTGTCCTGCGCTTATCGTTACAGTATCGCCATAGAATTTGGAGTTTATGATTAGGTATACGATGAGATCGATGTGTTGTAATTCAATGTTTTTGAAGCGCCTGCAGTTGATAAGTATTTGTTTTGATTGTGATTTTACATCGACTGATTTCTTGAATATTGTGATAAGTAATTAGAATAGATTGGAATAGATTACGATATTATAATTAGTAACCGACGTTAACCATGTCGTGTTCTCTCATCTGTTGATTCTTAACCGAGTAGCCGTTTGGTTTGAGAGCGCTGCTTAGACACCTCGAAAACGGTGTCAACATTTGCTATATAAGGATGGGACATGACACGCGATTAATCATTCGTTTTACGTAGCTGAGACACAGTATGCGATAAGCATAGTTCGCCTTAGACACCTTTAAAACGGCGACAATCGTTGCTATATAAGGATGGGACATGATACGCGATTAATCAGCAATTTTTTTAAATGTAGTTGAGACACTGTATGCGATAGGCAGAGTTCGCCTTAGACACCTTTAAAACGGCTACAATCGTTGCTATTATAAGGATGGGACAGGATACGCGATTAATCAGCAATTTTCTTAATGTAGTTGAGACACTGTATGCGATAGGCATAGTTCGCCTTAGACACCTTTAAAACTGTGACAATCGTTACTATATATAAGGATGAGACCACACACGTTGGGTGATTAATACCTCCAACAAAGTCATGAGAAAGCGTATAAATACATCACGGACTCAACAACAAAGGAAGGCCGTCAAAGAACTTTGCTGTTTTAAGACGTCCCTAAACTACTCTTGCGATCTATAAGCTGTATATCTTAAATATCCCTATTTGAGAAGGTTTTCAATTGGTGTATATATAAACTGTGGGACACTGTATACGATTGGTTAGAGCGCTCCCTTTGTGACGCATAGAGTGCGGCTCAATACTCCTCCTCTGAGACGGTTACTGTGTAGGGACATTGAGAAAGTCTTTCACTCACAATTGCTCAGCGCCATCGGTTGATGTTTCGTCATCAGATAGTGGCGCTTAATAAATGCGTAATAGTATTAGTAAATAGAAACGATGTCTGCAGTGAATTACCTGTAACCGGCTTGATGCATCGGATGTGTTTGTCGAGAGAACAGAATGCAGATGGACCTATTGACAGACGAATTCGACTCTTGCAATGGCAAAGCAACAAATGATGATGATGATGATGATGACGACGACGACGACGACGATGATGATGACGACGACGACGACGATGATGATGATGATGATCTGCCTAAACATCTGTATCTTTTCATCCTTTCATCCATCCATCTATCCACCTATACACTAATAAACAATTCATCCACCCATCCATCCATCATCCACACACACACACACCCATCCATCCATTCATTCATCAACATTTCCAATGAGACACTGTATCCATCTACCTATCCACCCACCCATACATCCATCCAACTCGTCCGTCCATCCATCCATCCATTCATCTAATCAATCCATCCGACCCACCGACCCACCAATCCATCCATCCATCCAATCCACCCACGCATCCAATCCATCCATCCATGCTTTTCCAGCGCTATCTACCTGGCATATGTATGTCTTTGCACTTGCACTTCTCCTCCACGTACTGAGTCTTCTTTTCCAGCCGACACTTCGCCTCCGTGTAAGTCACCTCTCCACTTCCATCGTCATAGTAAGGAAGATCGGTGGAGCCACACACTCCAAACGGAGGTGGAAGACTCTCGATCTGAAGAAACACACAGCGCAGCCAAATTGAGCGGGAGCAATTTAGTTATACCCCTTTGGGTTGGACCAGTGAAAGCCACAACTTCCCTTAAAGAACTGATCCACTGTTGGCTGTTGGTTTTTGTCAAAGTGCGACGGTACGTTACCTACCGGAATAACGTACGCGTACCGTACGTACGTTATCGAAAAAAACGTACGCGTACGTTAAAAATTATCAGCTCTACAGCTTTAGTCTCCCCGTACGCAGGCCTAATTATTTACGAACGGTACCGAAATTTAGTATTACCGATTAAATGACCACTGGCACTGACCATCGTATAAACTGTGCCGTAAAATCATAGTTTTCTTCAAATTATACATTAGACAGAATATTTTAATAGCAATTTGGAACTTAAAAGTTTAAAAGTATAGAGATCATTGAACAGACTGAGGTAATGGTTAAAATTGTTTACGACCGTCAATCACCAACTATTATTGACTTTTGTTGTGCATAATGTTACGTATTTTATTTTCGTCATGAACTGATGTCAACGTTCGCCAACGTACGGCATAATAACGTATGCACACCGTACGTACGTTATAGAAAAAGTTATAGAATAAAAATAATGTATGTTCCGTACGTACGGTCGCACACTGGTTTTGTGCGCAGTTATCTTACGGACTGATCTTCTGGATATTGACCTGATTACGGCTTGGTTTTGGAGTGCCATCGGCTGATGCCTTTTGCATTAGACACTGTCGCAAAAGGACGTGCTGATAATTATAATTACGAATAACTATCGTCACTGTTATCATTATTAATTAGTTACTTCGATTGCGCCGGTGTCTAATGCACAAGGCATCAACCGAAAGCACTCCAAAACCAAGCCGTAATCAGGTCAATATCCAGAAGATCAGTCCGTAAGACAGAGAGGCAGCCTGTGGTTGATAAGCATGCTAATGTCTTAACCATGCATGGGAAATAGTCTTTTTTTATAAGCCGATCTCAGATTGCCGATCCTACCTGAGTGTAGCTGATAGCTGCCAGGTTGTGAACGCCTGGCATGGCAGCCAATCCAAGATCACGCATGCTTGAAATGTCCGTTTGATCGAAAAGTTGCATCTGACAGAAGCATCAGCAATCAATTTATCAATCAATCAATTTACGCTTAGCAAAGAATCGATATAGTTCCGCTGCCTAAGGGGTCGTCCATTAATTATGTCAACAAAATGGGGACGGAGGGGTTTGAAAAAGTTTGACAATTCTTGAAGAGTGTTCAAGACAAATTGACGTCAACAATAATTTAATCAAAACGCAACCATAGCAATCAATTTATCAATCAATCAATTTACGCTTAGCAAAGAATCGATATAGTTCTGCTGCCTAAGGGGTCGTCCATTAATTATGTCAACAAAATGGGGGACGGAGGGGGTTTGAAAAAGTTTGACAATTCTTGAAGAGGGGAGGGGTGTTCAAGACAAATTGACGTCAACAATAATTTAATCAAAACGCAACCATAGATTCAGAAAGTCTTTATGAGTGATCTATAACTTTTTTTTCTGTAATTTAATCAAACGCAATATTTTCTTCATTTTAAATCATCTTAATTGTTCATTGTTCGAAGATTAATGAGAAAATGCGCTGCATAATCTCTTAAATGCGAATATCCTCGGTTTTTGAAAATCTAATATTTCGAGTTTCTTTTTCGATGGAAAGATAATTTATTTTGTCGGGGGGGGGGGTAAAAAAGTTTGACATAATTTAATTAGGCGGTCCTTGAATGTTTGACAGTTGTTGACAAGGGGGAAGGAGGGGGTCAAAAACTGCCTAAAATTTGTTGACATAATTAATGGACGACCCCTAATGCTTTGGTATCCAGCAGACTTGACTTGACTACTGTAACTCTCTTCAGTGCACATAAAACTTTAAAAATACCCCACAAATAATTCTTAATTTTTGTGAGGCCCTGCGGATAGAGTGGCCCTAAGCTGTGGCTTTTTTTAGCTTATACCTAAATCCGGCACTGCCTGCGAATTATGAGGCCCTAGGATGTGGCATTTTTAGCTTATGCCCTGATGACAACGATGCAAAAGAAATCATTAGAATAGGCGAGGATAGGTTAGATAGGATAAGATAAGGTTAGATAACTTAGATTCTAATAGTGTTTGTTACAATACCACAACGATAGATAAGACATGATATATTTTTGATGTAATGTAACTGGAAGTCATCCAACCTTCATTCCGACCCCTGTAACGTAATTCTTCACGTGTTCGTACTGTTCGACGTTCAGAATGAAACGGGCTCCTGATTCAGCGCCTAACACAGTCATCAACACCTGAACATTACCTCAACTGGAACAGTTGCTGAAATTAGCATTTCAGTATTGTCATCGTTATCATAAGGTATTATAAACCTCTATCTGAAACCTAACTATTACCCCTACACTCTAAACCTAACCCTAACCCTACACCCTAATTTTTACCTGAAGTAGGAGATATTCGTGAGGATTTCTTTAAACGTCTTTAGAAAAATTCTAAGCATTTAGATCGGTTAAATATTCTGTTAGTGTATACAATGCAGTTAGGTTAAAAGGGTTAGATCTGGAGTGTATGGGGTTATGGCTAGGTTTCGAATGGGTTCATAGTAAGATTCAAAGTAGGGTATATGGTTAGGTTTAGAGTGTAGGGGTTATAGTTAGATTCAAATATGGGCTACGGCTATGTGCAGGGTAGGATTTAGGCCTAGGTGTTAGGATTAAGTTAGGGTTAAGTTTAGGGTTGAGGCTAGGGTTATTTTAAGCGTAAGGGTCAGGTTTAAGCGTAGGTCAGGTTAAGGATTAGGAGTTAGGGTTAGGCTTAGACTAAGGGTTAGGATTAGGTTTAGAGTCGAGGTTTGACTTAGAGTAGGTTTCGGTTGAGAGTATGGGTTAGGTTTAGAATAGAGATTATGGTTATGTATAGAATTGGGCTTAGCCTTACGTTTGGTTTTAGGGTTAGGAAGATATAGGGTTAGGGTTTGGGTTATGAAGATGTTAGCCAAGAGCCGCAACCAGGGTTAGGGTTAGGGTTAAGGTTAGGGTTAGAAAGATGTTAGCCAAGAGCTGCAACCAGGGTTAGGGTTAGGGTTAGGGTTAGGAAGGTGTTAGCCAAGAGCTGCAACCTGTCGTATATGCATTTTTGAAGTCGCTTTGGTTGAAGTTGAACGTGTAGCATTGACCCATATCAGTGAATTCCGTCGCGAAATCTGTTTCTGTGCACGGTTTCTGACCATAGTCACATCTGGAACATCATCAGATTCAGTTCAATGTTTTACCAAGCAGTCGTAATCTTAAATTCAAATCTCTTAAGTGCTAATCTAAAGCTAATCGTATCAGATGGGTCTCCAGAGATGTCAAGGGCGCATCCGAGTCCTGTTGCCAGAGAGATTGATCAGAGAGATATTAAGGAGGCGGTGGAGCTGCTAAGGCGGGTGTCGTTTAGGACAAGAGAGGCTGGAAGGCTGAGGATTGGATAGATCAGGGTAAGAATTGGTTGAATTAGGGTAGGAATTGGATGGATTAGGGTAGGAATTGCATGGATTAGGGTAGGAATTGGATGGATTAGGGTAGGAATTGGATGGATTAGGGTAGTAATTGGATGGATTAGGGTAGGAATTGGTTGGATTAGGGTAGGAATTGGATGGATTAGGGTAGGAATTGGATGGATTAGGGTAGGAATTGGATGGATTAGGGTAGGAATTGGTTGGATTAGGGTAGGAATTGGTTGGATTAGGGTAGGAATTGGATGGATTAGGGTAGGAATTGGATGGATTAGGGTAAGAATTGGTTGGATTAGGGTAGGAATTGGATTGATCAGGGTAAGAATTGGTTGGATTAGGGTAGGAATTGGATGGATTAGGGTAGGAATTGGATGGATTAGGGTAGGAATTGGATGGATTAGGGTAGGAATTGGTTGGATTAGGGTAGGAATTGGATGGATTAGGGTAGGAATTGGATGGATTAGGGTAGGAATTGGATGGATTAGGGTAGGAATTGGATGGATTAGGGTAAGAATTGGTTGGATTAGAGTAGGAATTGGATGGATCAGGGTAAGAATTGGTTGGATTAGGGTAGGAATTGGATGGATTAGGGTAGGAATTGGATGGATTAGGGTAGGAATTGGTTGGATTAAGGTAGGAATTGGATGGATTAGGGTAGGAAGGATTGGAAGGAAGTAGGGTAGGAAGGATTGGATGGAGTAGGGTAGGAAGGATTGGATGGAGTAGGGTAGGAATTGGATGGATTAGGGTAGGAATTGGATGGATTAGGGTAGGAATTGGATGGATTAGGGTAGGAATTGGATGGATTAGGGTAAGAATTGGTTGGATTAGGGTAGGAATTGGATGGATCAGGGTAAGAATTGGTTGGATTAGGGTAGGAAGTGGATGGATTAGGGTAGGAATTGGATGGATTAGGGTAGGATTTGGTTGGATTAAGGTAGGAATTGGATGGATTAGGGTAGGAATTGGTTGGATTAGGGTAGGAATTGGATGGATCAGGGTAAGAATTGGTTGGATTAGGGTAGGAATTGGGTGGATTAGGGTAGGAATTGGATGGATTAGGGTAGGAATTGGATGGATTAGGGTAGGAATTGGATGGATTAGGGTAGGAATTGGATGGATTAGGGTAGGAATTGGATGGATTAGGGTAAGAATTGGTTGGATTAGGGTAGGAATTGGATGGATTAGGGTAGGAATTGGATGGATTAGGGTAGGAATTGGATGGATTAGGGTAGGAATTGGATGGATCAGGGTAAGAATTGGTTGGATTAGGGTAGGAATTGGATGGATTAGGGTAGGAATTGGATGGATTAGGGTAAGAATTGGTTGGGTTAGGGTAGGAATTGGATGGATCAGGGTAAGAATTGGTTGGATTAGGGTAGGAATTGGATGGATTAGGGTAGGAATTGGATGGATTAGGGTAGGAATTGGATGGATTAGGGTAGGAATTGGATGGATTAGTGTAGGAATTGGATGGATTAGGGTAGGAATTGGTTGGATTAGGGTAGGAATTGGATGGATTAGGGTAGGAATTGGATGGATTATGGTAGGAATTGGATGGATTAGGGTAGGAATTGGATGGATTAGGGTAGGAATTGGTTGGATTAAGGTAGGAATTGGATGGATTAGGGTAGGAAGGATTGGAAGGAAGTAGGGTAGGAAGGATTGGATGGAGTAGGGTAGGAAGGATTGGATGGAGTAGGGTAGGAAGGATTGGATGGAGTAGGGTAGGAAGGATTGGAAGGAAGTAGGGTAGGAAGGATTGGATGGATTAGGGTAGGAATTGGATGGATTAGGGTAGGAATTGGATGGATTAGGGTAGGAATTGGATGGATTAGGGTAAGAATTGGTTGGATTAGGGTAGGAATTGGATTGATCAGGGTAAGAATTGGTTGGATTAGGGTAGGAATTGGATGGATTAGGGTAGGAATTGGATGGATTAGGGTAGGAATTGGATGGATTAGGGTAGGAATTGGTTGGATTAGGGTAGGAATTGGATGGATTAGGGTAGGAATTGGATGGATTAGGGTAGGAATTGGATGGATTAGGGTAGGAATTGGATGGATTAGGGTAAGAATTGGTTGGATTAGAGTAGGAATTGGATGGATCAGGGTAAGAATTGGTTGGATTAGGGTAGGAATTGGATGGATTAGGGTAGGAAGGATTGGAAGGAAGTAGGGTAGGAAGGATTGGATGGAGTAGGGTAGGAAGGATTGGATGGAGTAGGGTAGGAATTGGATGGATTAGGGTAGGAATTGGATGGATTAGGGTAGGAATTGGATGGATTAGGGTAGGAATTGGATGGATTAGGGTAAGAATTGGTTGGATTAGGGTAGGAATTGGATGGATCAGGGTAAGAATTGGTTGGATTAGGGTAGGAAGTGGATGGATTAGGGTAGGAATTGGATGGATTAGGGTAGGATTTGGTTGGATTAAGGTAGGAATTGGATGGATTAGGGTAGGAATTGGTTGGATTAGGGTAGGAATTGGATGGATCAGGGTAAGAATTGGTTGGATTAGGGTAGGAATTGGGTGGATTAGGGTAGGAATTGGATGGATTAGGGTAGGAATTGGATGGATTAGGGTAGGAATTGGATGGATTAGGGTAGGAATTGGATGGATTAGGGTAGGAATTGGATGGATTAGGGTAAGAATTGGTTGGATTAGGGTAGGAATTGGATGGATTAGGGTAGGAATTGGATGGATTAGGGTAGGAATTGGATGGATTAGGGTAGGAATTGGATGGATCAGGGTAAGAATTGGTTGGATTAGGGTAGGAATTGGATGGATTAGGGTAGGAATTGGATGGATTAGGGTAAGAATTGGTTGGGTTAGGGTAGGAATTGGATGGATCAGGGTAAGAATTGGTTGGATTAGGGTAGGAATTGGATGGATTAGGGTAGGAATTGGATGGATTAGGGTAGGAATTGGATGGATTAGGGTAGGAATTGGATGGATTAGTGTAGGAATTGGATGGATTAGGGTAGGAATTGGTTGGATTAGGGTAGGAATTGGATGGATTAGGGTAGGAATTGGATGGATTATGGTAGGAATTGGATGGATTAGGGTAGGAATTGGATGGATTAGGGTAGGAATTGGTTGGATTAAGGTAGGAATTGGATGGATTAGGGTAGGAAGGATTGGAAGGAAGTAGGGTAGGAAGGATTGGATGGAGTAGGGTAGGAAGGATTGGATGGAGTAGGGTAGGAAGGATTGGATGGAGTAGGGTAGGAAGGATTGGAAGGAAGTAGGGTAGGAAGGATTGGATGGATTAGGGTAGGAATTGGATGGATTAGGGTAGGAATTGGATGGATAAGGGTAGGAATTGGATGGATTAGGGTAATAATTGGTTGGATTAGGGTAGGAATTGGATGGATTAGGGTAGGAATTGGATGGATTAGGGTAGGAATTGGTTGGATTAGGGTAGGAATTGGATGGATCAGGGTAAGAATTGGTTGGATTAGGGTAGGAATTGGATGGATTAGGGTAGGAATTGAATGGATTATTTTATGTAGGAATTGGATGGACTATATGGTAGGAATG
>OY744617.1:42020411-42030411 GCA_963556255.1 Allolobophora icterica | reverse complement strand
GCTATGCAAGATTAGACTAGACTATAGGCTATGCAAGATTAGACTAGACTATAGGCTAGGCTAGGCTAGACTATACTAGACTAGACTATAGGCTATGCAAGATTAGACTAGACTATAGGCTAGGCTAGACTATACTAGACTAGACTATAGGCTATGCAAGATTAGACTAGACTATAGGCTAGGCTAGGCTAGACTATACTAGACTAGACTATAGGCTATGCAAGATTAGACTAGACTATAGGCTAGGCTAGGCTAGGCTAGACTATACTAGTCTAGACTAGACTATAGGCTATGCAAGATTAGACTAGACTATAGGCTATGCAAGATTAGACTAGACTATAGGCTAGGCTAGGCTAGACTATACTAGACTAGACTATAGGCTATGCAAGATTAGACTAGACTATAGGCTAGGCTAGGCTAGGCTAGACTATACTAGTCTAGACTAGACTATAGGCTATGCAAGATTAGACTAGACTATAGGCTATGCAAGATTAGACTAGACTATAGGCTAGGCTACGCTAGACTAGGACTAGACAAGACTATAGGATAGGATAGGCTAGACTAGACTAAAGGCTAGGCTAGGCTAGATTGAACTAGACTAGAATAGAATATATTATTACCCGGATTGTAACATTTGCCGTCGTAGATGTAGATGTTATTCAGCGCCCCGACGAACGTCTTCGAGCTCTTAACCAACGTTGCATTGACGATGGAAACGTAGAAGACGAATTGGAAAAGACCCGTGGAGTTGGCTTCCAAGGAAACCTCGAAGGATCCATGGTCCCAGCCGACAAAATCATCCGCCGTCGCCGTTCGCTGCAAGATCGTCTTCGTGATTGGCATCTTGTTGTCCGGATCTGTCTGCATGAAAATGATCTCGAGCATGCTTGACGGGAAGGCCATGTCTAGCTCGAGACAGACGCGGTCGCTTTTCGGAGCGGTGGCCGTTGAAGCCCACTGCGCAACTCGGTTGATCGAGAAAGTTCCCGAATCCTTTGTGTCGATGTAGTGCAAGGCGAGGAAGAGACCTGTGGCAGGAATTACGCATCTTTTAAGATTATTATTACGCATTGACAGTGCCGGATTTAGACTTGGTGAGGCCCTAAGCTTGGTGGCCCTTGTTAAAGAATTACATCAGAACGTCTGAGAAAACTTTAAAACATATGCCTTTTAATTATTTTAATAGCAAATTATTTAAAGTGAAAAATTCAGATAATTTTTAAATGAATGCATTTACTCAGGCAAAATTAAATTTGCTAGGCCTACACAAGCCGTTTGAAAATGTTCTAAATATATAGGCCTATATATATACAGTAGGCCCTACATATAACATTTAAAAAAGCTCCCTCCCAAATTCTGAATGTTTAGGCCCCGGCGGATTGTGAGACCCTAAGCTGTAGCTTTTTAGCTTATGCCTAAATCCGGCACTGCCATTTATCAAGCGCCACTACATAATGACCAATCATCAATCGGTTGCAGACTTCGATCAGGATTTCCCAACTCATTATCATTTTGAGCTGCGGTGTTTCTTGAAATCACCAACGACAGATGATTACCCGGTACGGTGATACTTGATTGGATTAGATGACATTAGATGATATTAGATGATATTAGGTGAGATTAGATGACAATAGATAAGATTAGATGAGATTAGATGAGATTAGATGAGAATAAATGAGATTAGACGAGATTAGATGAGATTAGATGAGATTAGATGAGATTAGATGAGATTAGATGAGATTAGATGAGATTAAATGAGATTAAATGAGATTAGATGAGATTAAATGAGATTAAATGAGATTAGATGAGATTAAATGAGATTAGATGAGATTAGATGATATTAGGTGAGATTAGATGAGATTAGATGAGATTAGATGAGATTAGATGAGATTAGATGAGATTAGATGAGATTAGATGAGATTAAATGAGATTAAATGAGATTAGATGAGATTAAATGAGATTAGATGAGATTAGATGATATTAGGTGAGATTAGATGAGATTAGATGATATTAGGTGAGATTAGATGAGATTAGATGATATTAGGTGAGATTAGATGAGATTAGATGAGATTAAATGAGATTAAATGAGATTAGATGAGATTAGATGATATTAGGTGAGATTAGATGAGATTAGATGATATTAGGTGAGATTAGATGAGATTAGATGAGATTAGATGAGATTAGATGAGATTAAATGAGATTAGATGAGATTAGATGAGATTAAATGAGATTAGATGAGATTAGATGATATTAGGTGAGATTAGATGAGATTAGATGAGATTAGATGAGATTAGATGAGATTAGATGAGATTAGATGAGACTAGATGAGATTAGATGAGATTAGATTGGGTCAGGTTTTATACAAGGTATCGTCATAGAACCACACAATAGTAACGATAAATATCTTTTAAAATATATATCAGAGCGTTCTTTCCGTACCTGTCATTCGTTGGGGAATGTAAGAGTATCTCAGTCTGAACCTCGGAAATCCTTGGAAGGCAAAGACGCGAATCTGGATGACTTTTTCTGTCGTGTAGACCAGCGGAACGGAAGTGTCGTTGAGCAGACCACTGCACCAGATGTCGCCACCGTTTGTGAAATTGTTGCCTTCATATCTCCAGATCTACAGAGGAATTTCAATTCAGGATCACGTTATTGCTCTTTCAATTGAACAGGTAAAACGTTACTGTTCCTGTCGATGAACAGGTAAAATATGGCACTGACAATAGTTCACCTCTGGGTAATACTATAGAAATAACATTAGAAGCTAAACGTCTTACCACAGGAATAAAAATTTTAAAAAAGGTTTTTCTATAGCGACCATATATGACCTCAATCCTGCTTATGCTTTTCAATGAATTGATCGGGTGACATCCTTCACCACCGCTGCCCCTTTGCACGGGTGCCACGCCAATTAAGTTCCCGTGTACGGACCGTGCTAGCAAACAAAAAACCAGCATACCTCTATGTACTGTCTGGAGCAGTTGTTTGATTGGAATTCCTCAAACCACAGTTGGATGGTTAAAGTGGTTAGACCCTTGATGTAGATGTCACAAGCCGGTCCGTCGTAAAACTGTTTCTTCGTTTCGTTGTACAGAATGACGCCTTCAATCTCGTAGTAGACGCGAACACATCCTGAAAGCAGCAAGTTTAACTGTTCCTGATTTATCCGTTCTGATCCAATGTAATTCAGTCTAATTTAAATTTTATCGAACCTAATCCATTCCCATCTAGTGATAGTGATGTTGGTATTATTTCTTATACCACAAGATACACAGCATCCCCTCAAGAACTTATACGTTAATTTATAAAACAGAATGAAATATTATTATTATTATTATTATTATTATTATTATTATTATTATTATTATTATTATTATTATTATTATTATGATAATAATAATAATAATAATAATAATAATAATTATTATTATTATTATTATTATTATTATTATTATTATTATTATTTCATTATTGTTATTACAATGACGATACAGAGTGAATTATTATTTTTTTTTGTTTTTATTATTATTTTGCATCTGTTAAGCGCTCCTGTCCAGTGCCGTAGCCAGGATTTTGTTTTGGGGGTGTTTTCTGTTTCGGGGGGGGGGGTGTTTTCTCGTCCTTGAGCAAGCCGAAATGCAACCGAGTCAACCGACCAAGGGGTTTGTCGTTAGTAAATGCATTATTTAATTTTTACATTATTCAAATTTCGGGGGTGTTTAAACACCAAAAACACCCTCCTAGCTACGGCCTTGCTCCTGTCTAATTACTTCGTTCACAATTGCTCAGCGCCATCGATTGATGCTTGTTAATTAGATAGCAGTGCATATTTTAACTGTATAACTAGTGGGACAAATGTTCCAGTAGTTTTAAGATATGTCCCAGTAGTTTGGGTGATTCGTCCCATGTAAAGTGGCTAAAACGGGCTCCATTTGGCAGTAAATGCTGTAAACTGCATTGTCGTGGCCAACTGTGTCCCAGTAGTCCAAGCCCGTTAAAATATGCACTGTTAGATAGTGGCGCATAAGAAGTACGTAATAATAATCATAATAATTAATTATCAGGCTCATTATAGTCACTCTCATTATCAACTTCTACAGTAGAATCCTCAACGCTCTAGTCCTCCTAACAATTCTAACTATCAGTTGGTTAAAGCAAGTCAAGACTAACCATCTCCTCCTGGAATGACAGTGTTGTTGCGAATGTCGGCGGTGTACCTCCAGGCGAACTGTGGCGACCAGCTGAAGTGGTATTCTGGACAATTGCTCAGGTCAGAATCCTCGCAAGCTGTTCAACAACATCACCACCGTTTTGCAATGCACCGTTTTAAGTAGATAAAGAACCGAACAATCTTAAGAAACTAGAGTAGTCCCTACTAAAATTACAGTAGGCTGTTATCAATAAACAAATATGATGATGATGACGATGACGATGACTACGACGACGATGACGATGACGACGACGACGATTATGATGATGATGATGATGATGATGACGATGACGATGATGATGATGATGATGATATGAACGATGATAGTAGTAATGATGATTCTTCTAATAATAATAATAATAATAATAATAATAATAACAATAACAATAATACTAATAATTAATTAATTAGTGAGCAATAATATTAGCAATAAATAGTAATAATAATAGATTCTAAAAAAATTGACCTGGAAGTGCAGGGCTTGAAAGTGAGCAGGAATCGCGGCTTAGGTAGACATTATCGATGGCCACAAACTGCGCCAGAGCTGTCGTTGCCAAAATCATGACCCGAAAAGTTCCATTTGGAAGGCAAACGCTCAGATTGGTCCACTGATTCTGGGTCAGGTTACCGTCGACGTGCAGCCTATGGAACGAATGACCCCAGGTCGATTCGACGAAAACTTCTATCAAGGCACCGTCTGATGAGGAGGAAGTGTACGCCTCGATTGTCATCAGCTCTTGATTTTCTTTTACCATCCGCGACGTCAGTAAAACCCCTTTGAGGGGATGACGCGTGGAACCGTTGAAGAACATCACGTTGACTACGAAACACCAAAAGAAACTAATTCAGACTCGCTTACGGACTGACCCTCTGGATGTTGCAGTAATATCAACGTATCTTGAAAAGAAGTGATCAAAAAACGGCAAAATACATAGGCCCCTATGCTTCTAATTCTGACGAGTCTGATGACAAAACACGCTGGATATAAGCCTACTGGTAATTAGCGTAGTTATACTGATCTATAATATAAGTCCGGCTCTCATTTCCTCGTTTCATTGCACTTCTGTACTTTCAGTGTGTAATCGTAAACTTCAAAATAATCCGCTATGTCTCCCATGATAATATTATTATGTTAAGCAATTGCGTCCCATCATTGTGGGGCGTGGTGGTTCAGTGGTAAGTTCGGTGCCTTGTTACCGGAGGTTTGCAGGTTCGAATCCCACTCTAGCCGCTGCGTACGGACCTTGGGCAAGTCCTTCACTCGCGATTGCTCGTAGCGCTTCGGCGTGAAAACTCCGACACAGTATCAAATGCTGTAGTCGGGAGCGCCTCTGAGTAGCAGTAGACTTGAGGAGGTGCTATAGAAATATCCGAAATAAATAAATAAAATTATATGCAAGTGTCCCACAGTTTATAATTATAATTATACACTCATTCAAGACCTTCTCAAACAGAGGTGTCTAAGATGGAGAGTTCTTACTACATAACATAACATAACATAACATAACATAACAAGGGTTTTAAGTGGTTCAGAAGACGTGTAGTCTGTGTTAGTGCCACTGCAAATTAACCTGGAACGCTTAATAGCCCAATTTTCTTAGCTTCTTCTTAAAAGCTGTTATAGTGTCCACTGAGACAGTAGGCTACTATCATCCTAACCATTCCACAAGCCTACAACTCTTGCACTGAAGAATTCTGCCCTAATGTTCCTTTTGGCTTCTATACTTGTGTACCCGAGTTGCCTTGTTTGGTGCTAATTCAAAGAACCTCTCCCACTGCAGTGCTTCCTTTCCAGTCACAATCTTATAATCTTCAAATAGATCTCCTCTGCTCCTCCTTCTCTCCAATGTTGTTAGTCCCCACCTTTTCAACCTTTCTTCATAGCTCAGATACTTGTAGCCCCAAATCATTTTGCAGTTCTTCTTTGCACTTTCTCCAGTTTTTCCATGTCCTTTTTCAGGTATGGATTTCATACCTGGGTGCATTATTCATACTCGTATTAATCGTATGCCGTCAATAATCTTCATATTAATTGCCTGTCGTGTCCTATTCTTATATAGCAACGGTCGACACCGTTTTAAAGGTGTCTAAGGCGAGCGCTCTAACCAATCGGATATAATTTTGACCTATGTCATAGAGGATGGAGTTCTATTAATCTTAACGGAAATAACACTTACCGTGCACTGCAATGTCAGCACCATTAGAAATGTTCTTAATAATGTCGTTTTTGAGTACGTTTTCGAATTTTGCCCACGTCCACGGCGATCCGCACGGATAGTTGGTAGTATAGCCACACAGGTTAGGATTGTCAAACGTACAGTAAGACTTAAAAGAGGTGTCTGCAATAAAAAAAATTCCAGTTTTTCATTCAATTGCTTAGCCACTTAAATGCAAAACGCAGATGTTAACGTACTTCTAATAGCGACCGTATGGCCTCGACCCTGTTCGCTTTTCAACGAATTGATAACCCTAATAACTGACCTATTAACCAGCCTATTAACTGACCTATTGACCATCCTAATAACTGACCTATTGACCAACCTATTAACTGACCTATTGACCATCCTAATTACTGACCTATTGACCATCCTAATAACTGACCTATTAACCAGCCTATTAACTGACCTTTTGGCCACCCCAATAACTGACCCATTGACCAATCCATTAATTGACCTATTGACCACCCTAACAACAGACCTATTGACCAATCTATTAAGTGACCTATTGACCCCATAATAACTGACCTATTGTCAAACCTATTAGCTGACCCATGAACCAACCTGTTAACTGACCTATTGACCAATCTAATTACCGACCTATTAAATAACCTATTTTCTTATCTTATAAACTGCTTATCTGATCCATGTACCGGTATCCTTACTAAAAAAACTCATTAAGCAGAAGCAAATCAGGAACTTACATTTACAATTTCTAAACTCTATCAAAAATTATATCACTATATTTTAATGTAAAAAAAACTTGGGCTTCAAAGCAAGAAAATATCGTGTAAAACAATACAGGTTGCTTTACTATCAATCTACTTCTACTCAGTAAGCACTTGAAAACCATTTCTTTAATCCTCGTTTTCCATCGTTAGGTCGAGAGCGCCTCTAATTGGTCTCCCTCTCGCAGAGCCGCTATATAAATGTACGATCACAATTACAATTACAATTACAACTACATTACGCAAATACGACACTGTTCACACGGTTAGTAATCTTACCGTTAACGGAGCACTCCCCGTTCAGAACTTCGATCTTGTAGAGCTTCAGTTCCTCCATGATCTTGGTAATACTCTCTCCGGTCAGAAACGCCTTGATGACAATGGAATAGTTACCGATGGGCAAATTGCGTTGTATGAAGGCATTGCCGAACGTCAGCGGTGTACCGTCTGCGGTCGTGTTGGTCTCCGCAAGGAACCCCGACGGTCGGGAGTCGATCCTGATGTTGATGTCGTGGGAGGACGAGAAGTAGGTTATCTTGAGGCAGCGCGGTGACGTCATCTCGGATCTGACGGATGTCAAAACCGCTTCGTCCAACTGTTGTGGGTTGAAAGTGGCCCGCATGAAATATCCTGTCGAATACGTAAAAATTTCGTTTCAAAGCGCTGCTTGAATTCACTGTTTATTTAGTAGTAAAGTCATAGACTCAACGCAGACCAGACTGATCATTTGTAAATAATGCTACAGGGTTCTAGCAAATCTCAGACTGAATACTGAACAACTTAGGACACTGTAATCCATACCATAATCCATCCGATAATTCCTACACTAATCCACCCGATCTTCCGCCTTCCAAGCTTTCTCGTCTTCAACGAAACCCCCATTAGCAGCCGCTCTGCCTCCTCTCTCTCTCTCTCTCTCTCTCTCTCTCTCTCTCTCTCTCTCTCTCTCTCTCTCTCTCTCTCTCTCTCTCTCTCTCTCTCTCTCTCTCTCTCTCTCTCTGGTCTCTCTTGCAACCGGACTCGAACCTCCACTGGACATCGTTCTCTGGACAATCCCTCTGATATGACGCCGTGCTCGTGAATAAGCTGGTGCCATGCGCTTCGCTTTAGAGTAGCGGTTTAGAAATTTGGAGATTACGATGTTATGTTATGTTATGTTATGTTATGTTATGTTATGTTATGTTATGTTATGTTATGTTATGTTATGTTATGTTATGTTATGTTATGTTATGTTATGTTATGTTATGTTATGTTATGTTATGTTATGTTATGTTATGCCGTGCGATGTTATGGGATGTTATGCTATGTTTATTAGTGCAAAAACATGTTATGCGATGTTATGCTATATTATGTTATGGTATGTTACGATTACGACTACAACACCATTGAAGTGACAAGATGAGATGAGATCAATGTAGACGTAGTTGCTTACTGTCAATGACTGGTTCGTAGACCCTCAGCCATCTGACCGTCGGCTTTGACGAATCCAGATATCCGCACTGATTGTAGTCGAGGAACTGACAATCCAGAGTTCCGTTGGTCACTAGAAGAAAATTTCAAGTAGGTCTAACAGACGAGGTTCAGCGAAGCAGCATCAAACAGCTTTAAGAGCACAGGCAAAAGAACTCAATAAGATCTAAAAGTGAAAATAGTTAGAAACTTACAGAAATTCAAAATGTTTAGAGAGTTCAACAGCCAGAAGTCCGAATGGTAAAAAGTTCCAGTGGTCAAAAGTTCGAATGGTCAAAGATCTAAATGGTCAAAAGTCCGAATGGTCAAAAGTCCGAATGGTCCCATGGTCAAAAGTCCGAATGGTAAAATAGTGCGAATGGTAAAAAGTCCGAATGGTAAAAAGTCCGAATGGTCAAAAGTCCGAATGGTCAAAAGTCCGATTGGTCAAAAATCCGATTGGTCAAAAGTCCGATTGGTCAAAAGTCCGATTGGTCAAAAGTCCGAATGGTCCCATGGTCAAAAGTCTGAGTTATGCTGTTATGCTACGCAACGTCATGTAATGGTGTGTTAAAAAAAGCTAAGGAAACGCACTGACCCAGATCCCTGCAGGTTCCATTCAACAACTTGATATCGTTGATCATCGCAGACTCTGTCCCCGAGCTGGCAGCCGCCGACTCAAGGACGAGAACGAACTGTCCTGAACCGGTCATCATCGGAGAGGCGTTCAAATACAGTCTGTGCCACGTGCGTCCAAGGGCCAGCGGAGAGGACAGGAGGAGGTGTTCCATGTAGGTACTGCCGTTCAGGTAGGCCATACTGACGGTGAAGTTGGCGTTGGCCATGAGAATGATGGCGATGCAACTGTCGGAGGTGATCTGGACGGGGGGAGAGATGAGTTTGGCGGAATGGGTGTAGTCTATGGATGTACGTAGACCAGTATACTTCAGAGCCAGGGAAAAGTCCGTACCTGTTCGGAAGATTAACAATGACTGCAAAACAATGCCTATTATGCAAAACATCATCACCTTCATTGTTATAATAACAACGATGATCATGATGATAAAAATAAAAATAGTAAAAATGTTACAAATTTTAAGTATCTCGGAGAAATAAAAATAATAATAGTAATAATAGTACTAATTATAATTGCAACAATAGTTTTAGTAATACTAATAGTTGAAAGTTATGGGACCTCGTAATAATAATTATTATAATGATGATAGTCATAGTAATAACAATAGTAAGAAAACTAATCACAGAACTGCAATAGCAACAGTAACAACGATAACAATGATAAAAACAATAACAACAATAACACTAATAGTAAAAAAACAATAATATTAATAATAACCATTATAATAGCAGCTACCATATTGCATTGCAAAGATACG
>OY744617.1:42015411-42017911 GCA_963556255.1 Allolobophora icterica | reverse complement strand
GCACTTGGGCCACCAGCTAATAAAGAGGCACGTGTCAATGGAGGGAGTTGATTCCATAGAGCAGGACCAATGCAAGAAAAGGCTCGAGTTTTGGCCATAGTGGTCCTGGCTCGTGGTACAAGAAGGTCATGGCGATTAAGCGATCGTAATGGACGGAGGGAAGTAGCTGAAATTGGCAGACGAACAAGGTCACAGAGGTACTTGGGTGCTAAGCCTGTATAGGACCGAAGGACTACAGTGAGAACCTTAAGCTGAATCCGAGCAGTAAGGGGAAGCCAATGAAGATGATAGTAGTGATAATAATAGCAGTCTTGTTGTCCTCGAGACCAAGGTCTTGGTCTCGAGTGCACTCGAGTTCGTTTTTAAAAGTCTTGGTCTTGGTCTTGGTCTCGAGGTTCAAGGTCTTGGTCTTGGTCTTGGTCTTGAGGTTCAAGGTCTTGGTCTTGGTCTTGGTCTTGAGGTTCAAAGTCTTGGTCTTGGTCTCGCAAGACCAAGACCAAGACCGGCTGTTAATATGAACAGTCATTTAACAGAACTCAAGAATTCTGTATCAAGCCTGCTTGCATCATACGACCAATATCTATGGATGGATACAAGTCATGTTGGTCAGGAAAACCCATTGGCAGCAGCAACAGTTATTCTGAATCAGACGGTATGATAAACCATGGGAAGATTTCAAAAGGACATTTACATCCAGTGCTTGAAAAGCTACTCTGTGTGTGTCAGCGACTTCAGCACCTGTAGAACGTATTTTTTCACATGGCGGAATTTTTATGAGGCCCACCAGGGACGTCTTAGTCAGAAAATTCTGAGCGAATTGGTTTTTATAAAATACAAAAGGCATTTGGTATAAGAGTTTGCATGAAGGACTTTTGAATACAAAATTTCGGATTTCTCTGTAGTTTGCATTTAAAGTTAATTTGCTTGAATAAAATAAAAGACTCATGTTTTCATTAAAATAGCGAATATTCCGACTTTACAATTTTTAGAAGTCTTGACCTGATTTTGATTTTTTGGGTCTTGGTCTTGGTCTTGGTCTTGAGGCTCAAGGTCTTGGTCTTGGTCTTGGTCTCGAGGTTCAAAGTCTTGGTCTTGGTCTTGGTCTTGGTCTCGAGGTTCAAGGTCTTGGTCTTGGTCTTGGTCTTGAGGTTCAAGGTCTTGGTCTTGGTCTTGGTCTTGAGGTTTAAGGTCTTGACAACAAGACTGAATAATAGTGCCAATAGTAATAGTAGTAATAATAGCAAATAGAATAAGGCATATTCCAGACAATTCTGCGCTTTAATTATAAATAATAATGATTATAGTAATCAGTGCTTTTTTTCTGGAAGAAAAGGTTCCGGAACGGAACAGTAGGTTCCGGAACGCAATAATTATGGTCGGGCTAAAATCCAGAGAAAAACGGGATTAGGGGTTGGTAGGGGTCTCAATAAACACTGAAAACAGTTCAAAACACTGAAATTAAATTTTAAAAACTAAATTATCGTTTTTATTATTAAAACAAATAAATTATTTTTTAGTACATTGAAAAAGGTGCCGGAACCCCGTTCCGGCGCGTTCCGGCTGAAAAAAGCACTGATAGTAATATTAAGTAATATTAATAGACTTGTGGTGAATGCGCTCAAACTAGAAATTGAAACTGAAAGCGGATGAGTCGGTTAACTTAGTCCTACCTCTGTTGACGCCTGTATTCATGAAAGCATTCTTTGTGTAGATCAGTGACCAGGAAAGCAGCGCAGATGATGAAATGAAGTTATAGCCACACATTGTTCTGAAGTTGCAGTTGAACGAAACATCTGCGACAGGAAGCAACAAAGCATCATTGGTTCATTCACTTAATGTCAACCGTTAGGTTAGGGATTCAACTGCTAGCCGTAGTAGACAGATTTTTTTAAAGTTCTACTTCACTATAGCTGTGTGGCGACAATTAAAGAAATCTTATGTGCAAAATTAGCCATTGAATCTGAAGTTTCAGTGCAAAATTAAATTGCAAGATCCCAATATCTTTGCCGATAAAACTATGGGTTTGTTTACCATCAAAATTATTAACTGTCAGAGATATCCATTTCAATATCTCTGCCAATGAGAATTAGAGGATTCTTTACCACCATAACTACCAGAGATATCCATTTCAATATCTCTGCCAATGAGAATTAGAGCAGCGGTTCTCAACCTGTGGTCCGCGGACCACTGTTGGTCCGCGGCGATCTGCCTGGTGGTCCGCGATCAAGGCATGCAATTTATATTTTTTACAATTAAAAGCATGCAAACAGATAATTTTTTAAATTTTGTTTTCTTTCAATCGCTGGAATCGGCTAGATGGCAGCATGAAACTAATAATAAGGGAATTTATGGCACAAAATTTCTTTTGTATGAATTTGTTTTTGACACAATTTTTAGTGGTGGTCCGCGACCGAGACACAAAATTTATAAGTGGTCCTTGAGTCTCAAAAGGTTGAGAACTGCTGAATTAGAGGATTCTTTACCATCATAACTACCAGAG
>OY744617.1:41992911-42010411 GCA_963556255.1 Allolobophora icterica | reverse complement strand
AATAATAATAATAATAATAATAATAATAATAATAATAATAATAATAATAATAGGATCTTAACGCTTCTAAGACAGTTTCAAAGTGTCTGATGGTTCATTTTAAATAATAAAATTTGTTTATTATAATAATAATAATAATAATAATAATAATAATAATAATAATAATAATAATAATAATAATAATAATAATAATAATAATAATAATAATAATAAAAATAATAATAATAATAAGACAGTTTCCTGATCGAACCATACAACGCACCGAATTTATGGCAGTCCTGTATAGCGATGTCGTCGACGGAAACCCCGCTCTGACCGAACACACCTCGCCGTCCTTCGATGACCACCTGGTGGATTCCATCCGGTAAGTCGCTGAACAGTCGGCTCCAGTCCTTCGGTCCCTTGCTCCTCTCCAGCAGCACCGTCTCTTCCCGCTCTTCGTTGAGGAGGATGACGGACAGCGTGGCGGATTCGGATGTCGTCGAGTCGATCACTTGGAGCCAGTAGAAGAGTTCGATGCATTTGCCGGTGGTGTTCATGTAGGACGACTGGAGACGCGCCTTGTAGCCAGGTCGCAGTTCCGTCAACAGGAGATTCGCCACGTGGCCCGAAGCTTAAAAGGAAAGTTAATACTTGTTAAATGTTTCAAAATAAGTTTATTTTAAATTATTTTTTTTACAACTGGTTTCGTTTGAATTTGTAAAAAAATTAAAGACTTATACCACATACCACATGCCATGAGGTCACTCTTCTTCTAATCATGAAATCTCTGGTCATACCACGAGTTCATTTCTCATACCATGAAATCACTCCATATAGCATGAGGTAACCCTCTTATCACGAGTTCGTTCCTTATGCCATTAGGTCACTCCTCAATCCTCATACCAACAACAGACATTTAGAAGTCAGATAGACAGAGAGATAGATAGACAGACAGACATACAGACCGAAAGACAGACAGACAGACATCCAGTGAACGAAGAGTGGGCCTATTGGCTAAACTACAGACAAGTCTTTAATTTTCATGATTAGAAGGGTGACCTCATGGTATGTGAGATTACTTCACGTTATGAGCCAGTGGAATGAAGAGTGAACTCATGGCATGAGAGGTGACCCAATGGTATGAAGGGTGACCTCATGGCATGATGGGTGACTTTATGGTATAAGGAGTGCCTTTCTCCACTGATACGTACTTCTCTATTAGCTGGTGGTTCAAGTGCTACTTTCCGCTGTCTTAAAACTATTTTCTTTTCACTGATTCTTCGCACTGGGAACGCCTCGGATCGGTGATCTCTGTGAGAGGCGCTTTATAAATATATAGATACAATACAATCCTATACCAGTAATTCCCACCAAGTACCAGTGTTACGTACCCAGATCGAGAGTGTTGTCCATTCGAACTGCATGTCCCTCGGCCTCTACGAACTGCCATTGGTCATTCTGGATCGGATCATTCGTCAGGTTGCAAGCTGCGTCTTCGAAATTGCAATGGATGTCAGCCGTGGCTAAAACGAAGGTCAGATCGCGAATGCAGACATCTTAGATGATGATAATTTCTGCAAAGTTGCACTGAATTTCACCGATAACTAAACGAAATTCGGATTAATTCAATTTTCTTATCAAATTGTTCTTCCTTTTGACCTACACTTGAGCTAATCTCTCAACAATTCAAACTACACACTGAGCACTCGACAACGTCAACTGCACACTTTGTGTCCGAAAACACTATTTTAGGTCCTGTACCTATTTATCTTCATACTCAAGCTGCCATATAATAGGCTAAAATAAAACAAGTAAAAATTTGTGAAGCTCAGCTTCCAGAAAAACCTCATCAGCAGCGCTCCCGACCAAGCAGGAAGGCTCCACGATCAAAAAGAACAGACTGCAAGCCCTTGCGGAACATGGAAGGTGGCAGACTGATTAGCTCACTTCGGATTTTAAAAGGAAGACAATTCCAGGATACGTGCCAACAATTACAAAACTTCTATGCTGGGTAGTGGACGACCAAGCCCGAGGGACGACATGGACACCAGGAACAGATGAGGCAGAGATAATGAGAGCCTATGATAGTCATAACTCAAATTATCTTACCCGTGCTACCAGCTTACCAAGACGACCCGTACACGGGTATTTTCCATGGCGTGGCACCCAATCAAGCTAACAGAGGTGGTGAAGGAACCCGATCGAATCGCTGAAAGTGAGCAGGGTGAGACCATACGGTCGCTCTAGCACAATCCTTAAACGGGAACCTCCCCTATTTAAAATGACGCTATCTAAATATTCGGTTACAGCTACAGTTACATCTTACAAGCGCATCGATATCTTCTGTAGAACTCCAGTCCCTCGGAGATGTTGCACGCCGGTTGGCCGGCCTCCAGCCACTCTCCGGTGTAGGGCGACAGCACGCAGCTTCTGTAGCGCCGGTCGAAGAGAAACCCGCTGCAGTACCAGTCGTAGGCGTCATCGCAGACCCGTCTGCAGACTCCACGAGTCGTTTCGTTTAGAACGACGATGTTACGACCTTCGCGTGCGAGAAGAATGTCGGACGGAATGCGACAAATGCCCGGATAGAACTGGTAGAAACCGCAGTCTGAAAGTTTACATACAGACAAAAACATGGACTATGCAGTAAGGACCTCTGATGAGTCTATCTGAACTGGCGCTATAAAAATCTACTGTTTACATTAGCAATTACCAACGTATACCCAGGCTTCCGGTTTCTCGGATTCCGAAATTACTTTCCAAAGGACTATGATTTTCGACTGTCAGTTGAAGGGATTGATATCTTCAGGGACGTATCTAGCGTTGGGCTTGGGGGGGCTTAAGCCCCCCCAAACGAAGTTGAAGCCCCCCAAACAAGTCAAGCCGTTGTATGCTTACGGCTAAAATTCGTATGAACACTGTATAAATGTTGCCATGTTCAAGGCTTAAGCCCCCCCCCCAAACGAAAAAGGCTAGTTACGTGCCTGGATATCTTTGGCATTACGATAACAACGCTGAAAATTTAACATACAGTACGAGCTTGATTGAGGCCAACATGGTTGACCGTAAGGATGATCTCTCATACCTTTTGAGATGTCGGGTGGTTTATCCAAGTCGTTCACTAGTAAGTCATATAGACCCAACTCCTGCATCACAGTTAATCTGAAAATTCAAGAGATAATATTATTGTTACGTATTTATTAAATACCACTGTCTACTGACCAAAGCATCAATCGATGGCGTTGAGCAGTTGTGAGCGAAGGTCTTGCTCAAGTTACCTACACAGTTACCGTCTCTTTACTTTACCTCGATACCTTTACTAACCTTTGTCTCCTTAACTTTACATTGATAGCTTCGCTAACTTTTTGCCTCTTTGCTTTGCCCTTGATAACCATAACCATAATTTTTATTCTTTATACCACTCCACAGAGCATTTACCAGTTACATACACTTCAGTAGACATAGTTTGGAGAACCCAAAAACGGAACCGAGGTCCCGCTACTTGGGGCTCCTCCGCATCATCCATTATTATACGCGCTTTGTTATTAGTTGATTAAGCAATATTTTTATGACAAATTAGGTACAGCATTTGTGAATAAAAGTACAAGATAAAAGAACAAGAAGTTGAGTCCAAATCTATATTAGCTAATCCAAATTTATACTAACTCTTGTCCCTATAGGCCTATACCTTCACCTTGACACATCTTGACTGATCTTCTGAATATTGACCTGATTATAGCTTGGTTTTGGTGTGCCATCTTATTGGGTTGATGCCTTGTGCATTAGACACCGGCGCAATTGAAGCTACTAATTACAACTACAATTACATCTTGACCTTTTAACCTCTACTATTGTCAGCATAATTGGATGCCTATGTCTGCAAAGTAAATCATTGAAACAAAAGTTGCAATTGCGCAGGTATCCTGGTTCGTCAAGAACTGCCATGATGCAGCGACAGTTTTTGGACTCAACTTAACTAGGTCGAATCACACCCGGTGGCGTCCATGCAAATGGCGCAGTGGTATGTCCACGTTCACGAAGTCTCAGTGGAGATACAGCCTTAGACCGGATCTCCATGAAGATGTAGGCACATCTACATAATTATATATGACGCTATTTCTATATAAGTGCAATGCTCTTCGGTATAAAATTTAATGGACTAAACTCGGTCTAAATGGTTCAAATAGCGAGGTAACCAGGCTATGCTAGATTTGGTTTTGGTGACAGCTAAATGACGTTGATTTCGCAGGTATGCCCTAAGACAGCTGGAAACGAATTTCGTTATCCGACGCCCGTCTTTTCGGCAATTTAAATTCGACGATTTAATGAGCAATCAGCGGTTGTCCTCTTAGGCCTTAATACCCAGGTGGGATAGGTTAATAGGTCGACGAATAGGCCTAGAGTCTTAATATGTGGGTATTGCCAGGCCAATATTGCCTAAGTAAAAAACCTCCTCAGCGTGGTTGTGTAATGAACGGGATGCATGGGGAGTTGACACAAGAGCATTTATCCAAACGCCGTTTTGTTCTTTTACCAGCTGAATACGTTGTTTTAATGCCAAGCAAAACTGCAGCCTTTATTCAGACAAATTGTAGTCTTTTCCAGGTCAATCGCAGCCAATTAAACAGAAAAACTATTGCTTTAATTCAGACAAATTTTAGCCTTTTTTCGTATCAAAAAGGAAAGGAAAAGGAAAACTACAATCTTTTCTCAAATTGTAGCTCTTTACCAGATAAAAATCATAGTCATTTACCAAACAAAAAGCCTTTATTCAGACAGTGGTGTCGCCTTTTGCCGGTCAATCGTAGCTGTTTTCCAAGAAATAGGGCCTACTGCAGCTTTTGTATAAACAACAGTGGAGTTTTTATACTGTAGATTGTGGCGCTTTACCCTATAATAATATTTGAAACGTATATACCTGTATTGGTTGTAATTGCAGATGGTTATCGCTGAGAACGGTAACACGTCCTTGTAGGAGATATCGACGGTAATGGTACTTGGGTGAGACATGAGGTAATCCTTTCTCGTCGTCATGATGTACAAGAATAGGGTAGCGTTACTCAGAAGAACCGTCACCCAAATAATTCTACACAGTAAAAGACGCAAAAATCATCTTCCAAGTCACATTGTATCGTACTATATTATATCGCAGAAACCAGAGGAGGAGGAAGGCAAGGGGAAAAGGCGAATCAGGATAGGCAGGGTGAGAATTGTTGGGGGGATTGGGGTTAAACCCTGTATCGTACTGCATTATATCGCAGAAACTAGAGGAGGAGGAAGGTAAGGGGAAAAGGCGAATCAGGGTAGGCAGGGTGAGAATTGTTGGGGGGGGCTTGGGGGTTCAACCCTGTATCGTACTGTATTATATCGCAGAAACCACAGGAGGAGGAAGGTATGGGGAAAAGGTGAATCAGGATACGCAGGGTGAGAATTGTCGAAAGGGCTTGGGGGTTCAACCCTAGTTTTCTTAGGACCCCCAGTTAAGTCTTCATTGCACACCCACCCGTTTCCAACCCCCTAGTTGTGCTAGTGTGATAATATTGTGCATATATTTTTAGCATGGGATTTGGGTGGGTTTTTGGGTGAGTGGGTGGGCATAAGTGAGTGAGTGAGTGAGTGAGTGAGTGAGTGAGTGAGTGAGTGAGTGAGTGAGTGAGTGAGTGAGTGAGTGAGTGAGTGAGTGAGTGAGTGAGTGAGTGAGTGAGTGAGTGAGTGAGTGAGTGAGTGAGTGAGTGAGTGAGTGAGTGAGTGAGTGAGTGAGTGAGTGAGTGAGTGAGTGAGTGAGTGAGTGAGTGAGTGAGTGAGTGAGTGAGTGAGTGAGTGAGTGAGTGAGTGAGTGAGTGAGTGAGTGAGTGAGTGAGTGAGTGAGTGAGTGAGTGAGTGAGTGAGTGAGTGAGTGAGTGAGTGAGTGAGTGAGTGAGTGAGTGAGTGAGTGAGTGAGTGAGTGAGTGAGTGAGTGAGTGAGTGAGTGAGTGAGTGAGTGAGTGAGTGAGTGAGTGAGTGAGTGAGTGAGTGAGTGAGTGAGTGAGTGAGTGAGTGAGTACCTTCGAATGACGAATCTGCTCGGAACGGCGAGGTACTTGAGTCCATGCCACGTCGTTCGGTTGACGAATTCCACGCAGAGTTCCTTCCAAGAAGGCAGCAACTCAAACGGTTCCTCATCGACGTCGTATTCCTTGCGACGGAAACCTAATAATAATAATAATATTAATAATGATAATAATAATTATAATAATAATAATAATTATTATTATTATTATTATTATTATTATTATTTCTAGATTTTTGTGACGCCCGAGGGATCATGTTTACAAACACCCATGCATTCAAACGGACAGTCGGGAAGTTGGAAGCAAGGGTAAGATAATTTGTGTATTAATCTGTGTAGAGCACTGACGATTAGGCTATTATTTGAATATTAATAAACGAATAGTCTTGTGATCCAATTAACGACAGAAGGTTATTCTTCAACAGCTGTGGATTCCATGACTACGCTCTAGGTCTCAAACTTATATACAAGCCTAAAATGTCACAGACCATCTCAGGATTAAAATCCATGGCATGGAAAACATTCGCTCAGTGAGTGACTTGAGCTTCTACGCCATATTGAAAACTCCCTCGTACTCACGTTACAACAGTTATCTCCGTGTTGTTTCTGACAGGGCTGTACAGCCCGTACCTCATTCCAAAGAAGTATAGGCCCTGTACGACAGCGCGTTAAAGGCAGTATAACGTTATTCGCAGCTCTTTACACCTGGTTGTGCATTATGGTATGGTATGGTAATGGTATCTGGGAATTTATAAAGCGCCTCTCACAGTGCGAACTATTCAGAGGCGCTCTCGCGGAAACAGAAAAGACTTTAAGCGATGAACAACAGAGAGAGACAGACAGACAGACAGACAGACAGACAGAGACAGAGACAGAGACAGACAAAGAGACAGAGAGAGACAGAGATAGTGAGAGAGTGAGAGACAGAGAGACAGTGAGAGAGAGACAGAGAGAGAGAACCTAGCAAGTAGGGAATGCTCTCACTCTTTTCTGCACGTGGTAAAATACTTTTTGGCGACGTAACATCTTTATTTCGTTTGGTTTGAAGCGAGTTCAAGCAACGACAACTAACGGAGAGGGAATTAGTCACCACAGCCCTACAGGATAAGGCTGCGGTCTTGGTAGCAAGCCTTGCTTTCGTGTTGTTTCCGACGATCCCCCATTCCAAAGATATGTCAGTGCGTTGAGAAAGGATAAAGCTATCGCAGATGCACTGGCGGCGATCTTGTTTGACAGGTGGGGGGGACACTTTTGAACTAACCTGCTCAAAAAGAGGCAAAAAACGTTTCACGGTTTTTGGTGCTTCTTCAAAATGTGGGGGTCCGATGTATGGTTTGTCCCCTCACTCTCAAAGGTGGGGGTCTTGTCCCCCTCAACCCCCGGAATCGCTGCCCATGCGCAGCTGTGTACTACAAATATATTATATAAACATCGGACGACGGGGTTCTGGCTCTCTTGTTTCAGCACTAATTTCCAGTCTTGTTGTCCTCGAGACCAAGGTGTTGGTCTCGAGTGCACTCGAGTTCGTTTTTAAAAGTCTTGGTCTTGGTCTTGGTCTTGATGTTCAAGGTCTTGGTCTTGGTCTTGGTCTTGAGGTTCAAGGTCTTGGTCTTGGTCTCGCAAGTCCAAGACCAAGACCGGCTGTTAATATGAACAGTCATTTAACAGAACTCAAGAATTCTGTATCAAGCCTGCTTGCATCATACGACCAATATCTATGGATGGATACAAGTCTTGTTGGTCAGGAAAACCCATTGGCAGCAGCAACAGTTATTCTGTATCAGACGGTATGATAAACCATGGGAAGATTTCAAAAGGACTCACTATCTGTACATTTACATCCAGTGCTTGAAAAGCTACTCTGTGTGTGTGTCAGCGACTTCAGCACCTGTAGAACGTATTTTTTCACATGGCGGAATTTTTATGAGGCCCACCAGGCACGTCTTGGTCAGAAAATTCTGAGCGAATTGGTTTTTATAAAAATACAAAAGGCATTTGGTATAAGAGTTTGCATGAAGGACTTTTGAATACAAATTTGGATTTCTCTGCAGTTTGCATTTAAAGTTAATTTGCTTAAATAAAATAAAAGACTCATGTTTTCATTAAAATAGCGAATATTCCGAATTTACAATTTTTATAAGTCTTGACCTGATTTCGATTTTTTGGGTCTTGGTCTTGGTCTTGGTCTTGAGGTTCAAGGTCTTGGTCTTGGTCTTGGTCTCGAGGTTCAAAGTCTTGGTCTTGGTCTTGGTCTCGAGGTTCAAGGTCTTGGTCTTGGTCTTGGTCTTGAGGTTCAAGGTCTTGGTCTTGGTCTTGGTCTTGAGGTTTAAGGTCTTGACAACAAGACTGCTAATTTCCCGTCAGCACTAATTTCCCGTCAGCACTAGTTTCCCGTCAGCACTAATTTTCCATCAGCACTAATTTCCGTATACATTTTGTTACAGATTATGTAGACTCCAGCGTATGCAAGCATAAAGCTATTCGCGGCCGTCTTCACCTGTTTGTGTAACTCGCTATATGTGGCCGAATTCTTGCATGACCGGTAACAATTACCGCGTCTACGGAAATCCGCACGTGGCGCCAGTCTCAAGCCTGGATGGTGGAAGAGGGCGGTGCTAGTTACTTTTTTCTATGACACGTGGTAGCAGCTACTATAATACAGCGTATACGCTTGTTTCCTTATGCAGGTTAATGACATCAGGTAATAATGCCAGGTATAAACACCCATAATTAACTGGCTACACTAACCTGCGGGGAACTTCAGGTATTTTTGCTGCATCATTAACTACACTAGGCTCAGACATGCAGGTAATAACTGCAACACAAAGCTGAAGTCGGCAACCCGTCATAATAATAATAATAATAACAATCTTTTTCTTTATTAATTCAAACCGACAAACGCAGTAAGATTACATTGAGACATGAAAGTACAATTATCAATATCTTAACTAATCACACGTTATGGCAGCCATGCAAGGCGCCCGCCCGAAGGGGGTTGTGGGAATCGAACCGCGTACTGCTGCTCTCCTGCTGCTCTCCTGGTCATGAGTGTTACCATTACTCTTTTTCCCCTCCCCAAGATGGGCGGTAGCGTACGCATTTACCGGAGACACTTGCCATTAAACTTTAACACAGAAACTACTAATTATCTGTCATTTTTATGCATTTATTAGGCATACATTTATTATCTAATGACCAAGCATCAATCGATGGCGCTGAGCAATTGTGGGTGCAGGACTTGCTCGAGGTTCCAATTCAGTAACCGTGTCAGAGGAGGAGGTTCGAACCCACACTCTCAGATTTACCAGGAGAGCGCTCTAACCAATCGGCTACAGTGTCCCACAGAGAGAGAACGATAGTTACAGAGCAAATACATTACAGTATTTACCGATACAGGCACACAGAGATACGTTGAGACAGAGATACAGTCAGGGCTAGAGGTACGTTGAGACAGAGGACAGTCAGAGCCAGAGGTACGTTGAGACAGAGGACAGTCAGAGCCAGAGATACGCTGAGACAGAGGACTGTCAGGGCCAGAGGTACGTTGAGACAGAGGACAGTCAGAGCCAGAGGTACGTTGAGACAGAGAGACAGTCAGAGCCAGAGATACGTTGAGACAGATATACAGTCAGGGCCAGAGATACGTTGAGACAGATAAACAGTCAGGGCCAGAGATACGTTGAGACAAAGAGACAGTCAGAGCCAAAGATACGTTGAGACAGATATACAGTCAGGGCCAGAGATACGTTGAGACAGATAAACAGTCAGGGCCAGAGATACGTTGAGACAAAGAGACAGTCAGAGCCAAAGATACGTTGAGACAGATATACAGTCAGGGCCAGAGATACGTTGAGACAGATATACAGTCAGGGCCAGATATACGTTGAGACAGAGAGACAGTCAGGGCCAGAGATACGTTGAGACAGAGGACAGTCAGAGCCAGAGATACGTTGAGACAGAGAGACAGTCAGAGCCAGAGATACGTTGAGACAGAGAGACAATCAGAGCCAGAGGTACGTTGAGACAGAGGACAGTCAGAGCCAGAGGTACGTTGAGACAGAGGACAGTCAGAGCCAGAGGTACGTTGAGACAGAGAGACAGTCAGGGCCAGAGATACGTTGAGACAGAGGACAGTCAGGGCCAGAGATACGCTGAGACAGAGAGACAGTCAGGGCCAGAGATACGTTGAGACAGAGATGCAGTCAGAGCCAGAGATACGTTGAGACAGATATACAGTCAGGGCCAGATATACGTTGAGACAGAGAGACAGTCAGGGCCAGAGATACGTTGAGACAGAGGACAGTCAGAGCCAGAGATACGTTGAGACAGAGAGACAGTCAGAGCCAGAGATACGTTGAGACAGAGAGACAATCAGAGCCAGAGGTACGTTGAGACAGAGGACAGTCAGAGCCAGAGGTACGTTGAGACAGAGGACAGTCAGAGCCAGAGGTACGTTGAGACAGAGAGACAGTCAGGGCCAGAGATACGTTGAGACAGAGGACAGTCAGGGCCAGAGATACGCTGAGACAGAGTGACAGTCAGGGCCAGAGATACGCTGAGACAGGGCCAGAGATACGCTCAGACAGAGATACAGTCAGGGCCAGGTATACGTTGAGACAAAGAGAGACAGTCAGGGCCAGATATACGTTGAGACAGAGAGACAGTCAGAGCCAGAGGTACGTTGAGACACAGGACAGTCAGAGCCAGAGGTACGTTGAGACAGAGGACAGTCAGAGCCAGAGATACGTTGAGACAGAGAGACAGTCAGAGCCAGAGGTACGTTGAGACAGAGGACAGTCAGAGCCAGAGGTACGTTGAGACAGATGACAGTCAGAGCCAAAGGTACGTTGAGGCAGAGAGACAGTCAGGGCCAGAGATACGCTGAGACAGAGAGACAGTCAGGGCCAGAGATACGTTGAGACAGAGAGACAGTCATGGCCAGAGATACGTTGAGACAGAGAGACAGTCAGGGCCAGAGATACGTTGAGACAGAGACACAGTCAGGGCCAGATATACGTTGAGACAGAGGACAGTCAGAGCCAGAGGTACGTTGAGACAGAGAGACCAGTGGCGTCACTAGGGCTGGTGTCACCCGGTGCGGTAAGTCATGGTGTCACCCTACAAATATGTGATGACCTTTTTTAGGAATTCGTCTCCCAAAATAAGTGATGATCTTTTTTTAGGAATTCGTCTCCCAAAATAAGTGATGATCTTTTTTTAGGAATTCGTCTCCAAAAATAAGTGATGATCTTTTTTTAGGAATTCGTCTCCAAAAATAAGTGATGATCTTTTTTTAGGAATTCGTCTCCCAAAATAAGTGATGATTTTTTTTTTAGGAATTCGTCTCCCAAAATAAGTGATGACCGTTTTTTAGGAATTCGTCTCCAAAAATAAGTGATGACCTTTTTTTAGGAATTCGTCTCCAAAAATAAGTGATGACCTTTTTTAGGAATTCGTCTCCCAAAAAATTTGATGACCTTATTTTAGGAATTCCTCATCTTGCAAAAAATTCATCATTTTCTAATGTTGGGTGTCACCCCTTCTGAGGGTGTCACCCGGTGCGAGAGACATTCAAGCCAGAGATACGTTGAGGCAGAGAGACAGTCAGAGCCAGAGATACGTTGAGACAGAGAGACAGTCAGAGAACTGGGTCCTAACCCAACGTATGTTTGCTCAACCTGACTGAGACGCATTTCACTGAAAAGCATTGTCAACTCTAAAAAAACATCTGCGCACAGAAGGAAAGCCTCTTCATCAAAACAGAACCCTTGCAAAAACAAACCAACGGTTTTTTTAATCTTCGTAGGTTTCAGTTTTAACGTGTCGGCTGGGTTTTCAAAGAATAGTAGGCCTACGGGTGAAAGTGTCTTGTGGCCCAACTCCTCAAAACATGTAGGAGTCTATACGAATAGCAGGGGTGTTGTCCTGTCTTTACAGCTGATAATCTAAAGGTTTTGCAAGTCACCTTTAGTCAATGCTTAGAGCACCCTACGCTTGTGGGCAGGGGCGTAACTTTAGCCTAAAAAGTGGGGGGTACCAATACCTTTGTCTAAAAAGTGGGGGGTACCAATTTCTTCTCCACTTTCGTTTTTCACATGATAACCATTTTGAACATATTCCATGCCAGTATACTCAGTAATTTTGGCTCCTGATTTACCTGTGTATCTAAGTACTTTCGTACTTTTGGCGGAGATTGCGTTCTCTGGGAAGGCACAATAATAAAATATTGATTGGCATTGTTTAAAAAGTGGGGGGTACAGTACCCCCAGTCCAAATAGTGGGGGGTACGTGTACCCCTCGTACCCCCCACAAATTACGCCTATGCTTGTGGGACACGGTACCGGTACCCGATTGGTTAAAGCGCTCAGCCTGTAGAGAGGAGAGTAGGGGTTCGATCCTCCTCCTCCGACACGGTTCCTTTGTTGGGACCTTGAGCATGTCCTTCACTCACAATTGCTCAGCAACATCGATTGAGCTTTGGTAATTAAATAGGGGCGCTTAATAAATGCTTAGTATTATCAACATAGTCAAAGAATAGCATTCCTATCATTCAAGGGTAATTGCGATGTTGTCGTTTGATACACACACCCCATACGCAAGAAAATGTGCGCATATACATACATGCGTACAAGACGCTTCCACAAAGGTGCTTCGTTACTTAGACCCTATACAGGGCGAGGAGACTGTACTTGAACTACTACTCTGCTTCGGTTGCGCATACAATGCCCTGGCCAGCGAAGCGAAGCGATCGAGACCCAGTTGGCGCACATTCTCGCTCCGCTGATCCTTATCTTTCGGCTTCAACATAGCGATACACTGTCGCCGTCAAGACTTCGTTGATGCCTACATTATTGAAGGTGTTTGCGACAAGACTGTGGGTTGAAATTCAATGGGAGAGTTGTTTTACTGCGCAAAATAATACGTATTAATGTATGCATGATGATGACATTCGTTTATTGTTTACAAAGTAAACACACGCTGACAAACCGCAGCATGGAACAAAGTTAAAGTTTTGAGAAGACTAGATAATTCTGAGTATAGTGTGCGGGAAATAAAGTCTGTATTGTCTTTAATTGGAAGACAAAGTACTGTTGATTCTGGGGACGCAACGAATAAACAGTTTTGTGGACTGGTTGTAAAAGCGGCCAAAGCACGTGACCTCGATTGTTCTTGATAGATGTAAATAATCTGCAATCAGCAGAAATAGCAAGGTCAGCTATAGTCTTCGTATATTGCGCAAAATAATACGTGTGTATGTAAGATGTATGTATATTTGCATGTATGCATGTAGGTTGGGTACGGTGGTTTATTCTGTAGGCTAGCACACTGTGTCCTTAATCCAGCAGTTGTTAGTTTGAGCCTCGTGTAGCGACCAAGAAGTTGTTCGGTAGTAGACCTAGTTGTCTGACACGTTAATCGACCCTGAGCAGTGCGATTAAAAAAGAAATAAAAATGCTAATAGCCCTTTGTTAAACCACTTCAACGCATCCTTGTTGGAGAGAGACAGAGAGAGACAGGAGACACACAGCGACAGACAGACAGAGACCTAGATAGATAGACACAGGCAGACAGAGACAGATTGAGAGATAGAGACATAGAGACAGAGAAGTAGATAGAGATAGAGATAGACAGAGAGAGATAGGCAGAGGAAGATAGACAGGACAGAGACAGAGACAGAGAGTGAGACCAAAAGACAGGGAGACATAGAGAAATTGGATTATCACGAGCCTACTCCCGATACCCTTGATCGCCCATGTGTGAATTTCTCGAAAAGCCCTTAAACGAACACAAACTATAGTTGCTGTATAAACAATGTGCTTACGTGATCATATTCAGAGTATGTCTATTCAAACAGAAGAATACACGTGCATGCAAGAAACGATATTTTCTTTAGTGCTACTGGGTCACAAGGCCACGTGATCGTGGTAGTAGCATATCAAAAGGATAATCTGGCTAGAACCTTCAAAAGCTTCAAATGCGTCACACCTTCTTAGTAGCATTAGTCTAATTCGAGGGGGATGAACAACCGGTCCAGACCAGATCGAACTAGACCCCAATTAAATTCGAGCCTTGACTCGGTTCGACAAACAAAAGAAATTAAAACAACGTCCAAAGGACATGTCGGCACAATCTTCTTAACGCCAAAGGCGCCGTCACACGTATGCCAACAGAATGACAAAGACGTAGGCACATCCTCTATGAGCCACTCAAGCATCGACTACTTCAAATGCAATTAATTGTGCGACGTGGATCCTATTCCATCCCTGAATACCTAGCCACATCGATAAATACAAGCGACTTTTACGGGCATGGGGCATATATAGCCAGCAAAAGAAAGGGTATTTCGCAGTTAATATAGACGGATTACGGTTTTCTAAGCTCGTAAATCTTAGGTAAATATTTGCGATTCTCGAGGTTAGTCCTATTCAAGGAAGAAGCACTCGAAGCAACTGTCTCTCTACATCGTATGTTTGCCCAGCGCTGTTTTAGGCGACAGTACGGCTTTTAAAAAGTGATTTGTGTAAGCCAAGGCAATAATCATCCGACAATCAAGGCCTGGTACAGTAGAGAGAGGAATAAAAAGGAACTATTGTTGATTCGTTGGTTGAATTGAATTGACGGACTTGAAAGCAGTCTAGCGGATCGTTAACCAGATTAAACTGCACGTTAGTTACACTATGACCGTTTAACTTGGCATCTCTGGAATGGCCCTCTAACGCGACGCACCGCTTTTGAATAATCTGGTCCAAGGGGATAAATTTTACGCAAAAAATTGATGAAGTGCGTCAGTTCCAGAAGAATAACTCTACTACACCAGAGATTAAAACTACATGAAAGTAAATAGATATGAGCATATATTAAATCATAATTCGACAGAGCGTAGCACTGAGAACCCCAACTCAGTAGACATCTGGCCATATTTAAGGATCTGTTCGTTTTCCTTGTTGATCTTTTTCGGTTGCTCGAATAACATTTTGGAACTCCCGTCCTGCATCCGTACGTTTTGTTCAGTCGCTTAATAGTTTCGAACTTGAGATTTGCTTTTTTCCGATTGCTTAGCATCCAAAGGCTGCCTCTCTCTCTCTCTCTCTCTCCTCTCTCTCTCTCTCTCTCTCTTCTCTCTCTCTCTCTCTCTCTCTTCTCTCTCTCTCTCTCTCTCTCTCTCTCTCTCCTCTCTCTCTCTCTCTCTCTCTCTCTCCTCTCTCTCCTCTCTCTCTCTCTCTCTCTCTCTTGAGGGAGACTGGTCTTCTGAACATTTGTAGTCTTGTTGTCAAGACCCTAAACCTCAAGAAGAAGACCAAAGCCAAGACTTTGAACCTCAAGACTAAGACCAAGCCCAAGACTTTGAACCTCAAGGCTAAGACTATGGTCAAGACTTTGAATCTCAAGACCAAGACTTTTAACCTCGAGATCGAGACTAAAACCAAGACCCAAAAAAATAAAACATATCGAGATTTCTATTCCTTACTAAAAAATTGTCAAGTTGGACTACTCGTTATTTTAATTAAAACATGAGGCTTTTAATATTTATTCAAACAAAACAGCTCTAACTGCAGACTGCAGAGAATTCCAAATTCGTATTTACAAAAGTCCTTCATGCGAAATGTTATTCAAAATGCCTGTTGATTTATAAAAACCAATTCGCTCAGATTTTCTGTCCAATACGTGCATTGTGAGGACTCGTAAAAATTCCACCATGTGACGTTTTACAGGTGCTGACACATACACAGCAGCTTTCAAGCCCTGTCCATGCGGAGAACTGTTATGTAAATGTAGCTTATAGAAATCATGTTTTTTTTAATCCTCCCATGGTGGATCTTGCTTCTGAAACAAGTCTCGGCAGGTCTTCCAGATACAGCATGTATAATTCTTGCAGCTGCCGTTCTAATACTAAAGCAATAGTATTAGTAATAATTTGAAAATCTTTCAAAATTCTGGCGTTTTGTTGAATGACTGTTCATATTGGCAGTGGAGTCTTGGTCTTGGTCTTCGTCTTGAGGTTCAAAGTCTTGGTCTTGGTCTTGCAAGACCAAGACCAAACCTTGAACCTCAAGACCAAGACCAAGACTGTGAACCTCAAGACCAAGACTTTTGGTCTCAAGACCAAGACCAATACTTTTAAAAACGAACTCGAATGCACTCGAGATCAAGACCGACTATGACCAGCAGCGAAAAGCACCTCCATAAATAATTATGTGACAGGGTAACCAAATGGAAAGAGCGCTAGGCTTGTAAGGCGGAAAGTACGGGTTCGATCCTCTTTCCCTGTAACGGTTACTGTGTAGGGACCTTGAGAAAGTCCTTCACTCACAATTGCTCAGCGCCATCGATGTTCTGTCGTATGGTCGTGCATGCACTTCTGAACATTGGAAGGAGGGCAATATTAAACAGAGTTGGGGAGGGGATAGATGAATGGTAACACACATGGCCAGAAGAGCACTAGATCGCGGTTCGATACCGGTAATCCTCTTCTAGAGACTGCGCCTTGCATGGCTGCCAAAACGTGCCTTTAGTTAAGATCTTGATAATTTTACTGTCATGTTTCAATGTAATCTTACTGCGTACTTGTCAGTTTGAATTAATAAAGAAGATTATGATTTTTTTTTTGCCCCGAGGTATACAGGATCCCTCAGGGGGATAAACTATTTATTATTATTATTATTATTATCATCATCATCATCATCATCATCATCATTATTATTATTATTATTATTATTTATTATTATTATTATTATTATTATTATTATTATTATTCTTACTATTACTACTGTTATTATTATTATTATTATTATTATTATTACTATTATTATTATTATTATTATTATTATTATTATTATTATTATTATTATATTAGTAAACAGAGAGGCTTGTGAATAAGCTGGTAACCTGCGCTTAGCCTTCGTGTAGCTCTTTTGAAATTTAAAGTTTACGATTAGGACCCTATACGAGATTTCAACGCAACTGTTCTAAACTGTGACGGTAAATGAGTGAAAGACCGCAATAGATTGTGAGCTCTTACTTGGCAGCTTCTTGGCCAGTTTCCGAAAACTATTCATCTTCCACTTAGACATCGGTTGCATCCAGGACGGTTTCATACTTATAGAAGCAGACCATGAAGAGGAATATCCCAACGACGAAAATATTTAAGCGCAATAGTTCGTTCAGCAGAAAATTACATTTCGTTTCGACCTAAAATGTTCTCTGTAACCTGTTAATGTTGGCAAATGTTCCTCAGAATCGGGCAACGTCGGCAAATTTTCGCTGGAACTTGGTAATGTGACAGAATATTACCTGAAACTGGTAATGTCCAGTAATGTTCTCTGGAACCTTGGGTAATGCCAGAAAACGATCTCTCGTATCGTCGCTGGCTATATCTAGCCACGAAGACGTCTTTCCTTGAGAATACTCTATTCTACACCTTGCCAGATATATCTGAGAATAGCTTTCTCTTCAGCACGGCAAGTAAAC
>OY744617.1:41955411-41987911 GCA_963556255.1 Allolobophora icterica | reverse complement strand
CTCTGTCTCTGTCTCTGTATCTGTCTCTGTCTCTGTCTCTGTCTCTGTCTCTGTCTCTGTCTCTCTTTCTCTGTCGATGGCGTCTTGTTGCTTTTTAAGCCGGCTTCTTCGGCGCCTGCGGACAGTGTAGGTTCTTTTATCTCTTTGTGAGCCATCCGCTGTCTTTAAGGCTCCTGTCTTCTACTTCACGAATGCGTGAGTCGGGTCACGTCTGCAAATAGCTTCCGAAATATATTTTTAACTGTTTGAGAGATACTCGATACCGCAAACAACCCAAAACTATTAGGCCTATATACATAGTATTACATATATATACATATATAATACTATGTATATGATATGTATATCAGGAGTTTAAGCTTTCCGTTGCATTTGTGAACTTTCTTAGTTTGCATTATATACATATAGAACTTTCTTAGTTTATATATATATATATATATATATATATATAAAACAATCTTTCAATTTCATAAACACACATATACGTCGTACACGCGCAGTTACGCGCTCACACATACATATATATGTAAATATATGCATATAGATGCATATATATATGTTTGTGTAACATAAATTATCACTACCACTTGTGATTAGATGGCCAACAGTCCGATCGTCTGTTTACTGAAGAAAGTATTTCATGCAGAACGTCGACCGGTTGAATGTGATGTTGATTGTATCAGCGACCGGCGAAAACCAGTTGAACGCCTACTCAAGGAGAATAGAAGGAACCTAAGGCGCGCAGAACTTGATCGGCCTCAAGCCAACAGTCAACTGGCCTGCTGACAACAACAAGAACAGTTAGAATTGTAATTGCATTGTTGTAACTGTACTTGTAGGCCTAATTGTTGCTGCAGCTGTAGGTGTGCTTCTTCTTGTAGCAGTAGGTAGAGCAATGATAACACTCATGGCCAGGAGAGCATTAGATTTGCGGTTCGATACTCGTAACCCACCTCTAGGGCGGCGCCTTGCATGGCTGCCAAACCGTGTGTTTAGTTAAGATTTGACTGTACTGTCATGTTTCAGTGTAATCTTAATCTTACTGCGTTTGTCAGTTTGAATTAATAAAGAATATTATTGTTATTATTATTTTTATTAATTCTAATTATAATTCTAATTGCAATTGTAATCATAATCGCAATCGTCATCGTAATAGAAATAGTATGTAATTGTAATTTTTGTCTTAATTTCAATTGTAATCATGATCGTAATCGCCATCGGAATGGTAATAGTAATTGTAATTGTTATTCTAATTTCAATTGTAATCATAATTGTAATAGTCATCGTAATGGAAGTAGTTATCGTAATTGTTATTCTAATTTCAATTGTAATCATAATCGTAATCGTCATCGTAATGGAAATAGTAATTGTAATTTTAATTGTTCTTTTAATTTCAATTGTGATCATGACGGTAATCGTCAAGGCAATGGAAATAGTAATTGTAATTGTTATTCTACTTCAATAGTAATTGGACACAGGGGCGGATCCAGAAGGTCAATCAGGGGGGGCCAAAAATTTTGTAGTCATCTCCCAAAAAAGTTGATGACTTTTTTTTTTTTTAGTCATTAACCTTTTTAATGTCTTCAGTCTACATCTACGTTCTGTGTACATTCTACAGGGGGGGCCACGCCCGTGTAAAGATCATAAAACGCCCATAAAACACATGTAAAAATAACTAAAAATTTCAAATGGGGGAGCCATGGCCGGATTGGCCCCCCCTGGATCCGCCCCTGATTGGACATTTATGAAGCGCCACGTTTAGAGAAAAACGATTCAGAGGCGCTAGCACAGTTAACTCGAAGAGTCACCAGTGGTTGGCCCTCGCACACACGTAGAGTCAACCAACAGCTTCCCTTCGACAGTCGACAGATGTTATTCTAATTTCTCTGAGTCTGTTCTCTGTAATTACAATAACAATTCTAATTGTATTTAGTAACTTCTATCCCGCTGGTGTTTAACGTACAACCGATGGGCAGGGGCGTCTACACCATAGAAACCTTGGAGCAAATGCTCCATCCAAGAAATAGGGGGAGATCTGTCAGTGTGTGTGCAACCATTTTAGGGGGGAGGAACGGGGAGGGGGAAGAAGAGGGGGAAAAGGGACTTTGCTCCAATGACTTAGGGGGGGTTAGACGCCCCTGCCGATGGGGCACCAAACACCGTAAGCAAGTCAATAGCTAGAAGAACAGTCAGTAAGACAGAGAGGCAGCCTTTGGTGGATAAGCCAGTTTGATTAAGGTCAGTCTTAAGTTGAGAACGAAGTGACACAAGCGACTGAGCGCAACGGACAGATACATATCCATAGGCGCCGACTTTTGCTTTTGTCTCTGGGTGCCAGTAAGGGGCGGATCCAGAAAGGTTTATCAAAGTTTTAAAGGACCAACGAAACTTTTCAGGAAATCATCTCCGAAAAAAACTGCTGACCTTTTTTTAGTCATCCAGAAAAATTCATCATACATTTTTTCGTCGTCTACTACGTGTGCAAACATAAGCAAATTTTAAATGGGGGACCATGGCCGGATTGCCCCCTGGATCCGCCTCTGGTGCCAGTCCATATTTTAAGATAATTCTATCCTAAAATTTGACGACTTTTTTTTAGGAATTCATCCCCCAAAAAAATTTGACGACCTTTTTTAGGAATACCCCAAAAAATTTAATTTAAGGTCTGAATTCTTCTGGGTGCCAGGCCCCCACTGAACTTTTTCTCTGGGTGCATTGGCACCCAAGGCCCCCAAGAAGTCGGCGCCTATGTACATATCAACGCTGGTCGACTAAGAGCAGCAGATGCCGAGTACAAACGAAAATCAACAACAGCAAAACACTCTTAGCTCCGTTGACTTGATGCAACATGCCAGCATCATTTTTCGATTAAACACGCTATATTCGATAACGGGTGAATTCCTGGATACTGCTTTAAGTCATCGATTTGCAGTATTTATAGCATTGGCTAATACCACTTTAAAGGTGTCTAACAGAAGCATTGCATTATCTAGTGTTTAACGACTGAGTTACTGAGAGGAAAAAAGGAACAAGTCCTTAAAGAAACGAATGATTAACGTGCAGTTGGTGGAGGTGCTGAAGAGGGCTGGAGTAGAAAGATCTGTAATAGCTACAACCGCTAATGGTGGCAGAGTAGCGTGGAGGAGGACAAGAGGAAGACCCAGCCGGATCGTACTGGACTGGATGATGACGGATGGGTAGAGCAAGCTTAAACAAACAGCTAAGCAGCAAGAGGAGTGACGTCATTGGACGTTTGAACCTGCCTCAGGGCGTGCATTTAATCGCGAGCCAACTCCACTCCTGCCGTTTTCGGCTAGCTCCTATCCTAAGCCTGGATAAACGAGGAGGGCGACGTCAACGCCCTGGCAACCTGAAGACGTAGTTTAACATTGGAAACAATTACCAGCCTCTCCACTTGTGGCATGGAACAGTGAGAACTATTCAAATAATTTTCCTGGCGACGTCAACGGCCTTTGATGCCATAAAATGTCGCTGAAATCTTGGATCCAATCCAATTAAAGCGTTTCCGCTTAAGCGGTGCACACGTAATATTCGGTAAGGTTAAGGTCGACCCGTCAATGTCGCCCTTAAAATGAAGTTTTAAAATAAAGTGAAGTCTGCCGCAAGATGTCGTTTAACACTGAATAATGTTGGTCTCTTTAACACACCTTTAAAACACTTTCAAATGAGAATATATGTAGTGTCAGAGTTTTCTGACGTCAGATAGGCTCCAGCTTAGGATCTTGGTGACAACCTTTTGAATTACTTAATAGGCCTACTACTTGCTTGATATAGCCGATGGCGAATCAAATATTCGTTTATTCATCTAACCATTTGACACAACGCAGTTAGTAACAATTATAGATGAGTAAAACAATTAATAGAAATCTATCAGCTGTATCTCGCTCATTCCAAAAACTAATACAAGTCATGATATAAAACAGTCGAAATAAAGTTTTTTTTATCATTTTTAGTTGGAAAGGAAAAATTGTGAGCCCGAGGGCGAAAAAGATATGGAGTGGGTCGTCTCTCTGGGAAGTAAGGGCAAAGAACACGTTGTGGGATGGACAACACTGCATTAAATAATCGATCGTCAGCCAGACGAGCCAGATCATCTGCTTTCTGAATGGATAAAGGAAGGAAATCCATTTTGCGCATACGTGTTACGAATCTATCGACTCTGTTCTTTTCGCCTTTACTAAGATAATCCCACCGTCAGGGGAGGCATACATAATACAGGATAATGTGGTTGCCCTTGGTATATCATGCAGTATAGGCGACTTACAGTAAGGGCAGAAAATCTTTGTTTACACTTAACATATAAGTAAGCAGCGAAATTATAAAATACTTTATATTTTACGATATTTCGAAAATTTTATTAGAATGTATTTCTGGATTAAAGTATTTGAGATACTTAAAAAAGTTTTTTTTAAAAACAGACTTCAGCAAGTCTTCTGTCGTTAGCTTTGTTCTGCCCTAACTGAGCGATAATCCGAACTTTCAGAGCTCATTAGCTAGGCCGATCCGGTAAAGTAACTATTAATATAAATCACCGCTGCTAGCCATAAGCTGTTGCTAAAGACTGGAAATAACGTCAGGTTAAACGTCACTTTCTTTAGAGCTGTATTATGCCATAGGAACGTTTAGAACTGTTCAGATTAATCAACACCTCTTTTAAGTGTAATATTCGCCCTTTAAATAAAAGCAGACGAGCTGCGTCAAAATAATTTCTGCCATTATAATTAACATATTAAGATGTAGTTAAACGCCGTATACGATCAGCGTTCACATTAGACACCTTTAAAACATTCTTTACTAATGCTATATATACTGAGCGGCCGCCCTTAATCCAGTAACACAAAACCTGGACATTCAAAACTGCATTATGCCAACTCTCATGCGCAACTGCGTGGTAACGCCTTCATAACTCAAAACCTTCTGTGCCTTGGTCTCTTCTGTCTCTGGTCGTTCAACTCTCCGCTTGGCCGCCAGAGGCCTTGGGGTTGTTCCTTTTTCCAAGGAACTGCGGGTTGAGCTCCTCAGTCTTTCTCTTCATCTATTCCGGAAACGCCTGAAGTCCACTTTATTTGTTAGTGATAGCGATGACATTTCGGGAGCGCATCTGAATCGTTGAGTGGCCCTCTTTTATAAATATTCGGTTACAATTACAATTTATTCTGATACAGCACTGCTAAACTGCAATTAACCAACCAATCTGCTCGACGTGGAACGAAACAATGAGAAGTGTCAAATAATATTTCATATCGATAACAACAGCAACAACAACAACAACAACAACAACAACCACAATAATAATAATAATAATAATAATAATAATAATAATAATAATAATAATAATAATAATAATAATAATAATAATATTAATAATAATAATAATAATAATAATAATAATAATAATAATAATAATTTTAAATAAATAAATAAAATAATAATAATAATAATATAATATATCCAAGCTAGACCTAACTATAGGCCTACGTCATGACCCAATTGCTTCAATAGCGCCGCATCTAACATCACTCACACAGCCAATGCTGGAGGAGCCGCGGCGGAGCAGACTGCCATTCGCAAATCTGAGAAGTATTCGGGGCTGCCCCGTCCCACCTGTTCATGCCCATTGCCTTCGAGACACTGGAGGAGGAGGAGGAGGAGGAGGAGGAGGAGGAGGAGGAGGAGGAGGACGAGGAGGAGGGCTGCAAAAGGAGGGCTGCAAGAAGATGGCTGCAAGAGGAGGGCTGCAAGAGGAGGGCTGCAAGAGGAGGGCTGCAAGGGCAGTGGTTTGACAATCGTTCAGTCCCCTTTCAAAGGAATATAATATGTTATGATTGCGGAGGAGGAACAGAAGGAGGAGGATGAGAAGGGGTAAGGGTGAGAGGGCTGCAAGTGTCGAAGGTGCTTGACAATTAACTGATCTGGTCCGAACCGGTTCTGCCCGGTTTCGGCTGTGTTTGAAAGCGAGAAATGGGTCGTTAAGAATGCTCCGAGTGTAGCGGGTCTTTTCGATTGTTCCGTCCCAAGCAATGAACGGCCGCCTGTGTAAATATATGCAGATGCATTCAACCCCTTCCATGTAAACATCATGACAAAAGAGGGTGAACAGCTTGCCCCACAGTCGTTATGCACGGAGTCCAATCAGCAGAAACGAAGTTTCAATCGTTTGGTTAGAGTGGGCTACTGCGTTACGGGGAAGTCCTGGACAGAAGGGGTCAGACTGTCATAATTTATAGTACTTGCCATGCACTTGTAACTTGTAAGGCCAATCTATATAGCGCCACTTCAAGGGATTTCACCACTCTGCCTTTCGATTTTGTTATGAATCAGTCTTATTGTCAAGACCTTAAACCTCAAGACCAAGACCAAGGCCAAGACTTTGAACCTCAACACCAAGACCAAGACTTTTGATCTCAAGAGTCAAATACTTTTAAAAACAAACTCGAGTGCACTGGAGACCAAGACCTCGGTCTCGAGGACAACAAGATTGTTGTGAATAAGCTGGTTCCGCGAATTAGCTTTTGTGGGAGCTGAAGAAATCCCGAGATTACGATTACTATATAATTACGAAGCAACAAAGCGAAGAAATTTACGACCAGGGATGGAAGAGATTGAGAGGCCACAGTCAGTATATCTAGTATAAAACACGGCTTCGTCAGACCATAGATTTCAGTTGTCGGGGGACTTGGGGGATTCGACCCCTAGCTCTTCTTCTAACCGCTCAGCTACATAACTGAAAAGATGTCGGGTTAGGAAATTAAAAACATCTCATCAGTGGTCAGCGCATGGTTTCGTGGGCAACATATTTATGACATTAGTTTTTACCTTCGGTCGTGTATTTTAGCAGCATGTAAAACTGTCGACCCCTCTACTCGTTTTGGACAACTAAATCACTTTTACATCACTAAAATCACTTTGTTAAATCACTTGGTAAAATAAAGTCTCTACACAGTGGCATAAAAACCTTGTAGCAAATGCTCCATCCAAAAATAGGGGGGATTTGTCAGTGTATGTGCCATCAGTATTAGGGGAAGGAAGGGGGAAGGGGGAAGAGGAGGGATGAGAGGGGAAGTTGCTCCAGTGACTGGGGGGATAGACGCCCCTGCACACGGGTGATCCAGCGGCGTGGCCTTCGTTGGCGTAAAGTCCCTCAGCGCATCCATCATGGAATTGCAGGCTATTTCTTACCTGCAGTGCCCTTCAACAACCTCTCAGATATATATTCAACGTGTGGATGGCGTTTAGAATTGGAGTGAGGATGGAGTTAGGCCTAATGGGAACTGGAGGAATCTAGATAGGAATCGTGGAAGAGGAGTGTTTGCAAAGGTAGGCTATTCGGCTGGATGCTGTAAACTGTTGCAACTCCATACGAGTGAATATTTTTACCCTTTTGGAGGCGCTTTATAAATGTTTAACTACAATACAATTAATTAAACATTTTTAATATTACTATTTGTTAACAGATGGCGTTTTGTAGTTAAAATAAATTAAAACTTTTTCTTCTGTTATCTCGTTCATATAAACTCTGCCCTAATCTGAAATAAAAGAGTGAATTGGTTGTTTAGCATCTGGTATTGGTCATTGCTGAATAATTACAGATTAGATAGCATCCCTCATAGCAACATGGCGTCTGGAAGAATGACGAGGTACCTCTACCTATTTATACGTAGTCTTTGGTAATTTGTTTTATTGGGCGATAATAGATGTCAATATTAGGGTGGCAGTTTGGAAAGTTTATCTATTGCAGATTACTTTCTAGGTGAGACTGCTTATCACATATATTTAACCAGATCGTCAGGTAATTTTTATATAATTCTACCGGCATTAATACTTTCAATTAAATGCATTGAAACTGCTGTTTGGAATAGTTTTCCCCCTCATTGTAATCGTAATCTCTAAGCTTCTAAAGCGCCACTCGAAGGCCAAGCGCAGGACACCAGCCTCTTCACGAACGCTACGTCAAATCAGAGGGGGTTTACAGAGAGTAGTCCAAAAGAGGGTAATCCTGGGTTTTAGCGTCCGAAATTATTTACATTACGTGAGCGATGAAAACGTTTCACAGTTAAACTCGAACAAGAAGTTGGAAGATTGATGAAAATAAAAATGAAACTAGAAGCCGGATGATCGATTAAAATGTTACATAATAAAAGTCAAACTAGAAGTTGGAATTGCGATGAAAATATATCGTTTTAGTGCCGATATTATTCCCGTGTATGACCGATGAAAACATTTTATAGTAAAACTTGAACTAGAAGTTGGAAGATTGATGAAAATATTCACGACACTAGAAGCTGGATAATCGATTAAAATATAACAAACTAGAAGTTGGATGAACGATGATTATTTATTGTATTATTGTATTAGAACGTTTCAATGAAAATAATTTCGGACGCTAAAACCCAGGATTACCCAAAAGAGGCCCGAGTCCGATTTCGAGGGGGCCAGATCAAGAGAGGAGGCAGAGCAGCTGTCAAGGCGTCGTTTGGGGCGAGAAGAATTGGAAGGCGGAGGATCAGATGAGTCAGGGTAGGAGTACTTGTATGCCACCCAATTTAAATTTGTTCGAAAAATGCATGCGGTCTTATATGAACGGACAAAATAAATAAATGTTGTGTTAATTGCTCCTACAATTGAAGCGTTGCTTGTGTTAGTTAAGTTTCTGTGGATTATTTAATTGTAGGTATATTTCTGACAAAAGTCCAATATTTGGATCGTTTTTAACTGATTTAATGCTACACAGGTGACCCTATTAAGGTGCTTTAATTGCTAAACTCAATTGTCGTTTGGGTCTTAAGAATCTCCCGTTTCAGATTGCTTACCTATTGTAGCTGGGGTTTTCATTTCTACGACCATCGCATTTTGCCCATGCATCTCTGAAGGATCACAATTTGTTACAACAATTTTATCTGATACTTGTCTATGATAACGGCACTGTAGCAGTTGTTACTATCTAACAGTGTCTCAGATTCATGCTTCTATGTGACCTTGCACGCATAAAAAATTTTTAACGATAATAATACAGTGTAATAGATTAGGTAAGGCCTTTGGTTGAAGCATGCCTTCAGATAGAGATGCGATGTAGATATATACGGTAAAAAAACAAAAGTTTTTCCAAAATTGCTGCCTCTAGTTGAGTCGCTGTTCTGGAAATTGTTAGAGATGAAATATTTTCTATTTTGACTTTGTAGGTCAATGGCTTCATCTGCAAGCACAGCCAAAGAGGCTGCGGAAACAAACGAAAACGTAACCAAGAAGTCAGTAGACGAGAAAACAGATGCGGGAAAAGAGGTTGCCGTGGACAAGGCGGTCGGAACTGTAGCACCGGAGGGGAATGTAGCCAAAGCATCCGGTGACAATGTGCAGGTGGATGCGACCACACCTGCGTCGACACCTCCGATTCCTGTTATAGATGTCGACGAGGGTGGAACATACAAATATGTCCTTTGCAAACTGCTTGGCGCCCCACCGAACATAAAGGGCGTCACCAACGGCATGTTCGTTGTTCGTGGGCACCAGTGGGCTAATTACCATGGTAATAATTCATTGTTAGTAATCGTGTGCAAGTAACCATGGTAATACATAATTTTTAATTATCATGGCCGGGTCACTATGGTAATATGTTGTTGTTAGTAATTGTGGGCAAGGTTACCATAGTAATATTTCATTGTTAATAAGCATGGGCAAGTAACCATGGTAATATTTAATTTTTAATTATTGTGGCCAAGTCACCATGGTAATTTTTCATTGTTAATAATTGTGGACAAAGTTACCGTAGTAATATTTCATTGTTAATAATCATGGGAAAGTTGCAGTGGTAATATCTCCTCCCATTATTGGCATTTATGTTAATTCTGTTATTATTGGGGCTGGGAGATGGTTGAATGGTAACACGCTGGCATGAAGATCAGAAGGACGTGGGTTTGATACCCGCTAGCCCTACAAAGGTTAACTCAGCCTTCATTTCCTAGGTGGCAATTGTAAAATGAGCAGTAGGACACATGGGCGCCTTGGATGGCTGCCATACAGTTAAATTCGACTCCTGTTAAACTTGTTATCGTCTGTAACTACTATATCATGTAATCTTACTGCGTACTTGTCAGTTTCAATTAATAAACGAAGATTATTATTAGTATAGCAAACATCGTACATTAGCAATTTAACAAAGAACATGTACATTTAAACTATACAGGCCGATAACACGATTTATCTTTCAACTACTTTTCGCCAGCTAACATATTTGAGTCTCAATTTCAGTTACTCGTTAGGTATCCCAGAACTATTGTGATAATGGAAAGGACTGCTCTGCTATTTTCACTTATTGGGCAAGGATAAGAGTTAAAACAGGTGTGTAAAAGACGGTTTGTCGTCTTCTTCAATAAATGGTCAAGCATGTGTTATTATTATTATAATAATCTTCGTTTTAATATCTTCAATCTGACAATAACGCAGTATGATAACAAATCAGTATGAACGGATGATCACAAGTTATTACGGGAGTCGAATTTAACTGTACACGGCAGCCATGCAAGGCGCCCATCACGTCCTGCATCTCATTTTAACAACGCGCCATCTCGCGAATGAAAGGCTGAGTGGACCTAAATTTGAGAGGGTAGCGGGAAGCGATCCCGCTACCTCTTGCTGTTCACGCCAGTGATGTTACCACCACTCTATGGACCCGCTAATACGCCGCAGCCGAAAGGCATGGGCGTAACTTTCATCTATGGAAAGTGGGGGGTACCAATTTTTCGCATTGTTTCTTCTAGCGGTTAGTGTGCTGGACCATAAATTGAGTACATGTAAGCTTTGCATGGCTGCCGTACAGTTAAATTCAACTCCTGTTAAACCTTGTTATCGTCTGTTACTACTATATCATGTAATCTTACTGCATACTTGTCAGCTTGAATTATCAAATGAAGATTATTATTAATTATTTTATTGTTATTATTATTCTAATAGAATGTTAGTTTGTCACATGTGTCATTATTTATTGTTTAGCCGATTTGGTTGAAGAAGTCGAATCGTATATAGAACGACGCGGTATTGGGATGTTGTTGGAAGTCATGGGAGGCGGAAGGATTGCGTTCAATCGAGATCGTGAGAGTATCATGGTCTACGGATATTCTGTGGTTAGTACCACTACTGACCAACAGATTCAATCATTCAGTCCGAGGACTTATATAGCGCCCCTCCAAGATACCTACTCAGAGGCGCTCCCAGCCCAACTATGGCGATAAAGAACAGTTTTGAGATGCTTGTAAAAGGTGTATGCAGGGTCCCTAGCTGAAAGAGCATGCAGATTGGAAGGAAGGTTATGCCACGTGGTTGGCCCAACCACTGAAAAGGCACAAAGTTGAGTCTTTGAAGTGGGTGCAAAGGGAACAATATGTTCACCTCAAGATGCAGAACAAAGATTTCCGCGGTCAGCCAAATTTGAGGTGGGGCCACAAAGCAACAGGTAGCGAAAATTGGCTGACCACAAAAATTGTCAATTAAACGCTTTCTAAGGAAGTCTAGGGGCTGTTGTTGCAGGACAACTTCCTTTTACTGTTCGTGCATAGTTTAACGGAAAAGGTGATGCACTTTTTCTGATTTTCGAACGAATGTACCAACTTAAGTGAATTAGAATTCAACTTAGATGTTACTTGGTTTGTTTTCGTGTTTACTGACTGAAGACTGTGTTCAAAATGTTTGTATAATGAACTGTTCTGCTCTCACAATAGCTCAGAATCATCGACTGAGGCTTTTCATTAGACATTAGTGGCTATCCCTCATCGCATTGAATTTAAGATTTTAACTTTCATGCAGAACTGCATGGTAGGAATTGCCCTCATCTTATCTCGGCTCACTGCGTATCTCTGCCTCATCTGTTCCTGTCCGCTGGTCCTTCGTTCGGCCGATGAGGGTGTTCTTCTTGGCCTCTGGACTCGTTCCTCTACAACTCAACGCAGAAGCTTTGCTTTCTGTTTGCTCTATGGCCTGGAACAACCTTCCTTATAAAACTAGAGCTGAGCTAGTCAGCCTGGAACATCCGAACTTGTAAAATAGAGCTGAGCTAGTCATCCTATCTCCTCTGTTTCACAAGTGCTTAAAATCTATTCTGTTTGAATGAGGGTTCTTCTTGAAGGGTCTGGAGCACTAACGATGAGTTTTTCATTGAACTTGCGCTTTAGAAATTTTAATTTATGTTATGTTATGCTTAATAAATGCATAATAATGATAATAATAATTGTAACATCCATAGAATTACCTCACCACTTGTGTTGCTGTTTTTTAAATCATTATTACATTCCAGTGTGGTGTTACATTTTGTAGGCTTACGGACGTGCGAATCACTCGATAACTTGTGAGCTGTTGAAGAGACAGTTTCCAAACTACACAGTCGACTGGCAAAACACGGGTTACTGAGGGTGTCTAGGGTGATGGGGGTAGTGGCGTGCTACCTGAAATTGAAAATTTTTCCTTCCTTTGAACTCGGCTGTTGTTCAGAACTTGGACAAACTAGGGCAGTGTTCCAAAATGGTGTGCTGTGACACCCTAGGGGCCGTAAACCTGCATGCGGGGTGCCGTGGCTGCAGAATGGGTAAAGAAAGTGTGAAAGCTAGATTATTAATACAGACATAGAGTATTTATGCTATTTTTTAAAAACTTAAATAGTCGCAACACTGCAGTCGAATATGAGGAACGTTTCTCGTCATTAAAATAAAGAACTAACTGGAAAAGAAATAAATGAAGCCAGGTGCTGTTGACTCAAGGACTTGTACTGTGTTAAGGATGCCTTGCACCGAATTGGTTTGGAACCACTGAACTGGGGAGAAGAGCAGAACAGTTTTCTGACTTGAATGCCAGGGTTCACCAGCTTCTGGTTTGTGTTAAAGCTGAAGTACATGTATATTGACATTTGGTTATGACAAGTTTCAAAACTACAATGAACGGGCAAGATAACTATAGTTACGGTTCTTTCATTTTTTGTAACGTTTTCTCTCAGGGAATTGGTGACAGTGGGTCACAGTGGCTGATTGGTGAGAGCGCTCGCCTTGTAACATGGAGAGTATGGGTTCGATCCTCCTCCTCTGAGACTATTACTGTGAGCATGTCCTTCACTTGCAACTGCTCTGCACTGTCGGTTGATGCTTGGTCATTATATAATGGCTCTGAATAAATGTAAAAAATAGTAGTTGTGTTATATAAGATTTATGGAGACATTGCACGTGGCATCTTCTAATAACCTTTAAAAAGTGATACACTGTGTCTAATTGATCTTAAGCAGTTCTTCTCAGGACGTATTTGACAACCAATCACCAGCAGGGCGTTGCGGTGAGTTGCCCGTCGTTCCCGCAATATCCTACCGTGTAAAGAACATAAAAATTTGTTGAATGTTGATGCAGTTTAGTAAATTGCAGTCTTGTTGTCCTCGAGACCAAGGTCTTGGTCTCGAGTGCACTCGAGTTCGTTTTTAAAAGTCTTGGTCTTGGTCTTGAGGTTCAAGGTCTTGGTCTTGAGGTTCGAGGTCTTGGTCTTGAGGTTCAAAGTCTTGGTCTTGGTCTCGCAAGACCAAGACCAAGACCGGCTGTTAATATGAACAGTCATTTAACAGAACTCAAGAATTCTGTATCAAGCCTGCTTGCATCATACGACCAATATCTATGGATGGATACAAGTCATGTTGGTCAGGAAAACCCATTGGCAGCAGCAACAGTTATTCTGTATCAGACGGTATGATAAACCATGGGAAGATTTCAAAAGGACTCACTATCTGTACATTTACATCCAGTGCTTGAAAAGCTACTCTGTGTGTGTCAGCAACTTCAGCACCTGTAGAACGTATTTTTTCACATGGCGGAATTTTTATGAGGCCCACCAGGCACGTCTTGGTCAGAAAATTTTGAGCGAATTGGTTTTTATAAAATACAAAAGGCATTTGGTATAAGATTTTGCATGAAGGACTTTTGAATACAAATTCGGATTTCTCTGCAGTTTGCATTTAAAGTTAATTTGCTTGAATAAAATAAAAGACTCATGTTTTCATTAAAATAGCGAATATTCCGACTTGACAATTTTTAGAAGTCTTGACCTGATTTCAATTTTTTGGGTCTTGGTCTCGGTCTTGGTCTTGAGGTTCAAGGTCTTGGTCTTGGTCTCGAGGTTCAAAGTCTTGGTCTTGGTCTCGAGGTTCAAGGTCTTGGTCTTGAGGTTCAAGGTCTTGGTCTTGAGGTTTAAGGTCTTGACAACAAGACTGGTAAATTGCATTTCAAACTGCTTTTGTTATACTATATTTCTTCTGTTGTGTTGGCGACGTCGCTGTTCATAGTGACAGCATTTTTACTGTAGCATTGTTATTTGTTCGACTCTGTCAGTGGGCTTTAGGCCTGCGTGTGGTGCCAGAAGTCTGACTGTGAGACATGGTCCGTGGGTGAAACACCTTTGAGAACCGCTCATGTGAAAAGAAGAAGTTGGATAGGTTTGAGCTGAATGACAGTGCTAAGAGATTTATTTCTTTGTAGGCTTCAGTGAGTTGCAAGAGCATCAAGTTTTTGAGAGTTGTTGAAGCATTCTAAGTAAGTAAGTAAGTAGCCTTTATTTGCATCCAACAACCTCACATGAACTGCATTGTGTGTATACATACTTTTTAAATAAAATATAACAGGACCAGATTATAAAGTCACACATCCACAACTAAATATAACTAAAGATACATCGATTAACAAAACAAAGCGTTTAAATTTAACAATGGTTACCATGAAAGGATGTCCTCTCTTGTGAAGTACTTATCCTCATGGAGCGGTGGCAAGAGCTGATGAACGCAACATTCATTACGTACAGTGATGTGGAAAGGATAAATTGGTAATGGCATAATCGAGTGACTATGCGGTCGTATTGGATTGGCAAAATCAAAAGTTGTCATCGCTACTTGCTATGTGTTACAATATTTGACCATTCTAAACAGTTGCTACACAAAATTATAGAAAATTCTGTGTGTACGTATATCTGAACATTGATACAGCACCTTGAGCCTTGCACGCCAACGAGAAGAAGAAAAGAGCAGTCCCCCTAATATAGCCCTGAGGCAGCCAGGGGTATGAAGTGTTAGCGACTTCATTTTCTTTAGCCTCTGCATACGAGGGCAGGTGACCCTGTCCTCTCCCTCGCCGGCTCATCTTCCCACCGACAATGTACCGTCAGTGTACTCATAACTGAGTTTGCTAGGCGGTGCACACGGAGCCGAAATCTCGAAGTAAATTTCTGCCCTGGCGGGGATTTGAACGGGGATTTGAACCGCCGACTTCTCATTTGACAGCCTAGCGTGCTAACCACTAAACTATCAAACACCCCCTAACTGTTCACAAAAGGTGCATCCTACGATAAGCTGGATATGTATGAGAAACGTTTGTAAGCAGATAAAGCTGCAATGTTCAGGTACATAAATACATCACCTGAGCTACTGTGTGGGAATTGAGCCTAGATGACGAATATATACGAGGAGTACCCCTACACTGGCCAACGGAACCTCAGACGATACCTGAAACTTTATCACATGGCTTCATAAATAAACTCTTAAGAGTGATGTTTGAATGTGACCGGTATATGGCCAGAGCACATCCTACGTACACGTATCAAGATACTTAGCATACTGTCTGTTAGGGGGTGATCGATAGTGTGGTGGTTAATGTACTAGACTGTCAATCAAGAGGTCCGAGGTTCAAATCCCCAACAGGGTTCGAGATTTCTGCTCCAACTGCACCCCCTAGCCGACTCAGCTATGATGAGTACACTGACCACACATTGTCGGTGGGGAGATGAGACGGCGAGGGGTACTGGCACCCGCCCTCATATGCCGAGGCTAAGAAAATGAAGTCGCTAACACTTCATACCTTTGGCTGTCTCAGGACTAGCTTAAGGAACTGCTCTTCTAGACACCTCACATAGGTGCTGTGCGCATGACTATCTACATGTAATTGATCTTCAAAGTGCGTTTTAAGACAATTGTGTTTACAGAATAGAGTTAATGCCAACATGTACAGTGGAAGACTGGTCCAATATACGAGAAGGTATGATGGGCTCGAGTTGATGTACGGAAGCGCAGCACCTGCATATCTCTGCAAACACGACAATCGCAGACTCGGTTGACTTGAGACTGAAACATGCCACTCCATGATGTACGGTAGGCTATGCCGGCGTAGTGCCCACCAACGAGGCCTGCCTCAGGAGAATCTTGAACCATATCTTCTTGATGGAGAGCCAGTGGAGCACGACCCTCAAATTTCTAATCTGCTGTTGAAAATTTCCATCCATCAGGGCTACAATAATATCCGGATATAGTCAACACTGACTGTTCATTATCGGACAGTTGATGCTTTCACTGCAAGAGTGTGTGCAGTTTCTAGACGTTAAGAGCAATGTCAGAAGGCAAAGTCCTTTGAGTTGAGAGATGTTCGAGTCAAGTGCAAACAAAGAAGCCTCACATCTCTCGAGATGTTTACACAGCCGACACTCTTCTCAAGAACCTATCTTAGTCCAGACTGAAACCTCCGTTTTCAAACGCAGCCCTAAGACCCCAATCCCAAGGCACTGGTCTCAAGGTCTGAACGGATGTATGTATCGAAACATTCCGATGGCACCTCACCCTTGTGGATTTAAACTATTTCTGTGCAATAGACTGATTTTGCAGTATGGTTCATAATAGAAGCCACCATCGTTTGTGCAACATGGTGGCCAAACGGTTTGAGTGCTCGCCTTAGAACATGGAGTGTGTGGGTTGAAGCCTCCCAGGATAGTTGCTGACACTGGGTCCTTGCCAAGTGCCATCGGTTGATACATTGCCATTAAGCAGCGGTGCTTACTAAAACACACAATTCATGCCTGGACCCAGGGGCGTAACTTTGGTCTAAAAAGTGGGGGGTACCAATTTCTTACATACACGAAACAAGGCTGAGACTGCGATCTCTGGGGAGGCACAATAATAAAATATTCATTGGCATTGTTCAAAAAGTGGGGGGTACGGTACCCCCAGTCCAAAAAGTGGGGGTACAGGTACCCCTCGTACCACCCCACAAATTACGCCTATGGACCACTATCTTATAACCAAGCATCAATCGTTGGTGCTGAGCAGCTGTGAGTGAAGGAGCTTCTCAAGGTCCCTAGATAGTAATTGTCTCGGAGAAGGAGGATCGAACCCATACCCTCTGCATTACAAGGCAATCACTCTAACCCAGTGCTTCTCAAACTTTCTGATACTGCGGCCCAGTACTTGCTTTTCCATCCTTACTGCAGACCGCTGTTTTTAACATCAGCTTACAACACATATACACAATAAAAAATTACACATACATGTACGTGTATGCAACATGTTATAATCAAAATTAGATTTCATAATTTATGGTCACTGTTTATTACAACAATACTTTTGTTACTGTTTCGTGTTTGAAACTGTTTATGTATTTTAATTGAGTACCATAAAAATTGTGGTATCCGGTTATCACTCACACAGCCCCGTAACAAATCACTTGCGGACTGGCTCTGAGCCGCGGACCACAGTCCAAGTAGCACTGCGCTAACCAATCGCATACCACGTCCCAAAGAATTGACTACCGTGCCCCAGTACAATACAACTGTAATATGACAACCAAGCCATAGAAGTTATGTGTAATAAGATGGTAGCAGTCTGCCACTAAACCATTGAATTGAACAGCTATGTAGAAGAGATTTACAAAACACACGTTTCACAGCGAGACATTGAATACTTTTATTGAAATACTGGAACCCCGTCAAGAACGATTCCTGTTTTACGATTCCAAGAAGCAAAACAGCATAAATATAGCAACCTTATCTACGTTCATATTTTCTCAAAATCCTAAAAATAATACTGGATAAGCTTGACTTATTCGAAAGAATTAAAGTTTTTTTTAAATGAAGCATGATAAGACAGTTTGCGCATATTCCACGCATAGGTGGTTAAACAGATAAACAGATGACATCAAGTTACAAATAACAGTATAGGAAATTAGAAATATAAAATTGCTCGATTGTAAATAGTGGTCTCGATTCAGCTGTTGCTCAAGCGATCACCGAATGCGTTACCGGAAAAGTGGTTTAGTACGAAATAAGTGAAGCCCAAACCCAAGCCTCTGCTGTTGGCTCATTCATTACTATTATGCATTTATTACGCACCACTATCTAATGACCAGACATCAATCGATGGCGCTGAGCAATTGTGAGTGAAGGACTTGCTCAAGGTCCCTACACAGTAACCGTCTCAGGGGAGGAGGATTGAACACATAGTCTGCGTACTACAAGGCACGCGCTCTAACCAATCGGCTTCCGTGTCCCAATGCCAGTTACACGATTCCCTACCCATGTTTATTCTCTTCCTCCAGTTCGTGGGCGCACCACATGTGGGCATTGAGACATGGTCATACTGAGCTTCTCCATTCACACCAGTCTGTATTAATGCGAGAGTCTCCCGCCAAGAAACACTCTCCGCTTATCCTAGGTCGCAGTCAGAGAGTTGTGCATTTAAGTGTTCTGACAAGCTCTTAAAATGCACTACATAAATTTTCAGATACAAGTACTGGGACTTTTTATAGAGCCTTTTTCAGCACATCTCCCAGGTGCTGTGTCAGTTTACAACAGTTTCGACAACCACCGAGTTCTAAGGCAACATCCTTGAATTCCTAAGAAAGCCAACAGCAGGAATGTGACAAAAATTGGTTCTCGAGAGTTTAGATCTCCATCGCCCATTCACTGCTCATTACTCACCTCTTCTGAAAGTAATACGGTCTGTGGAAATTCCGGCTGAGGCACAAAAGCGGCCTCAGCTGTCCGACAACCTTTTGCACAGGTGTGCCAGTTACAGAGATCACTAACACGAAGATAGAAGCTATGATAGCAGTTCTACGAAGCAGATACTAAGCTACAGAAAGAATGCAGCTGTGTTTTGACAGTTTTCGATACACTGAAGCGTCTCGTTTCCCGCGACGATGTCTTCGTCGCTCGACCTCCCACGGTCCGATCGCTCTACTGAGCTGTAGTCGGAATTCTCTTGGGGTGTCTGACTCGGTTGACGAGCAGAACACAGTTGCTCAGCCGCCCGCCACGCTTGAGCGGCTCCTCCATGTGGACCGCGACGCGCGGATAATCGATTTTGTTTGTGTACACCTGGAGACAAAGATGGAAATTTCTGTAGGACAAATCAAAACTGGACATTTTGGGTTAAACATCAGCAGTATTGCTCCTAGCCAACTGAGCTATGATGAGTACACTGACTGTACACTATCGGTGGAAGATCAGAAGGCAAGGGAGAAGAAAAGTCATCCGCCCTCATATGCTGATGTCAAGAATGAAGTCGCTAATAATTTTATTCTCAACGCTGCTTGTCAGGCTAGCGTAACAAGTGCTTTAACAATGAGCTGGATTGGTTTTCCAGTACGCTCTTGTCATTAAAGTGTTATGGGGGACTTCTCTTCTTCTTCTGCATTATGATAAATGGCCCATACAAGTCAATCAAATCAATCAAATCCGTTTTTATTAGAACACACAGACTAACAGTGACAGAAAATAAAGAGTTTACCAGTTGAGTGTCACTCGACTAGAGTAGATGACACCTGCAAATTTACGACACTATTCTGGATGCTACCTCCTTTAAAATCTTGCACTTGTGTCACTTTGTTCTCAACTTACAGCTTACATCTGTAAAATTGCTTATCCAACCACCATCGACTGCCTCTCTGTCTTACACACTGATCTTCTGGATATCGACCAGATTACGGCTTGGTTTTGGTGTGCCATCAGTTGATGCCCTGTGTATCAGACACCGGCACAATAGAAGTTACTAATTACATTACATTACTTGCAGACTTGATTCAATACTCTTATCCAATCACTTCCATAGCACCATTATCATAATGTCCAAGAGAATCATAATAAAGTGCAAATCATCACGACGCCGCATTTGTCACGTTCTCAGAAATCTTGAAAGCTTATATTTACGTTAACGATCCAAAAGGAAACTTACGGCCGATCCTTTGGGAATAAGATCGTTTGAAAGATGCATGAGAACACCGTTGGCGTAGATGACGTTGGCAGCCTCATCCTCATCGACTGTGATGTACTTGTACCCAACCGCTCCGGAATTACGGATCTCCTGTACATATACATCAACAGAAACCGTTTTAAGATAGATGTATTTGTTAGAACTTTAATTTTATCTACCAATTATAATTATTATTATTAGTACCCTGGTAGTAGTAGTAGTATTATCATTATTAGTATTGTTATTATTTGGATTAGTATTTCTCTATTAACTGGTGGCCCAAGGGCCTATTTCCACTGTCTCAAAACCACTTTCTTTTCATTGGGTCTTTTGCATCTCTGATTGGTGAGCACTGTGAGAGGTGCTTTATAAATATATACCGGTAAGATAGATACGATACGATCAGTATCAGTGTTGTTACGCATTTATTAATTGCCACTATCTAATGAGCAATTCTGAGTAAAGGACTTGTTCAAGGTTCCTACACTGTACCCGTCTCAGGGGAGGAGGATCGAACCTGTACTCTCCGCATTACAAGGCGAGCGCTCTAAACAATCCCGCTAATCAACACCTCAATCAACATCCAAAAAAATACTGCTGACTGATGAAGAAGAGCAGTACTTTAAGCCAATCCCCACTTCACTTTCTCTGCGAGTAACTTAATCTGAATGACAATGATCATCTTTACCTGAAACGTCTTTTGTGCCGCTTCACTTTTACCGATGGTCATTACTTCCGGACCGGCCATACTGATGTAATCCTTCAGATGAACTGCTGGAGGGTTGACCTTAACGATGACCGTCGGATACTCCGGAAAGGCTTTTCCAACTGCTTGCGCTCCCAAGAGGTTCGTGCGAGTCGACAGCCCAACAAAGATCTCTCTTCCTAAACAATTAAAATACTAAACAGATTATATAAACTAGAAAGAATAACATAATATAACAAAACATAACATGACATAGTATAAAATAACATAGCACAATATAACATAACATAGTGTAACATAACATAACACAATATAACATAGTGTAACATAACATAGCACAATATAATGTAACACAGCACAATATAACATAGTGTAACATAACATGCACAATATAATATTACAGCACAGTATAACTCACCATAACACAGTACAACATAACATAATATAACAGAGCTCCACTGGCTTCTAGTTGCTTCTCAAATCCAGTACAAGATTCTGCTTTTGGGCTCTAGATCTCAGCAGAGGCTGGCTCCAAAGTATCTCTTGATTTAATGCACACACTGGTGTGGCCTCTTTCTGTCCCCTCCGCTCCACCGATCGACTAGATCTTTATGTACCTCGGGCAAGGACTTCTGTGGCCCAACATCGTGCCTTTGCTACTCTTCCTGGAATGGCCTTTCCCCTTAACCCGTTCTAAGTTTGTATCTGGAGTCACCTCCTTTCCTATTCACTTCTTGAAGGTGTTTTTCTTCCCTGGGGGCTCCCCATGTATAAAAAAACCATAACATAGTATAACATAACATAAAATAGTATAACATAACATACCATACTATATTTAACACGTTATATAGCCAATTGTCTACAGATATAGCTCGCCTTGTAATGCAGAGAATACGGGTTCGATCGTCCTTCCCTGAGACGGTTACTGTGCAGGGACTCTGAGCAAGTCCTTCACTCACAGTTGCTCAGCGCCATTGATTGCCGCTTTATCGTTAACTAGTGGTGCTTACTAAATGCATAATGACAATATATTTAATAATAATAAATCAGAAAGTATAACCAAACAAACTTGCCTGTCCAGAGGACATCTCCACCCTCTACGGTTGCCTTTTCTGTGTCGACTTCAATGATTTTTAATCCAATTTCCTTGCGCAAGACTTGCCGCACAACTGCGATCTGAACACAGAAACAGAGGCAAGAAGTGAACAACAGTTGCATGAAGAAACAGATACAACAAATGAACTGTTGCATGAAGAAATACATGCAACAGGTGAACAACTGTTGCAAACTCTAAAACACAACAACTTCTTACGTGAAACACAAAAAAGTACAACATGCTTCTTAGTGTTTTGTAACTAGTGAAATATGTTTTCAGGAATTAAAACATTATCTGGAGAATAAAGAAATATTTTTTGAATTGCAAGATCTGTTACTGAATAAAAGTGCTGTGGAAGACAACAGCATAATGTAGTGAAAAAATGTTTCTGGTTTTACAACTTCCACCATCGTGCCTACATTTCAGTCAAAAAGTTCTTCAAAACCAAGTCTTCAAGCATAAAGGTTCACACTTTTGTGCAATAGATTGCTTGTTCAGTATAATATTTAACAATTAATTATAATAATAAAAGTAATTACCAGAATCCTGAAACTTAACACACTAGTGACGGATGAAAATGTATACCCCTAATTAATCCGTTAAACACAATACACAACTGTGTTTGTATATACCCTTATGACATCTACTTCGTAATTAATAATTAAAAGCATGAGTCATGCGACGACTGGAATTTCAGTTATTTGATAGGCCTACCTCCCCCTGTCTCGATGGTTTGTTGGGTAGAGATGGTGGATTGCAAATTAGCGCCGTGCCGTTGATAACGACCGCTATGTCGTCGACAAAAAGTCCGTCGGGCTGTTTTTCGTCGCACGGCAGTTCGATCACGTCCACCCCTATTCTTCTGAGGGCATCGACGAGTTCCTCGTGTTCCCTTCTCGCGTTGTCGATGTTTATGCCCTGGCCGCCGATCAGCTCGTACGAGGACGACTCCGCGAACGAGTTGGCCACGCGCGAGACCAGCGCAAAGTTATACTTAAAACAGCTAGAATCGGTTGTCATGGCTAGAAGTTACGACGGGAGTCGACGGATTCAGGAAAAATCAGTTAAACTGATATTTTTCTCTCTTCGTAAGACGCAAACCGGATCCCAAATATTTTATCTCCCACTTAGAATTACTAACGAATTAACATGAAGTACCGGACACGTGACTCAATGGTGCTATATTTAGATATTTTATAGCGCATTTATAATTCATTGTTTTCAGAACACTTCAAAAGAATATAATTTGTGTCAACTAAGCACGTGATTTCATATTGCCATAAATAGTATTGAGGAATGTTGGGACTGGTTACGCCAGCCAACACACGTCCTGCGACCCGCTAACCAAGTAAATAATTTTTTTTAGCCTTATTGTGCCCAATGCGTGCCCCCAGCGGCACAAGAGGGGCCCAGAGAACCCGGCTGTCTGACACTCATATCAAATGGTTTAGGATTAGGCTAGTTTGTATTGTATGTATTGTATTGTATTGTATTTACGAATTTATAAAGCGGATTTTGTAATCGAAGTTTGTAACAACTGCTCTAGGCTTGTTGTTGCCTTTAAATACAAAATTTATAATTTATATAGCGCCCGCCGAGGGTACTAGCGATAGGCGTTATCTGCTTAACAGCAGAAAACCAGTGTCAAAATAAATGCTTTCAAGCTTGTAACATGGACAGCGCGGAATGGAACAACCAGCAACAACAACTTTAATATTGCCCCGATTCACGCACTGCAAACTGTCATAAATATTCGTCATAGCAGAATTACAGAACCATTTTCACTCCTGCAGATGCCATACTATAGATCGTAGTGGTAATCGTAATCTCGAATAACAATTGCGTGATAACGTCACTGCGCCTGGGTAACTTCTAGTAATATTATGTTATAAGCATCCCGTCTAAGATGGCTATACTTGTTAACTAAATATCGTTCGCCGGGTGGCGTCCTGGAAACCTCTGATGAAGCTGAATAACTTTCGAATTGGTGGCAAGTCTAGAATTTCTTATCTAACATCACCGTTGCAAGGGAAAAATAATTGAGTTTTAGATACGCCAAGGCGCTAAGCCATAACGTTATTATAAATAATTATAATTATAGATCTCCCTTGTTGGATCCATTCATTCCCTCTCACATGATCTCCACTCTTGGATGTCATCAAATCGACTTAACCTTAACTCTTCTAAGACCCAACTGATCTGGTTTGGCACTAAACAGCAACTTTCTAAACTTGATATCCCACTTCTGTCGTCAATATACCCTGCTTTTTCATTTTCATCCAGTGTTCGGGATTTGGGTGTCACTCTTGATAGTACCCTCTCGTTTTCTGAACACCTCTCCCACCTGACACGTTCCTGTTTCTATCATCTTAGGCGTTTGAGGGCTGTAAGAAGATCAGTTTCTCCTTCAGTGTTCACTACTATGGTCCATGCCTTCATTTGCTGCCGCATTGACTATTGCAATTCATTGTTTGCTGGGCTCCCTAAAGCGCGCCTTTCATCTCTGCAGTCTGTTCTGAATGCGGCTGCCAGGCTCATTGCCCGTTTTCCTCGCTTCTCTCACATAACTACCTTTATGACTGATGTACTTCACTGGCTTCCTGTTGCTTCCCGCATCCAATACAAGGTTCTTCTCCTGGTCTCTAGGACTCAACTGGGAAAAGCTCCTAAATACCTCTGTGACCTAATGCGCAAACCTCTATCTGCTCTGTCTTCCCGCCCTCTTCGGTCTGCTGACCGCTTTGATCTGCTTGTCCCTCGCGCAAGGACTTCGATGGCTCAGCATCGTGCTTTTGCCATCCTTGGCCCTTCCCTTTGGAATGACCTGCCCCCCTCTCTCCGTAGCAAGATATTGCTTGGGATCTCGCCTTCTTCTCTCCGCTACCTAAAGACCTTTCTTTTCCCTCGGGGCTGACACGCTGGGAGCGCCTCTGAATAGTCTATGCTGTGAGAGGCGCTTTATAAATAATTATATAAGATAAGATAAGATAAGATAAGAATTATGTATTATTATATACGAGCCCGTATTCATATAAATATATAATACGTTCAGATATTTGCTATTGTTAAGTGATTAAAAGTTTTGAGATAGGCCTAGGCCTATTGTAATTTGTACGTCGGCCATGAAATATATTATTGGTGATATTGTGCAAGTCTCTAACAGGAATATGATTATGTTATCGGCCTCGGAAGAAGAGAGGTTTGGACATTTAGAGAGAATGCCAGTTGACCAATTTCCACACAGTGCACTACATGCAAGATTCGAAGGGAGAAGACACAAAGGCAGACCAAGACTACGCTGGATAGATAATATAACTGAGGACATAACATCATTTGGACTAACACTAAAGGGTAGCAACGGACTTGACAAATGACCGAGGACAGTGGAGATCATTTATTCGTACCGACCACCACCAAATAGCTGACGTCACGAACTGATGATGTTGTTGATGATAATGATGATGATTTTAGGCCTATGCTTCGACCTTATTACAGGCCTATACGAGCCTTAAACCGGCCTAAAGGGCTGCCGCGTGTAACGTGTGAGATTTCTGGTGAAGCTTCGCTGATGGACAAAGTATAAAGCATTGCTAAGTGTGAGACTCTTTTAACGCTGCGTCTGCCTTGTATATCATGAACGTCTGTTCGTACATAGCCCCTCCCTAACCACCTCCCTCTCTGGCCACCTCCCTCTCTGACCAACTCCCTCCCTAACTATTGCCCTCCCCAACTACCTCCCTCGCTCCGTGCCTTCCTCGTTCCATACAACCTGCCTCCCTGCCTATCTCCCTCCCTCCTTATCTGTCGCCTTCGATGTTTGCCTCTGTCTTTATCTCTCTGCTTCCCTTGCTGAGTTTCTGCCTCTCTGACCCCATATGTATATCTCCAATTCTCCATCCTTTGCCTTGCTGTCTATCGCCCTACATGTTTCTTCGGCCTCTCTACAGGCCCGCCTGCCTCCTCCTCCTCTACCTGTTCCTCCTCCTCCTGCTCCCCTTTCACCTCTTCGCCCTTTTCCAGCTGTTCCCGTTTCTCGCCTTCCATCTTCTCCTCTTCCTAGTCTGCTCTCTTCTTCCTTCTCCTATCTTTCCTATCCTTCCTACTCCTCTCCTTCATTCCCGCCCTCCTCCTCATTTTCCGATCCTTCTCATTCTGTTGTTATTCCTCAGGTCTGTCTCGCATCCGCCTCCTACTCGTTCCTCCACTGTCTCTACCAGTCTATCTGTCTGTCTGTCTTTGTCTCTGTCTGTCTGTCTGTCTCTTTGCCTCTGTGTTTGTCTGTTTCTTTCTCTCTCACTTCCTCTCCCTCTCTATCTCTCGTCCTCTCTCTCTCTCTCTCTCTCTCTCTCTCTCTCTGTCTGTCTGTCTGTCTGTCTGTCTGTCTGTCTGTCTGTCTGTCTGTCTGTCTGTCTGTCTGTCTGTCTGTCTGTCTGTCTGTCTGTCTGTCTGTCTGTCTGTCTGTCTGTCTGTCTCTCTCTCTGTCTCTCTCTCTGTCTCTCTCCCCTTCCTCTTTCTGTCTGTCTCTCCCTCTCCCTCCCCTCTCTCCCTCTCTGTCTGTCTGTCTGTGTCTATCTGTCTGTCTGTCTGTGTTCGTCTGTCTGTGTCTGTCTGTCTGTCTGTCTCTCTCTCTCTCACACACACACTCACTCTCTCTCTCTCTCTCTGCCACAAGCAACGCCTCTGTTGGCGACTCAAGATGCTATCAGGGCCGACAGAGCTACTAGAGGTTCCTCGGGAAAAGCCAGCATCTTCACCACCATCATCATCAGCCTCATCCACATCATCATTTTCCGCAGCTGTTGCAACAGCAGCATCAGCAGCAGCAGCAGCAGCAGCAGCAACAACTGCAGCAGACGTTACCCTAAAGCATCGAGCGCGCTCTGTATAGAGCACCTGACATCAGCCTCCATTCATGAGACGGCCGGGCTGCTGCGTCTGGCGAGCAACTCAAACCAGCCTCCGTATCATAATCAGTTGACGTCGCGATCTCAACGCAGAGGTACTTCGAAGAAAGCTCAAGGAGTGGCAAAGCTCGGTCAGCTGCGAAAGGTTCTAAAAATTCGCTATATAAATTCACCTCTCAGGGTACCGCTCTGACTCGACGGAGCAATCGTGAATAATGTTCTGAGCTTAGCTTTAGAAATTTGGAGTTCATGATTGCGATTAAATACGATACTTTATATGCTTTCGTTGATGTGTCTTGCGATTCAACCGGTTTCGAAAGGTAGGCCTACCCCTGCTGATCCGAAATGTGAGTTTTACCTTATGATTTAAACTCAGGACTAGGCTCTCAAGAAAGGAAATCGGACAAGTACCGGATTTCCAGCCGCGCGGTACTTAAGTTTGAAGATTCTGATAGTACTTCTGTTTCGAAACTCCAATGGCAAGATACTTAAGATTGGGAATTCTAACCGCGCAGTACTAAGTATTGGAATTCTGACCGAACTGTACTTATGTAAAGGAACTCTAAACGCACAATACTGAGTATCGGAATTCTGATCGTACGGTACTTATCTTTGCGGAATTATAAACGCAAGTACTTGAGCAGTATCGGAATCAACGAAGTCGAATTCAGCTGGTTATAGCACACAGTTGAAGATGTACGCGGGCGGAGGATAGGCAGAGGAAGGCGATCCACGTGGTTTTTCAAGATCCTCTTCGATCCCCTTTGATCCTAACTGATCTTCGTCGATCCTCTTCGGTCATATTCGATCTCATTCGATCCTCATCGAACCATGACGTTTCGCTCTCTCGATGATCAAGCACGGTTCAATGTATCTGGAACGGATGAGGAACTTAGTTGGGTGCAGGAACGGCAGGAACATGGTTCCGTTGGCTCACGCTGTCGTCCTTCTACTTGTCTGCGCTGTTGTTCAGGTTCAAGGTAAGACTACGTCATCATCATCATCATCATCATCATCATCATCATCATCATCATCATCATCATCATCATCATCATCATCATCATCATCATCATCATCATCATCATCATCATCACTTCTTGTCGCCAGTCGTTTGGAGGCGATGTGTACCAACAAGCGATCTCCATCGTCCTCAGACATTTGTCATGTCCAATGCTTTTCTCAGTGTTAGTCCAAGTGATGTTATGTCCTCGTTTATATTTTCTATCCAGCGCAGTTTTGGTCGGCCTTTGTTCCTTTTCCCTTCGAATCATGCATGTGGAGCGGGGCGGGTTGCCAGTCCTCTCCCTCTCCGTCTTATCGTCCCACCGACAGTGTACAGGTCAGAGTAGTTATACATTTTGGCTGAAGTGAATTTCCGCCCTGAAGCATAAAAACTAATTAAGTACTGCTTCTAATTATGGTTAGAATCGACTTAAAGTCGACATTAACTGATGCCGTGACAGCTTCCAAGCATAAAACCAAAGACTCCTAGATCTAAACGCATCCTGAAACTAACCAGAGATAAACACTGTTGTTTATCTAGCTAATTTCGACCACTGATAAGTTCTATACAATATGACATGATATAATACGATTACGATACGACTGCATTTGATATTGTCCTTCTTATAAAGTTCAGAAGTGTACACGACCATACGACAGAACATCGATGGCGCTGATCAATTGTGAGTGAAGGACTCGCTCAAGGTCCCTACACAGTAACCATCTCAGAGGAGGAGGATCGAACCCGTATCATACGCGCTACAAGGCGAGCGCTCTAACAAATCAACCACCGTGTTCCCAATCCTAACGAAGCTGATCAGCGTCGCCCTCCTTTATCCAAGCTAGGGACTGGCACCATCCAAACACTGCAGAGGCCGAGTTTATGATGCGATTTAGGTGTGTTTTTGTTTAACGACGTTGTGTAATAACAAAGACGATTAGTGGCGACTTCCGCCTAATCCAGGCTTGGAATTGGCACCACACGAGTAAAAAAGTATCGGCGGAGCTACAAGATATTGCAATGCAATCCACGTTTAGGGCTTCTTTTATAGCCGAATAAAACTGAAATAACGTTTCGGATTGTGTTACCGGAAAGTCGTGCATTTAGTCCGATCCTGGTCTCGTGTTACGTTCGAGGTGAGAAGCGGATGTAACTATTAGATGCGTGGCAACATAGAGGAACGACAGCACATGGCAATCAGACTAAAGATGACGGAGGATTTCTTACACGAGTTCGATAGTCTAAGGAATTTCAGCAAACGCTAACTTAGCACAGCTTTACTTTACCCTACCTTGCCTTATCTTACCATCTCTTACTTTACCATACCTTAGATCATTTCACCTTACTTTACCTTAACTTATCCCACCTTACAAGGCGAGCGCTCTTTCCAATCGGCTACAGTGTCCCACAAATTGGGGTCAACATCCTGAAGATTGAAAAGTCAGCCTATAGTGGATAAGCCAATTTGTTAGAGGTAAGTCTTAGGTTGACAACGAAATGACATAAGCGACTAAGCAGAACTAATAGATACAAGGGAGAGAGATCTCGAGCAGAACTAACAGATACAGGGAGGAAGAGGTCCAACAACATCCACGACCACTAACCGAAAAGGGTGACCTAAAGAGAGGGAAATACGAGAAACTGGGTCACCGGAGAATTTATTGCCCCGTTTTGTTACAGTCTGATCCGGCGGCACCAATGTGTGAAATGAAGTCATATTTAGTCGGCATGGGGTGAGGAGGGTGCTGCGTGGGTGTGGAGGGGTTCTGATGACAGAAAAGACACGGACTTCTTCTTGTTCCGCGTTCCTGATATTCAGGGTTAATGGCGGATGAATGAATGAACAATCGAAAGGGTGGATGAATGGTTTGGGGTGTGGATGGTTGAGTGGATATGGGGAAAATGAAAGAACAGAGGTTTACCTGAGAGGTGATGATCGTATATTGAATTAACTAATCAAGGAAGGAAGCAAGGAAGGAAGGAAGCAAGGAAGGAAGCAAGGAAGGAAGGAAGCAAGGAAGCAAGGAAGCAAAGAAGCAAGGAAGGAAGCAAGGAAGGAAGGAAGCAAGGAAGGAAGCAAGGAAGGAAGGAAGCAAGGAAGGAAGGAAGGAAGGAAGCAAGGAAGCAAAGAAGGAAGGAAGGAAGGAAGGAAGCAAGGAAGCAAGGAAGCAAGGAAGGAAAGACAGGAAGGAAGGATGGAAGGATGGAAGGAAAGGAAGGAAGGAAGGAAGGAAAGAAGGAAGGAAAGAAGGAGGGAAAATGGAAGGAAGGAGGAAGGAAGGAAGGAAGGAAGGAAGGAAGGAAGGAAGGAAGGAAGGAAGGAAGGAAGGAAGGAAGGAAGGAAGGAAGGAAGGAAGGAAGGAAGGAAGGAAATATGCAAGGAAGGAAGGAAGGAGGGAGAATGGAAGGAAGGAAGTTAGGAAGGAAAGAAGGAAGAATGAGAGGAATAAAGAAAAGAAGGAAAGAAGGAAGGAAGGATGCAAGGAAGAAAGGAAGAAGGGAAGGAGGTAAAGAGGTGAACCTGGGTTGCGGGTTTGTTGTTTACGAAAGACCCTGGAGGATCGGAGTGCTTGGTGATGTGACAGAGGAAGAGGAGGGTTAACAGGATGAAGAGGAGGAGGCAGTGGAGGAGGATCCACGAGTAGCAATGGAAAGTGATGACGGAGGGAAGAGGAGGAGGAAGGAGAAGAAGAAGCACATGATGATTAAAAGAGGATGAGGAATAAATTGAGGAAGAAAAGAAGAAGAAAAATATAAAGGAAGAGGAGGGTAGGAGGAGGAGGAGCAGGAAAAAGAGAGAGGAGCAGGAGGAGGAAATGAAGGAAGAGGAGTTTATACAGGAAGAGCAAAAGCAAGAACATTTTTCTTCCATCCTTCCTGCCTTCTTTGCTTCCTGCCTTCCTGCCTATAGCTGCCACCCTTCCATGCTTCCTTTGATTATTAATTCAGTAATTCATTCGTTCGTTCATTCGTTCATTCGCGAACACACATATACATACATATATATATATATATATATATATATATATATATATATGCGGAGTTGATCAGACGGTTTACCGAAGCGTATCGTAAATCAGTAGTCTGCATCATATTTTCGGTCGATCTGTCCTGTGTGTGTATATCTGAAAGATCATCTGCAACCAGACGCCGCTCTGTTTGCAATCATTAGACACCATCTCCACCTCATCCTCCGTCTTATCCTCTTCGCGACTCCTCCTCCTTCATTCTTTGTCTCAATCCTTATCTCCTTTTCTCCTTCTACATCTTCCCTGTCACTCTGTGTGTCTGTCTGTGTGTCTGTCTGTCTGTCTGTTTGTCTGTGTGTATGTGTGTCTGTCTGCCTGTGTGTCTGCCTATCTATCTGTCTGTGTGTCTGTGTGTATGTGTGTCTGTGTGTCTGTGTGTGTCTGTCTGTCTGTCTGTCTGTCTGTGTGTCTGTTTGTCTGTCTGTTTGTCTGTCTGTGTGTCTGCCTGTGTGTCTGCCTGTGTGTCTGCCTGTGTGTCTGCCTATCTATCTGTCTGTGTGTCTGTGTGTCTGTGTGTGTGTGTGTGTGTGTGTCTGTCTGTCTGTCTGTCTGTCTGTCTGTCTGTCTGTCTGTCTGTCTGTCTGTCTGTCTGTCTGTCTGTCTGTCTGTCTGTCTGTCTGTCTGTCTGTCTGTCTGGACTCCCAAAAGAAGATTAAGTTTCGCTGTGTTCCTCTGAAGCCGCCATCTCCTAAGTTCCGTAGAACATTAACGGGGCAAAAATTACCCTCCATTATTATATTATTTTTATTATTATTTATTTATTTTTATAGTTTTATTATGTATGGGTTGCTTAAGTTTCGGAAAGTTCAGCCGGGGAGAAAGTGCTCCGAAAGCACTCGTTATTATTATTATTATTACTGTTGTTGAGTATTTCGTAGCAGTCGCTCGGGGTGTATGCGTTTCCGATATGAACGGCAGCCGACCAACAGAAGGTGTTAAGAGAAAGGGCTGAGACCACTGCATAATTTACACGCCATATAACATTATACGGCGACTGTTCTGCGATCTGTTTAAGTAATTACTGAATCTGCTCGCCTTCGTTCCGTCGACGCTCGGGGCATATGCGGCGCGAATATGGAACACACCCAACGAGAAGTTGCTACTTGAGGCTTTGACCTCAGGGTAATTAAACGATGGAGAGGGTGAGACGAAATGTGGTATGTAGAGTAGGAGGAGGGAGGGGGAAAATAGGGAAGGAGATGGAAGAGGAAGAGAAGAAGGAGGAGAACAAGAAGGAAGAGAAGGAGGAAGAGGATAAAAAGGAGGAGGATGAGGAAGAGGAGAAAAAGGAGAAGAAGGGGAGGGAAGGGAAGGAATAGGAGGATGAGAATGAAAAAGAGGAGTTGGAAAAGGAAGAGGAGAAAGCGAGGGAGGAGGAGGAGACGTTGGAGGAAAAGGTGGAGAAGGAGAAGAAAGGTCTTGGCGTGCAAAGACAAAGACCTGGAAAGGGGTCAAAGGTTTCTTACTCATTTGTTTCGCATAATTAATCACCCCTCTAAAGCAGTAGCATTCCTCGAACGCTTTGAAGAAACCGACCATTTGCCCAGAGGGTGACGGCCGGTCAGCGAGGCGTGGATGCTTTTAGCTACCCCACGAATCAACCCTCAACGTGGTAACGACCATTATTACTGTGCTTATTAAGACCTATGATTGTTTCAACAAACCGATTTCCACAACAACACAAAGTGAGCGCAAGCACCCCAATATAATAACCCTACTGTATT
>OY744617.1:41944671-41947711 GCA_963556255.1 Allolobophora icterica | reverse complement strand
TCATAATCATTATCATCATCATTTCTAAGGCCAGCCATTTGTCAGTCATGCATGGGCGCGAATAAATTATTTCCATCGTCCTCGGTCATTTGTCAAGTCCACTGCATCCCTCAGTGTTAGTCCAAGTGATGCTATGTCCTCAGTTATATTATTTATCCAGCGTAGTCTTGGTCTGCCTTTGTGTCTGTTTTCTTTCGAATCTTTCATGTAGTGCATCGTGTGGGATTCGGTCTACTGGCATTCTCCCTACATGTCCAGATCATAGGAGTCTTCGTTGAACGATTTTTGTCTAGCAGAGTTTTTATACATAGCATGCTATCTGTATTTCATAATGTGTTTGACCTTGTTTCCTATTAAATCTCGCGTTTGCATAACAATTTTTCTAACTCTCTACTTATGCATTTAATTCTTATTTGCTATATCAGTAAATTTCTGGCCAAAATGACTTTTCTTTCTGTTTTTCTCTTTTGTTGTTGCTTTGTTAAATCGTGTTGTTTTATAGGCCCTGCAAGTTTTCCCAATAGACTCTTTATGAAATTCGTTTGTTTACTGGAAGAAGTCTTGATTGAATTTCTGCATCTTTCTCTCTCTCTTCTCTGTCTGTCTGTCTGTCTCACTATCTATCTATCTATCTATCTATCTATCTATCTATCTATCTATCTATCTATCTATCTATCTATCTATCTATCTATCTATCTATCTATCTATCTATCTATCTATCTATCTATCTACCTACCTACCTACCTACCTACCTACCTACCTACCTACCTACCTACCTACCTACCTACCTACCTACCTACCTACCTACCTACCTACCTACCTACCTAACTAACTACCTACATACCTACCTACCTACCTACCTACCTACCTACCTACATACCTACATACCTACCTAACTACCTAACTACCTATATATCTATCTATCATCTATCTATCTATCTATCTATTATCTATCTAGCTAGCTATGTGTTATCTCTCTGTCTCTGTGTCTTTCTATCTGTCTCGTATAATCTGTCAGCAGAAACACTGTATTTAGCTCTTCGCTTGTGCAAATCACTTAATCGCGGATTTCACGGTATCTTACTTTTATGAACCGTTTGCAACTCCTGTTACGGGGAAAGTCATTATTATTCAGATATCATGTCTTCCTATTTCCTGTCGAAAGATGAACGACTTAGCAGCTGCTGGCATTTCTTTTGTTATAATAAGGTAAGGTAAAGGTATACCATGTCAGGAAAAGTTTACAGATTCGAGTCCGAGTCTTATGGTGCGTGGAATCCTTCCAGTGGGGGCAAAATAGCAGATTGCCTAGAGTATAATAATGCATTATAATAATAATAATAATAATAATAATAATAATAATAATAATGAGTTGATCGGTTGGCGGCATCAGTCGAGGTTTTCAAACGTTGCGCAATTTATGTGAATTCTTCGGCTTGCGTCGGCGTCACAGTTGGATTTTTATATTTATTATTAAGTTAACATCTCGTGACTTCGGATACTTTGTCTGTCGAGGTCGAGTCGCTCAGGATTTGGAATGGTTCGGTTTGAAAACTTTGTTATTACCATCAGCGATCATCGCAAACTTCAAATTTCGCCAAATCGTGTTTAAATGGCCGGCGACGTCATCATTGCCATGGCAACACATTATCTTTTGAAGGAAGAGCCTAACTGTTTACTTTAGTTTCGTTTGAATAAATTCTTATCCCTTGAGACATAACATGAATGTGAAGCCCGCTAAGGGAAAAGGGTCATGCCGCATATGCTGGGCAAAATTTAAAACACATTCATCGGATGGGACCATTCATCTTCATGGGCCTAGGTCTTCTCCCTGCCCCGGATCCAACCAGCCACCGGCAGAGATACTAGCCCACAGCAGCACGAATTTGTCACCCCCCTCTACAGCAGACAATGAAAATCACATACCCATCCAAACACAGCCAGATTCTGACAGACAACCCTTTCCTGTACCTTCAGTATCAAACCTTTTGCACCCTGTCGTAAGAGGCGCGCTCGTCAAAAGAATTCCTCGATCAGCAAGAGCATCATGCGCCGCCCTTTTGGGTGAACTCGTAGAGGCCGTCGTAAGGAAGCCAGATGACACTGGGAAATGGTCGGACCTCTTAGCCTTTGGAGGATGTATTTTGACCAAGCCAAAAAGAGGGGGAATCAAACGAAAGCTAACGCGGACAATTATCACCAGAATAACGAACTGGCGTTCGAAAGGACCGGCATTCGATTCAGACGACGATGAAAATAAGCCAACTGCAGTTCGTCGCACAGCTCCGAGGGAACGTGACTTGGCAAAATACATTGCATCAGCAGTAGCCAGCAAGTTGGAAGATGGTAACTACAAGGCTGCCATCCGCCTTATCTGCAGCGATGACGAACCAGCTCCCGACACTCCTGAGACGTTGGCTGGACTAAAGGCGAAGCACCCGCCAGCTCCGTCGGACAGGAGACCAATCTGTGATCCAAAGCTTTCTGATCGGTTTGCTCCGTTGAGGATCTCAGAGCAATCGATCGTCAAGGCCATCTCCTCGTTTCCAGCAGGCTCGGCAGCTGGTCCAGACGGCATCACTCCACAACACCTCAAAGACTTAACTTCGGTTGGAGGCGATTGTAACCTCATCCACCAGCTGAGCGAGTTGGTCAATCTGATGTTGGAAGGCAGCTTACCGATCGAAGTTAACGAAATTATATACGGGGCCAATCTGATTGCTCTGAAGAAGAAAGACGGAGGCATCAGACCAATCGCGGTCGGATACACGTTGCGACGCCTAGCAGCTAAATGCGCGAACACCCACGCTGTTACGAGATTGTCTCCTCTGCTCGGCCCTATCCAACTGGGGGTTGGCATACCAGGAGGCGCAGAAGCAGCAGTACACGCAACCCGCCGCTGGGTTACCTCGATGCCAACAGGTGGAGTTCTGGTAAAACTAGATTTTGTCAACGCATTTAACACTCTTCGCAGGGACTCTCTCCTGGAAGCGGTCGCAAGAGACATACCAGAACTTTACCGTTTCGCACATGCCGCATA